>OZ014467.1:330684-899891 GCA_963966035.1 Acleris laterana | reverse complement strand
AGAGATAGAGAGAAGAGAGATGAGAGAGAGAAGAGAGAGAGAGAGAGAGAGAGAGAGAGAGAGAGAGAGAGAGAGAGAGAGAGAGAGAGAGAGAGAGAGGGAGAGAGGGGGGAGAGGGGGGGAGTATTTCATTATATAGGTACATCATTCAAGTTCCAATATTATCCTAATAAATACGAATTACGTAACATTTGAAAATGATGTACCTATATAATAAGCGGTCACGCGGAGCGGGCGCGCGGCACCGCCCACTGGAAGTGGTGGGGGGGGGTTACCGGCGTGAACCCGAACCACGGGGAGGTGACCGACTCGCTGCGCAGCGGGACCTTCAAATAGGCAATCCTTCAGGAGAGTTTTCAACCTTACGGGTAGAACAGGGGGTCGAGTTTTGAAAAAACCTCGTATCTCATATTCCGTGACGTACCATTTTAAACTAAAGTTCAAACTTATACATTTCGAAATATCAGACAAGTGTTTTTTCTAAAGTAGTAACGTTTTTCAAACGCTTATCTGATCGCATATCTTGATAGGAAAGTAGTCTTTATAAACCTTGGAACACGAGTGTTTGTTCTATCTAACTATTCGATCAGATAAGATGTTGAGAAAGTAAACAACAACAACGTGACAATATGGCCGATTTTCACTCATTTCCAAAAGTGACTTTAATGACACCTATGATATCGAATAAGAGTCCCTTGCAACTGACAGCTGTCAGTTCAAATAAAAAATTAATAAAGTGCTCTAATATAATGGCGTTGCGAAATAAACATGTCAATGTCATCAATGGCATTGGTGTCATGTCATCACGTGTGACAGGTTCGTATTCCGTTCTCCATTGTGACCTCTTTGATTGTGAGACAGAGACAAAGATAGTTATTTGGGTATAACTATCTTTATCTCGCTTGCTTTGCTTATTGGTCTTAGGTGAGAGTTAAGCGACTAATCTCTATTTTGAAAAATGACTTGATTATACAAGGTGTTACAAAAATACCCGTAAAGCCGAAAGGGGGTTAAATGGTGGCTTATAATAAGTCCATTTACAATATTTGAGAACTGTACTAGCACCGTATGACCTACCGGCAAAATAAATAAAACCATTATTGTTTTCATTGATGTGCAAACCCTATTTCAGTAAAATTAAAGAGTAAACTACGCAGAATGTTTATGTACATTTTTACCTAATTCGTGAAACCATCAAGAGACATACTAAAAAAATGTACACAATTCGATTAGATAGATATTACAAGTCGAGTTTTGGAAGATTCTAAAAGACCTAACCTAACGAAGAATCCTAAACTAACACTTACTTTTTCTTAATTAACGTCAAATTTACAGGAACGGCTCAAAGTGAGCTTCGCCTTGATCAATGCACAACTTCGCTCCGGATATGGCTTTGAAACTATTAAAGTTGACAATTATTAAATTGGTAGGTAGGCCACTCTGTTAAAATAATCTATGCTAACTCCGGTTCCCTGACATGACAGCTTACTAGGGTTGACAATTTTTTTGGCTTTGATAATTTATTATATTTTTTACGGGGTATTTTGTAACACGTTGTATAATGTCGAAAAATAACAAAGACTATAATTATTTTTGTCGATGTTTAAAAGTGACGACATAGGCATAGCAGGCCTGGAAGACTAAACCACCCAGCAATATTTCAAATCAATTAGACACTGTCAACGGAGCTCCGCGCGCGGAGCTCCTATTTATGGATGGTTTAATGTAGCAATTTGGTACGTGATATTAATACCGGACGGAAACAGTTTTGGGAATATTGGACAACTGCGAAGATTGTTTTTTCGCGGAGGAAGGTACTTTAGAATTTCGAAAAGTATTTTCGTAGAATTGTATGAATTATCGTACAATTGCGTACTTTTTCGAGTCAATCGGCGAAATACTGGAAAAGGGCCGAATCTTAAGTACCCGAAACCGACGTGCGTGCATGACTCGATGTATGATATGAATGTGGAGGAAGTGAAAGAACTTTGTCAAGATCGTAGCAAGTGGAAAGAAGTGGTCTATGCCTACCTCTCTGGGAGACATGCGTGAAGGTATGTATGTATGTATATTTTACCGGGTCATATAGTAATATTATAAATTTTGGAATACCCGAGAAGGAGCGTCAAGGGATCACAGGGTTGATATGGTACGAGGTCGGCCACACGCTCGCCGACGTGCTCGCGGTGGAGCGAGCGAGTTTCGAGCCGACAGTCAGGCCCAGATAGGCAGTCGACGACTGCGCAAAGAAAAAGTACAGTCGGCTAAAATGCTTGTATCAACAACTAGAGTTGTGCTTGGTCTTTAAGACTGTGCCGAGCGTACGTCGGATGTACAGTGGCGCCCTAATTACTTTTATTGTGTTTTCTAGTAAGCTAAAGTACGGTCACGAGTGTTAATTTGGGACCCATTTCAAGAAAAATATGCTTGAAGTCGTCAATGTCATTAGAGATGTCAAGTCACCTGTAACTTTTAAGAAACTCAACCTTATTGTTGTAGAATGTCAGATTGACTTTGGACCTAAGGTGGGTACCAAATTCAATCTCGTGACTGTTATTTTCTTGAAATTGGACGGTGTGTTTTTGTACTACAAGTGAAAACACAACTTATAGGGTATATCACATAGTTTAATAACAATTCACCTTCGAGTTATCAACTTAACGGAAAAAACCACCTTTTCCCGTTAAGCTGACTACTCAAAGGGTAATTGTTATTAAAGTTTGTTACGTATCCCATGAATTGTGTTTTTACTTGCGCTACAAAAACGCATCGTCTGATTGCAAGGGAATTCTTTAGTTAATTAGAAAACACAATAATAGTAATGAGGGCACCACTGGACGCTCGGCGTTTGCTCGGCGCAGCCGTAAACGGAGCGCTCCGATCTCGGTCAATCGGTGATAGGAACTAGTTCGGTATTAAGTTCCTTCAGGTCCTTCAGCTCCGGAGCAAATTTTGAGATCTGAGCAGGACACGCTTTGATATAGGTACTATTGGTCTCGTTCACATCGAGCGCCGTGCGCTCTGTACTCGTTCGCTCATATGTACAACAATCGCTACTAACCTAAAGGACCGAAGCCCGATTAAGATCGTTTACGAAGAACAAGTTCGTTTAGGTCCGTGGCGGGAATTCATTCCTTTTAGTTCTTAGTTCCTGACCGACACAAGCCTATCAACAACTATTTTACTGACTTTTTTTTTTTAATTTACTATGAATGAAATACAAGCATTGGCATTAGAAGTCGTTCAGGGAACTGTTCAAGTTTTCAGGATAATTTGTCTCTTTGTTTCGGTTCGTATTAACTTAGAGTAGTCCCTTTAAGTAGTAGCATCAGAGCGAACAACACACATTTTAGCGCGTTCATTTTCAATTTAGCAGCATGGCTTCTGTCGATGAGATCGAAGTATAATGCTGCCTAATTGAGAATGCACGCGCTTAAATGTGTTTTATCCGCTCTGACGGGACTACTAAACTCGCCGCTGCAACATTCACTCGTTCATTCGTCCGACCGCATTTTCGAGAGAATCATCTTGCTGGCCGTCAACCGGAAGTCGTACCACTGACGCTACTGTCAGCCACAGCCGGCACAAGTTGACGATTAAAAGAGACTTTATTTCGTATGAATTAAATTAGCATAGCGTAGTAAACATGTTTGATGTGTGAGTGACACATTTTGTATTTGACGTAAGGCGTTCAAAATCCGACAGATTTTGCGGTATCCTATTATATCGCCTCATTTGTTTTTTTCTTATTTCATTTTGCATTTATTCCTTATCTAATTTGCCAGAGTCGACGAAGCTCCGCTTTGCGGAACTTCTATTTCTGGGTTGTTTTGGCCTGATATCAGAAATAATCTAACCCACACGTACGTATGATGTAATGACTATAAGAAAAAATTGCGATGGGAAAAATTGGGAACGGAAAATAATCTAATAGTAAAAATCACGAACATTAAATAACACTGTATAGAAAATCGCTAGAGTAAGAAAAGCAATTAAGTAAATGAAAGATTATAAAATAGGATTAGTTTGTGTTTATGAATAAATATGTTTATCTATTGTAGAAAAACTCGTGTAAATCTATAATTTTATACAGTAAAGTTATTTCAACCTCGTCGTCATCTTCGCACTTATTTTTTTTAAATAGAAACTAGACTAACGTATCGTGTCGTTGAATAAAGGAATAATAAAATTAATAAATGAACTATGAATCCTAGTTAAAATGTTAAACTATTGGTGCCTTTCTTTTTCTAAACAGTATGCAGAGAACTAAGATGATTATAGAGGTAGAAATATGAAATCTTGTCAATGATGGACGATGTAATGATGATGTAATGATGATGTAATGATGATGTAATGATGATGATGACGATGATGATAATGATGATAATGCTGGGGCTAGTGACAAAAGGGTTTAAAACGACTTAACTCGAAATAAAGTGGTCTCTGGGAAACAGGCGTAATTTAATGTATGTATGTACTCATAATGAAAAAGGGTACAGAAACCGACGTCAACCCATTAAGGGCTGGTAATTACCAACCAGAATATAACATTTTAGATTAAGTAAAAATACCTTAGTTTTCGAGATATTGATCATTTTAATCGGAAATTTTGTAATATTTCCTCATGTACGTGATACAAAAAACACCTAAATTCAAGTATTTATTCTTTTTTTTTTCGGTGTCTTCATAAGCCCTTAATGGGTTTCGTCGATTTCTGGGACACCCTGTATAAGTATTTATATCGTTGTCTAGTACCCATAGTACAATTAGAGCTTAGTTTGGGACTAGAGGTCAATTGGTGTGAAATTGTCCCGTGCTTTTTTTTTATACCTTGCTTTTTTGTTAGACATGTTCTCTAGATTTAAACCCTTTTGTACTAGGACCCCAGAACTAGGTAGGTAGCACTCAATACTCACAGTGTCTGGCGCGGTCTCGGTGGGCAGCGCGTGCTCCGGCGCGGGGTGCACCGCGGCGCGCGTGCGCGACACCGACACCGCCTGCAACACGCGCACATCGTGAGTGACGTCACTCGAGGAGGGGGGGGTTGATGTATCTACGAGCTATTGCCCGCAACTCGTAATAGTAGTTTATGAAACTGTTGCATAATGAGGGGTATTAAAACACGTGTGTGGCGCGAATCAATTGCGCCAAAATCTAGCACATCACCGTTAAAGCGGGCGCTGTCACAGACAAGTAAAAATTGGAATGAAAACTTTTTGTAATGCTGTAAAAATGAAGCGAACCGCATGTGCGTTCCATTATAAAAAAAAATGATATGGAAGCTCGTAAAGTTAATGTACTTTTTGGATTAACTTGTATCGTAATGGTAAAAAAATACTTTATAACATTATTTTGTTCGAGTATTTCTCTTGTTGTAAAGTGGTTTTATTTTTATTTATTTCGGTATCGTGTTTATACAGTATGCCAATATAAATTCGTTTTGAACTTTACGATATGAGAGTAGATAAAAGTCGTTTATCGGTGTTCCCTCGAGAACTGTCAAATTATTCGGCATATCTGTGTCGCAAACTGACCTATTTTATATGTAGAGTGTAATATTTAAATCGGTCAGTGGGATGGGATAGTCTGAAACTATGAGACATACGAAGATCTATTCGTAAGAACCATGTCACTTTAGAAAGAAAAAAAACTAAATTCAAACATTTAAAAAAAAACTTGTGTTACCTCGCGTATCGAACCTGGACGATTTGAAAAATAAAACTAACACTATTTCTATTTAGATATCGATTGTGTACGTCTTAAGCAGCAAATTTAACTATTAAACAAGACGTCTACAATTAATAATAGTATTGTATTTTTTTTTATATTTAATTGCAATACCCGATTCATTTTAGATTTGAAAGTAAACAAGATTCGTCATGTGCCTTTGTTTTATAAAATGATACATATTTGATAGTCATTTAACAACGTTTTGTAATACAATATATCAACGTACACATACACTTACACAGACATAAAAATCAACACACATTGAAATAACCATAAACATACGTCGGACTCAAGCGGGCAGTTTGGTGGCATGTCAGAATGATAGATAAGGTTCACAAATCAATCAATTCATTTTCAAGTCAAAATAAAGTATTTGTACTTAGTATTTGGTACCTAGTATTTGTAATGTGAAATTGCAAATATCTTAGCAACTAAGGCTGTTCGTTAGTTAGGTATTTTATTTTTTATATCCATTCAATTTTTAATAAAAGTATGATTGAACAGTATGTGGTATATTTGATTGAATTTACTTAAGAAGGTATATTATGCGTATATATTATTAATATTTATTCCAAATCCTTGGCAGTCAAGGTTCTTACAATATATTTTATTATTCTCAACATTAAAATTTATATCTTTATTGACCAGTTTCTCAGTAGTAGTTTTTCTTTATTTTTGTGTTTTTGTCGATAAATGCCGATCAACATTATATTTTTACAAATATAAGTATGAACGACTGTCATAATGACGCATGTCAGCTATTTATTTGTTTTTTTTAAGTGCCCACTTAAATGGGCTATCAGTTATCACTTCAAAGAGCATTTACACATTAAAGATTAATAAATGATAGCGGGTAACTAATTAATTATGTTACAAATACTAAGTACATTATAATACTCGTAAGTTAAGGTTTTTACTGTAAACCTTACCTTGCCCCTAAACTGCCCGCTTGAGTCCGACGTATGACCATAAACTTTAAAAACCCAGATTTAAACACAATGTTATGTCATGTATTTTTATGTCAAATATACAAAATGGGTAAGTACGTCTCATAATTCAAAAAGTTCAAAAAACATAACGGGTTTTTTTTTCAGAAACCTTATTTTTTCAAATTTTTTATAAAGCAAACCTAACCTAATGAGTCCTATACCTGTGTCTACTCAAAACCGAAAAAAATGCCAAGTGGTCTACGAGACAAAAAAAATGGGGACCTTTGATATAGGCGATGCCTAGCTGTCATTTATTTTAGCCCCGTATATTCTAGGTCTGATTATGGCCATGTTTAATGTATTTTGAACTTTATATTTTATGATACGATTCCATACAACATGTCAACAAATACAATACAAATGTACATATAGTGAGGTGTAAACTAAATCCAGGCTCAAAATCAACCCTCTCACCGCTATAGACCGGAATCTGAATCCGAATCTGAATCGGTTAGGAATGCCTGTAAAATATTATTATTGCTTTAATTATTATAGATTTACTAAAGAATTTCCCACGACTTCGTACGCATATTTTTTTTTGGCAAGACGTCACACGATCACATAAGCCATCTGATATACTTCCTCCTGTTGTACTAACCTCCTTCTCCCAATCATAAGGGTCAGTATCCCGGATCTCACACCGCTTGCAACAGCGCTCAAGCAACGCCGTAAGCATGCAGTAGTCAGGGCTGTCAGCATACACCAACTGCTGTTCCTCCAGTTGTACTAACCTCCTTCTCCCAATCATAAGGGTCAGTATCCCGGATCTCACACCGCTTGCAACACCGCTCAAGCAACGCCGTAAGCATGCAGTAGTCAGGGCTGTCAGCATACACCAACTGCTGTTCCTCCAGTTGTACTCACCTCCTTCTCCCAATCATAAGGGTCAGTATCCCGGATCTCACACCGCTTGCAACACCGCTCAAGCAACGCCGTAAGCATGCAGTAGTCAGGGCTGTCAGCATACACCAACTGCTGTTCCTCCAGTTGTACTCACCTCCTTCTCCCAATCATAAGGGTCAGTATCCTGGATCTCACACCGCTTGCAACACCGCTCAAGCAACGCCGTAAGCATGCAGTAGTCAGGGCTGTCAGCATACACCAACTGCTGTTCCTCCAGTTGTACTCACCTCCTTCTCCCAATCATAAGGGTCAGTATCCCGGATCTCACACCGCTTGCAACAGCGCTCAAGCATCGCCGTAAGCATGCAGTAGTCAGGGCTGTCAGCATACACCAACTGCTGTTCCTCCAGTTGTACTCACCTCCTTCTCCCAATCATAAGGGTCAGTATCCCGGATCTCACACCGCTTGCAACACCGCTCAAGCAACGCCGTAAGCATGCAGTAGTCAGGGCTGTCAGCATACACCAACTGCTGTTCCTCCAGTTGTACTAACCTCCTTCTCCCAATCATAAGGGTCAGTATCCCGGATCTCACACCGCTTGCAACACCGCTCAAGCAACGCCGTAAGCATGCAGTAGTCAGGGCTGTCAGCATACACCAACTGCTGTTCCTCCAGTTGTACTCACCTCCTTCTCCCAATCATAAGGGTCAGTATCCCGGATCTCACACCGCTTGCAACAGCGCTCAAGCAACGCCGTAAGCATGCAATAATCAGGGCTGTCAGCATACACCAACTGCTGTTCCTCCAGTTGTACTAACCTCCTTCTCCCAATCATAAGGGTCAGTATCCCGAATCCCGCGGCGCTTGCAACAACGTTCGAGCAACGCTGTAAGCATGCAGTAGTCAGGGCTGTCAGCGTACTCCAGCTGCTGGACGTGCTCGAGGAACTGGCGCAGTTCTGATGGGAGATGCTTGAGGAGGAGCCGGTGGTCATATTTCTCTTTCATCAGACCGACCTGGGGAAAGAGGGGGAGGTTATAATGCCGGATGTAAGAGGAACAAATCGAATAAGAGTTCGATTAATTAATTGATGGGTATGAATGGGTGGATGAATGCATTATTTGATTAACTGACTGATCCATGGCAAGATTTATGCTTTGTTTGATTGATAAACGGATTATTTGATAGATCGATGGAAGGATGGATGCATTGATTGATTGATAGATAGATAGATACATAGATTGATCGATAGATGATGATTGATTATAGAAGAGCGAGGCCTCCTGTCACAGGTATTACTATACTTACTAGGTCTCAACCTTTTCAATTTCTGTAACCTGAATTTCTAACATAAATAAACATTTTTCCTTATTTTTTTCATGATGGGTGGATGCATAGTTCGATAGATTTTTTTTATTGATTGACGGATTGAGTATATGGATGCATTATTTGTGTATTTGATTGGTGCAAGGATTGGGTTGATACATTGTACAGTCAACCAATTTGATTTCTAGGCCACTTTGGACTATGTTAAAGTGACGTTGTCAACCAAAACGTAAGAGACTCCCTATGTTTTGGTTTACAACGTCACGTTGACAAAGTCCATAGTGGCCTAGGAATCAAATTGGTTGACTGTACTGTGAAGGGGGGCGGGGTACTATTCCATTAAACTTTGAAATAATATAATACATTTATTTAAATATTCACGTGGTTGTTTATTTGTTCCTATGTCAAAATCTACCGACGTTGTGTCGTATTTTTGTCCATGACAGCTCTCTGTTATCTTCAGGTGTTCCTAACGCTGCGTTTTCACCAGAGATGTGCGAGGATGCGTTGCGAGGGATGTGTTTGTCATGAACCAATAGAAACACTTCATTTACCTATCCTCGCTTAGCTTAGCTCTGGTGGAAACAGCTCAGCGGAGCGAGGTTTTCGTACACATACAAAAGAAGGGAACGATGTGTGCGAGGAATGTGTTGCGAAGAATGTGTTGCGAGGGATGTGTTGCGAGGTATGTGTTGCGAGGAATGTGTTGCGAGGAATGTGTTGCGAAGAATGTGTTGCGAAGAATGTGTTGAGAGGGATGTGTTGCGAGGGATGTGTTGCGAGGGATGTGTTGCGAGGGATGTGTTGCGAGGAATGTGTTGCGAGGAATGTGTTGCGAGGAATGTGTTGCGAAGAATGTGTTGCGAAGAATGTGTTGAGAGGGATGTGTTGCGAGGGATGTGTTGCGAGGGATGTGTTGCAAGGCGGCGTCTGGCTCCGCTTCCGCCTCACCGCACCCCGCTCGCTTATTTAAAAAGAGCCCGCTACACATCCACGCACCGCTCAGCTACCTCGCACATCTATGGTGGAAACATTCACACCGGCTACCTTGCACATGGAATGATGGTGATGGAGATCGTGGAATCGCAGCCTAATTCAAATATCGGGGCATAGAGGCAACGTGGACGTCTTCAACCTTCCCAGTATATTACTTATTAGTATTTCGATACATGTGTTTATTGATTGGTTGATTATCTAACCTGCTCCTTGTCCTTAATCTTGCGCCACGGCAGCTGCCCGTTGACGAACTCCACGAGCATGTAGAACAGCGACCAGAGGTCGTCGTGTCGACCCATCTCCTTGTTTTTATGGGCGTTGATGGAAGCGTAGCGGACTGTACCTGGGGACAAATCAATTTTAACGTTAGTATAGAGCCAGGAATTTTGGCGGCAAAATAAAAGACTGTCGAAATCTAATAGGAGGGAAAAAACAGTCAACGTATAAAAATATACGTGAGGTTTGTATAAAACTATATAGAAACAGATGCAATTAAATATCATGATTTTTTTTTGGCTTGTCAATGAACTTCAACCATAGGGTCGTAGACCACATTCTTGGCCGACTGTACAGTCGTGATCTGCTTATCGAGACCAAACCCATGTCCATGGTGGAGATCCTGTCGACACCTACCAACTCCATCAGATCAGATGTTCGACACCATAATACACACATACATAAACTCACGCCTTTATTCCCAGAGTGGGGTAGGCAGAGCTACAGAATTTCCAACAAGTATAAAAACTTTTTGATAATTCTGTAACCACATTTTGCACACTTAGGCGAAGATGTTTACCAGTGTATTAGTGACAGGTTGCAAGCCCATCGCCTAACAGTACTACACAGCCTTTATTACCTTACTCGGCTTTTACGACATCCACGGAAAGATACGGAGTGGCACTATTCTAATCCGGCTACCACACGGGGCTAATAACCATAATAATGCAATATAATCGGATTTAAATATATGTATTCCAAATTCATTCCAATAACGAAAACTATTTCATTTACATGTAAAATCAAACAAACATACTGAAAAAAAACCATAACTTGTACAAATAAATTAACACAACATATCACATGTGGTTTTTCTGTATACCTTTTTTACATCTTTATAACACTATAGGAGGTGTAGCATAATTTCGCAACCTAACACACTGTCCCTGTGGCGCAGAGGATAGCGCGTTGGACTTCTAATCCAAAGGCCGTGGGTTCGATCCCCACCAGGGATGCAAGAAGCATTCTACTTTTTGCATTTTTTTCAACATAGTACCACATTTATTGTTTTATCAGTCATGTGTGATAATAATTTCTCGTTTCTTGATTCTATTTCATGACTAGAGTACTTTTTTTTAAAAACCTAATTTAAGTAATCGTAGAGATCATGATTATATTTGTATATACTGTAGGTATACATATTAACTGAGTTTTGGAACTTACTGTCATCTATAAATGACATTGCCAACTAACAAAAAATATAACATTTGAAAAAAAAATCTCGTATCTAATATTTCGTGACGTACGATTTTAATCCTCCTTGGAATTAATCCATCGCATGCTTAGGCACGGATCCGTGCTCAAAATTATTTTTTTTTTAAGCTTAAGACTGCGCCGATCGTACGCCGGATGTACAGTGGCGCCCTCATTACTATTATTGTGTTTTATAATAAACTAAAGTATTTTCTTGAAATTGGTCGGTAGGTTTTTGTACTACAAATGAAAACACAACTTATAGGGTATATCATATAGTTTAATAACAATTCACCTTCGAGTTATTAACTTAACGAAAAAAAGTGGCCACCTTTTCCCGTTAAGCTGACTACTCAAAGGGTAATTGTTATTAAAGTTTGTTACGTATCCCATAAATTGTGTTTATACTTGCGCTACAAACACATTTTGTTTGGTTCCAAGGAAATTCTTTAGTTAATTAGAAAACCCAATAATAGTCATGAGGGCGCCACTGGACGCTCGGCGTTTGCTCGGCGCAGTCTTCATTTTATGGACTAGAACTTGGTACTTTTTTGACCGCATACCAGAGTTTAAGTTTAAACTCATAAATCTCAAAATACCAGATACGAGTTTTTTCCAAAGTAGTAACGATATGTCTCGAATTTATACCGTTTTTCCGCAGCATAACGCTTATTTTAGTCTGGTTTACACCGTTTTCGAACGACATGCATCACCATGCATTGGTTCCAATCGCTTGAAAAATTTCCGATGCTCCGTCTCTTTCACTTATCATTCGAGACTAAATAGGCAGAGAGGGATGGAGTTAACGTAACTTTTCAGGGTTTAGTGACACCAAATTCCTGGGATTCCATTATTTTTTTTGCATCTCTACCTGTGACAGCCGTATTTCATCTAAAGTCGGTTCCTATTCATTCGGTAACTCATATAAATAATAGTACATTGTGTATTAAGGGCGGTAAGTAAGGAATTACGATCGAGGCTCTAGTAAAAGGCTTTCTGAGTCGAGGTTCCTAGTTCCCGCACCGCCCGTGAAACACACAATGTTTTTCATCACATTTACGAGTAAATAATTATGAATTATAACTTTAATACACAAGTCAGCACAACAATCATTACGAAATACGTGAACTTTTTTTGAAGCGGATGGCGGGCTTTTGGCCCACAACACAGACTATACAAATGATTCGTTCAAAAACGTTAAAGGCAAATACATACGTAGGTAAAAAATAACGACGTTTTGATACAAAAAACTATTTTAAATCGATTATTAAGAACATTAGTTGAGTATTTAAGTAACATGTAGCGAGATTGCAATGAAATTCCTGCTTAGATAATATTTTTAGACAAATCGCTCATTGAATACAAAACGGACACATTCCAAAATAATTTGCTCTTGCATTAAAAATCTTATACGAACAGCTTCTAATTTTAAAATGCAACACTGACTCATTTTGGAATGTGTCCGTTTTGTATTCAATGAACGAAATGTTCAATTGCGTGTAAACTCCTTGCTTGAACTTGCATGACCTGTGTGCTGTGCTATAAATTAAAAAAAATACTTACCGACCTTGGGTTTCATGACAAAATGAAAGCCCGAGGGTTTTATACGGGGCATTACGGCCAACTTAACCTGTATGTTTAGATACTGTTTACGTGCAAGTTTGATGAAAATCAATTTAAGCATTATTACTCCATATTCGCGTACTTTTGACGGTTGCGCGTGGTCATATTATTTATTTATACATTTAATCAATGTCTTCATGTTTATTTCGAGGTAGTAATTTCCATTCAATCTTGTATGTTTTGATGAAAAGCACTTTCGGTGAAAATACCATGACACTGACTGAAGCCTGTCATATACATTAAATTTTTTCGAAATATATTTGACATGAAAATGTAGTATTGGTACCAGCCTACCAGCATACGATGATGAGGAATATATATTCAACCTTATTAATAAATTAATTAGAGGTAACATTATTCTCATCACTATTTCATCCTCTATCTAAAGACACAGTCAGGTATACTTAATAATATAGTCATAGGCAGTCTGAATAGGAACAGAGTTTATGTATGTACCTCTGAACCCAGCGGCGGCGCGCGGCGGACGCACCTGCCCGTTGCTCGTAGTATACTGCCTCGCCAGGCCGAAGTCCAGCATGTACACCTTGCGGCAGTTCGATGGATGCCGTCCTATGCTGAAGTTGCTCTGGAAAAAATACGTTCGAGTCTCATGGTACTCGTATAGGTAATTTTACAAGAGGTTGAATGGGTTACTACCCAAAATAGGAGTATCCGAAGAGACGTGAAAACAGTTCTATAATGAGCGGTGCCATGGTAATAACAGTTGTTTTATGATTATTATAGCATCGTTATTTCCATGGTTACGCAGATGAACAATGTCAGTGATGGTGGTTGGTGATCAACTGACATCTCAATTTTTATATTATAGTTTATACGCGTAAAAGTATTGAATTTATTCTCATAACGGGAACTTTAAAAGAAAAGGCCGATAATTGACTAAAATACTCACTGGTTTAATATCTCTATGTAAAAATCCAACTGAGTGTATGGAGTCAATCGCTTTCAGTATCTGGAGGCCCAATCTGAAAAATAAATATAAAATTAATTATTAATAAATATCTCGTCGTTATATTAAGTTTTCGCTCTGCAGTGGAACTCCACGTTTACCCTAGATGTAAGTACCAGGAGTGCATAGCTCACCTGAGGGTGGTAGATAGCGAGAAGGCGCCACAGCTGCACGCGTTATAAAGGTTTCGCAGGTTTCGCCCTGCAGTGGAACTCCACGTGTACCCTAGATTCAAGTACCAGGAGTGCATAGCTCACCTGACGGTGGTAGATACCGAGAAGGCGTCTCGGCTGCACGCGTTACAATTAAGTTTTCGCTCTGCAGTGGAACTCAACGTGTACCTAACCTAGATTTAAGTACCAGGAGTGCATAACTCACCTGAGGGTAGTAGATAGCGAGAAGGCGCCCCGCGGCTGCGCGCGCCTCAGTTCCGCGAGGTTCCTCCCCTGCAGCTGCATCACCACGTAGTTGAAACGCGCGTTTCGACCGCACCCTATAAAGCGGCAGACGTGCTCTTTGCCTGAAAGATGGACGGAAATTGGATGAGAATTAATATTATTAGAAGCGTTCTATCCTAATGCAGGGCCAATGTTGCCAGTATTCCCGATTTTATAACGGCGCGAATATAACAGTAGATCTTACCCTGTAGCTTTTTCAAGACTGCGACTTCCATCTTGAGCACCTGCTTGGGCTGGCGCGCGGACTCCACCTTGAGTGCCACTTGCTCTTGAGTTACCAGATCGAGACCCTCGTAGATTTCGCCGAAGCCGCCGCCGCCGATTTTCTTGACGACCTGAAAAGAAAAAGCGAATATTCTTACAGAGTAACATTTTGTTAACTTGACTGTCCTGATTGCAGATTCTTATTTCCAAAACAAACTTCTCCAAAACCTTGGCTTAGTTATCATTATCACATTCGTACTCCTCTACACCAGGCTCGCATGACCTTCCTATTCTATCTCCACCTTAAGTAATCTTTAACGCACAATTTTTCTCCAACGCCTCCACGCATAACATGATCTCCCTCAGGGTACTAACTAGACTTCAAGACGTCGTTGACAGTCAAAAGAGACTATACCTCACCTGAATTTAGCATCAACGGTACCAGGATCAAATGACTGTAAGAATACTGCGTGAATGACCAGAACCACCTTCCAACCTCTTTTAACAATCCAACCAAACTGTACCAATTCATCGCTACTGTGGCTTGCTTTCAATTAAAGATACTAGGCTAACATGACTATGTAAGAGCACCACTAGACCTATCTTCCTTCCCATATCACTACTCGTTCTGGGCTCTATTCTACTCGGTAAAATCATATTGCCATTGACATGTTATCGTACTTTTAATTCGGCCGCCATAACTGGCAAGTAAATAATAGATATCGGTAGCGATGATAATAAGAAAACATGACATAGGTTTTACCTAGTAGAACAGAGGCCCAGGGTACCAGGCGGCCATAACACACTAAGAGCTCACCTATGACGAATAGAAAACATGACCGTATTAGGTTTTACCTAGAAGACCAGAGGCCCAGGGTACCAGGCTGCCATAACACATTAAGAGCTCACCTATGACGAATAGAAAACATGACCGTATTAGGTTTTACCTAGTAGACCAGAGGCCCAGGGTACCAGGCTGCCATAACACACTAAAAACTCACCTATGACGAAAAGAAACATGACAATTAGGTTTTACCTAGTAGAACAAAGGCCCAGGGTACCAGGCTGCCATAACGCACTAAGAGCTCACCTTCCATCTCTCCTTGACCACGTGTCCTGGCTGCAGCAGATCCTCGCTCGCCATGGTGATATGGTGCGCGCGCCGCGAGGTGTCGCAACGGGAGGGCGAGCGCTCGCGATTGCCTCCGAAGTTAGGGAGGGTCCGAGATCTGGGGGCAAGATGGCGGGGATCAGTCTTGAAGTACTAGGCGACCATAAGTTGCAAACATCAGCATGGATTCAACTGTAGTGCTTCTCGTACCTTAGTAGTGGGTTGGCTTGCACCCGAGGAGCGAGGGTGGCTTCAAAACGCCTCTCTTCACGCTAGAAACAAAAAAACATGCTTAAATAAGGCGTCATTTATATAGGCCATCAATTTAAAAAAAAAGCTAGCTTTAAAAAACCCAACTGTTGTTGCTTACCAACTTTGAATCTTTATTAGTAGTTTATGCAACTGATGCATAATGAGAGGCCTTAAAACACGAGTGTAGTTTTATGAAACGAGCGTCAGCGAGTTTCATAATAGGATCACACGAGTCTCATTATGCATCAGTTGCATAAAATACTATTAATGATCGTGCAAAATGAAAAATTATTAAAGAAACCGAAACTTGTCTAGTAATGGCATCTAGTTGCCGCCAAATTGAATTTTAATCACAAAAAATATGCCGGACAAAAGGTTAGGGCTTCAAAGTACAATAACGCAGCCCTACCTGGGGTTCATTTCTGCGGGGCCGGGGCGCTGCTTCCGAGCCGGAGCCTTGCGAGTTGGTGTCAGCGGAGGACGAGGAGGATTCTGGGGGCAAGAGATTAAAAGTGCATCATGACCTCATGTCCATCCATATAACACACAGAAAAAAAAGCAGCACCATACCATACGATCGAAACGGTAATAGGGGTGTGTCCTGGGTAAAAATATAATAATTCTAACCAGTCCGTCAGCAAGACCAGGGCATGCAGCAGGGCATTGCGGGTGGTAGGACCTTGTGCAGGGTCCGTCCGGATCGCTACCACCATCTTATCCATTAACCTACCGCCAAACAGCAGTGTTCGCATTGTTGTGTTCCGGTTTGGGGATAAGACAGCCGGTGAAATGACTAGCATAGAGGCATTTCATCTTAGTCCTCAGGGTTGGCAACGCATTTGCAGTCTTGGGATTGCATTGCAGTCTTGTGATTGCGAATGTCTATGGGTCACAGTTTCCATTTACCATCAGGTGCCCTGTGTGCACGTTTGTCTACTCGATGCCATAAAAAAAAAAACAAAAAAAAAAAGCAGTACCGGGCCCGGTTCCGAGAATTCCATTTCCCGGTTCTAGGCAGGGACGGTACCGGGATTCCCGGTTCTCCCGGTTCTGTTTTTTTACCTCAAATCACTGCTTCCCACGAACATTTGAGAAACAAAATGATTTAAAAACTTTATCAGACTTTTATATTTATAAATATGCAATAAAATCCTGCGTATTTTCTTTAACAAAAACGTATTTTAATTCAGTAAAATACTTACTAGAAAGTTATTTGTGAAATCTAGAGATCAATTATTGTAAATATGCCATAAAATATGATGTGGCCGCTTGCGCCGGCGTCGTCGCTGGTGTACTAAATGGTGATATTTGTGATACGCGCCACGACATTTATTTTGTGTTCATGGAAAGAACCGGGAGAACCGGGATGTATTAGTACCGGTTCTTCAGGCACTATGAAAGTACCGGGAATTACAGAACCGGGATTTCCTCGGAGGATGCCCTAAGCAAGACCAGTTGCTTTATCAAATAAATCAAAATACAACACGCATCATTGTTCGGAAGTTGGGGCTCGTGACGTCACGACGTGGTATATACTCGTATAGTGTGCCTCGGCGTGACGTCACGCCAAACTTGAACTCACTCGTCTCTTCTTCTTCGTAATTTTTTGTTTAACTGCCCGTGTGGTAGCCGGATTAGAATAGTGCCACTCCAAGTCTTCCCGTGGATGTCGTAAAAGCCGACTAAGGTAATAAAGGCGTGTAGTACTGTTAGGCGATGGGCTTGCAACCTGTCACTAATACACTGGGAAACATCTTCGCCTAAGTGTGCAAAATGTGGTTACAGAATTATCAAAAAGTTTTTATAGGTGTTGGAAATTCTGTAACTCTGCCTACCCCGCTCTGGGAATAAAGGCATGAGTTTATGTTGTGTATGTTAGGGCACTAGCCGATTATTACTTTTCCAAAAACAGTAAATACCAAGGCGGCGCCTGCTGCCAAAAATTTATGACATATCTCGGGCTATTAAAAAAAAACTATACTCGCAGTAGTGCGACACATCGTGGACAAAAACAATAGATGTGCTTGCCGTAACTCTACTCAGTATTGTGTTTACAGTAAATTAACCACATCCGGCCTCGACGGATTGTGAGGTCTCGCAGAAATCGCATGGCTGTCAATTTTTTCCATACAAACGTAGCTCCGGGCAAAAAAAAAAAAAAAAATTATTCAATAAATAGGCCACATGAGGGCTCTTTTACACGTCGGTAATATAGGGTGAATCTACCAGCGCTTCGGACGAGACCATCATTGCGGAGAAGAAGCGCCGCAAGAAACTCCAAAGGGCGATAACGTTTCTCACCCCCTAAATGAAGTCCGATTTCCACAATTTTTGAATATGTTGTAGTTGTCATGAAAAGCTAGGTTTGTAGGTACTTAATTTGTTTCTTCCAAATAAATATCCTACTAATATTATAAATGCGAAAGTTTGTGTGTGTGTGTTTGTTACTCCTTCACGCTGCAACGGCTGGACGGATTTGGATTAAATTTGGAATGGAGATAGCTTATACACTGGATTAACACATAGGCTACTTTTTATCGCGGGCAGAAGCTAGTTTTAATATAAAAATATACCATTTTTACAGACCTACTTTTTTATAATATCTACATGTTCAAATCAGAAAAATCGGATTTTTCAGCCTCAGCCCTCCTAGGACTTAAACTATTTCATAATACACATAATTTGTCAGACAAATAAATGGCGTGACGCTGATTTTCAGAGCATTAAAGCATTAAAGCAGATCCTTTTCAGGTTCCAAAAGCTCACATCTGAATGTTTGCCAAATTAGAACAGCTTCGCTAACTGGTTCCCTTTGACTGTTCCACGACGATTTGTTAGCCGTTGGTCATATACGCCGTTTGTTCATTCCACAGTTCATCCATATCGCAGTTCGTCCATATCGCATTCGTCCATTACGCAGTACGTCCATTACGCAGTTCGTCCATTACACAGTTCGTCCATTACACACTTCGTTTATTACGACATTGGTCTATTACGCAGTTCGTCCATACACTAAATAAATATACGAGGCATGACTCCACGACTGACTTGACTACATTGTCTCCACTATGACATGACGTTGTTACTCCTCACCTGATCTATTAGACTGGTGCGGGGCCTGCTTGAACGAGGAGTCGCGCTCACAGGTGGGTTCCTTCTCCCTGCAACAAGAAACACCAGATCAATATCTTCAAATGGAAAAATTTACATTGACCTATTTCCATTACTACACATACATACATAAACTCACGCCTTTATTCCCAGAGTGGGGTAGGCAGAGCTACAGAATTACCAACAACTCTAAAAACTTGTTGATAATTCTGTAACCACATTTTGCACTTTTAGGCTAAGATGTTTACCAGTGTATTAGTGACAGGTTGCAAGCCCATCGCCTAACAGTACTATACGCCTTTATTCCCTTAGCCGTCTCTTACGACATCCACGGGAAGACATGGAGTGGCACTATTCTAACCCGGCAACCACACGGGGGTAATATCATCAAAGGGAAAAATTTACATTGACCTATGTCCATTGCTGGTTAGGTTTATTTTCAATCTTCAACGTGTGTGTGTATGTAGGCTTGCCCGGTTTTTGCATGTTAAAGTTTCTCTAACAAAGTGTTATCTTGATTTGACGACGCGCTGGCCTAGTGGGAAGTGACCCTGGCTACGAAACTAGCGGTCCTGGGTTCGAATCCCGGTAAGGGCAGATATTTGTGTGATGAGCGCGAATATTTGTTCCTGTGTCATGGATGTTTTCTATGTATTTAAGTATATATTTCTCTATATAAGTATTTATATCGTTGTCTAGTACCCATAGTACAAGCATAGAGCTTAGTTTGGGACTAGGTAAATTTTATCTATTTCCTTATAACAAATTCTGTGCGCGACTCAGTCCACTCAGAAAAATAAAACATAGCCTATGACACTCAGGGTGAATGTAGCTTTCCAATGGTGAAAGAATTTTTGAAATCGACGCAATAGTTTTTGATTTTATTCATTACAAACATACACACACACAAAAATAATAAAGCAAATCTTTCCTCTTTATAATATTAGTTTACACTAGCTGCTCTCGTGACCACTACGTTGGGCAAGAAACAGTTTTTTCAATGACACTCACAAATAACGTGGCTTTCTATTGGTAAAATAATTCAAAATCGATTCAGTAGCCCCTTACAAACTTACAACCTTTACCTATCTACCTATACCAGAGGTTCCCAAACTCTTTTGTTTCATAGACCACTTTCAAAATTTTGCTGGATCCGGTGGACCCCCCTGCAGCTACATAACAACCAATTTCTAAATCTCCAAAAAAAAATTGTAGATTAGATCTATCTATGGAAACTTGCGTTGTTGCTGAGTTTCAACGACGAATTAACAGTTATAGAAAAAAAAAAAGGTTAGAATTGATGGCTTGATAGGGCTAATTATGTAATAATAAAGTCGACTACGTGTTGTACTGAATATGGAATATGCAAATTTTTACAAGTAACAGTCGCTGAATATTATCTGCCTATCTATATTGATAGGATAAATCAAGCTAACATTTTAGTTCTTTACTATCGAACCCAAATTAATTTTCATGCACCCCCACTTACGATTGTGGACCCCCATTTTTTGTCACCTTCAACGAAGACCCCGTCGAGTCTCCCGTGGACCCCTGGGGAACCACCTGGACCACTTTGGGAATCACTGATCTATACTAATATTATAAAGCTGAAGAGTTTGTTTGTTTGCTTGAACGCGCTAATCTCAGGAACTACTGGTCAGATTTCAAAAAATATTTCAGTGTTACATAGCCTATTTATCGAGGAAGGCTATAGGTTATATATCATAATCACATAAACCGAAGCGAAGCGAGGGCGGGTCGCTACTTTATATTGATAATATAAACACAAGAAACTTTCCTTACAAACATACTTTGTCATCCATAAATCACTTAACTTCTATTACTAATAAGATAACTTAATGATCTTAATATTAGGGTCGACTGCTATCTTTAAAATGTGAAAGATCACACATTCAGTTCCTTATCAATGTTATGTATTATAATTATGTCAACTGTTGACATAATAGCAAGTATTGACAACAATTTATGATCTCTAAAGTTTTCCTATCCTAGTTTAAGAGATATTGAACATAACAGAATAACATTACATAAATTACATTAAATCACGCCTGTTTCCCAGAGGGATAGGCAGAAACCACTTCTTTCCACTTGCTACGATCATAACAAATCTCCGCTTGTTCAACATTCATACATCGAGTCATGCACGCACGTCGGTTTCGGGTACTTAAGATTCGGCCCTTTTCCAGTATTTCTCCGATTTGATTCGAAAAAGTACGCCTAGGGCGGCCCCTTCCGACCCCTCCACTCACTTTCGATGTGTATATCTCTTTCGTCAATCTTCTGTCATCCATCCTTTCCAAATGACCGAACTATCGAAGCATGCTCTTTTCAATCTTAGTTACTACATCTTGTAGTCCACATTTCTCTCTGACTTTTTCATTCCTTACTCTATCAAACAGTTTCACACCACACATACTACGCAAAGAGCGCATTTCAACTGCATTTATACGACTTTCGTGCTTGCCACACCCAAAATTCACTACCATACATCAGATTAGAATAATAATTTTATTTCAAGTAAAAATAGTTACAACTCATATATATGATATGGACTAATCCCAATTGAAGAGATTTCTCCTACAGATTCCCACAAATACATACATAAGCTCACGCCTTTATTCCCCGAGTGGGGTAGGCAGAGCTACAGAATTACTAATAACTCTAAATACTTTCTGTAACCACATTTTGCGCAATTAGGCTAAGATGTTTACCAGTGTATTAGTGACAGGTTGCAAGCCCATCGCCTAACAGTACTATACGCCTTTATTCCCTTAGCCGTCTCTTACGACATCCACGGGAAGACATGGAGTGGCGCTATTCTTACCAGGCAAACACGCGGGGAATACATATTCCCAGTTTTAGAGATTCCTAGTTCCACAGAGTCCCACCTCTACAGATTCTTAACTGTACAGATTCCTAACTTTAAACGTTCCTAACTGTACATACAGATAGGTACACACGTTAAACAAATAATAAATTAATTAGGTTCGTTTTTGTTTGGCCCGGAGGGCCCTGTCAATTAAGATTTTCTCAAGTTTTTTAACTCTATGGACACAGAATGAGCTACCAACCAGACCATGGGGAAACTGTAGACGTGGTAAAAATCGGATATAGCCAGAAAATATATTTGTATAGTGACATTATTGCGGTTTAAAAGAAGTTTTGTATGAATTCCTTTTTTGCATAGTGTCACTATTTGATTTAACCCAGCAGTGGTCTAGTAGGTATAGGCTGAGGATGAAGGTGCAATGTTGCATATTAAGTTAACACATGGTTAGAAAGGGATGTAGAAGAGTGGAGAAGGTTTCGTACAGTCGACGCCATAAATATGTTTACACCTTAGTACCTCGTCACTTTACCCGCTATGACAATTTCAAATGGCAGTTTAAACATGACGCTAAATAGACAAGGTACTAAAGTGTAAACATATTTATGGCGTCGACTGTAGAAGAGTCTGGTCGGTAGCAGTATAAGAGTGATATAGGATGACATGTAAATTATATAATCAAGCAAATAGGAAATATTCATGACTTATTTTACAGCTTCAGTAAAATCTGATTCCTGTAACAAACAGTTGAGACCAAGATACGAGCCAACAAAGATTTGTTCCTACCTCTTTCTAGCAAAACAGAATTTAACATGGAGTTTATATGGCCGACCTGTTACATGACGTCCCAGTGCATATCATATCGGACTAATCGCTGTCTAATCCGTATCTCTTTTAAAGTATTTTCATATTTTGTTACGATTAAAAAAATCATGCATATTCTCTATAAAGGTCAAAGAAATAGGTACAGGTGAAAAACTCAAGTAAATGACCTCTTGCATGTAGTTGTGTACAAAACTAATATGGAATTTACGTCAAATTTCAAATGTAAAATGTCGAATGGAAAGAGTGAGTTTTTCATACAAACGAGGCTATTTCGAAGCCTTGGTTCCTAGCCAGGGTTTGTTTTAATGGTGGATACTCCGAGGTTCAATAGTTCTTAAGATACCTAACTTATCGCACAATCAGTTGACACCACAGCGGGAGAGTTTGGGTCAGCATTTGGATTTCCTTACAATTCCATCCGCTAATGCCATTGACGACTTCAAGCATATTTTTCATGAAATGGGTCCCAAATTAACGCTCGTGACCGTACCTCTTTCTAGCAAAACAGAATTTAACATGGAGTTTATATGGCCGACCTGTTACAAGACGTCACAGTCTCACAGTGCATATCATATCGATCTAATCGCTGTCTTATCCGTATCTCTTTTAAAGTATTTTCATATTTTGTTACGATTAAAAAAATCTATATAAAGGTCAAAGAAATAGGTACAGGTGAAAAACTCAAGTAAATGAGCTCTTGCATGTAGTTGTGTACAAAACTAATATGGAATTTACGTCAAATTTCAAATATAGAATGTCGAACGGAAAGAGTGAGTTTTTCATACAAACGAGGCTATTTCGAAGCCTTGGTTCCTTGCCAGGGGTTGTTTAGAGTGGGGTTTAATGGTGGATACTCCGAGGTTCAATAGAGCAGGTCAAAAGTTCTTAAGATACCTAACTTATCGCACAATCAGTCGACACCACAGCCAGAGAGTTTGGGTCAGCATTTGGATTTCCTTACATTTATTGTCATATTAGATGTTTTTCTGAACATGCACAATTCCGGCGTTAACCGCTGATTCAATCAGTTGGGTGTCCTAGGCACTCTGGAAGCCCTGTATCGATGCTCGGGGCACCCATCATCAGATTTCACTACAAGCATCCCCTGGCGAGGAACCCAAGGCTTCGAAATAGCCTAGTTTGTATGAAATACGCACTATGACCCGTTATTTTAGCTCCTGAGTACAGTCAAGGACTTTAATTGTTAAGCCACTATGGAACCCTGTCGCATAACGTTGATCATTAATTTTAGCGTAATTCCTTTCATATGGTTTGACGCTGTCATTATGACAGGGTTCCATAGTGGCTTAACAATTAAAGTCCTTGACTGTACAACTACATGCGAGAGGTAATTTACTAAGTTTTTAACCGATAAGATAAATAATAATAATAATAATAATAAGCATTTATTTCGAACCAGAATGCAGTTCATAAAAAGCAGTTCATAAAAAGCAGTTCATAAAAAGCAGTTAATAGTTGAATGTACAGTCAAGGGCAATAATATGTATACACTTTAGTACCTTGTCACTTTAACCACTGTGACAGTTCATATATGGCAGTTCAAATATGACGACAATTAGACAAGGTACTAAAGTGTATACATATTTTTGCCCTTGACTGTAGTTCATAGGTGGTTATCCCAGTAAGGGCAGATATTTGTGTGATGAGCGCGAATATTTGTTCCTGAGTCATGGATGTTTTCTATGTATTTAAGTATATATTTCTCTATATAAGTATTTATATCGTTGTCTAGTACCTGAACGAGCTGTTTGCCCGTGGATGTATGTTATAGAAGGATGTAGATTGTTCTTGAATATAAAAGACGTCTGAACTGGTTGAGTGATTTATTAGCACTAAAAGTTGTACCTATTCACATAATATGTATACAATGTAAATTGCTTAATTAGGACACAAATGCGCTATGTTAGCATTAATACAATTAGGTACGTTAAATTATGTGCAACATGCTTGTACATGCTGCCGACTTAAGAGAAGAATAAACATTGAAATTAGAAACTAGAATTTACTTCAAAATCCACGTGTTTGTCGGGGCATAGTGGGAGAAGTAGTTGCATCAACTGTACTCGTAGTCTTTCGCAGATTGAGGTTTGCTGAAGATGCCTCGCTCGGCGACTCAACAGCTATGTGCAAATCGCAATTGTGACTGGTCATCTGAGAATTACTCGGGGTTTCTGCACGGACTGGTAGAAAACACTTTCCTCTGAACTTGCGAATCCCCTTGTAGGCAAAATATATCATAGCCATAGAAGTAAAAATGTAGATCAGGGTATATTGATGAATGTCGTGGGATGATATAATTTCATCATTGGCGATGTCTTCTTGCTGTTTCTTCACGATGTCTATTTTCTGTTTCAACTGTTTCAGAATCTCGCCATGATTCTCTGGCTCTATAAAGCGGGTTATTGATCCATTGTTTATAAATTTATTAATTTCAGGAAGTTGCGGCATTGCGATCTTCATTTGATTGTCATTTGATTTCATCAACGTGCTTTGTAAACTGAGGTGGGCCGGGATTGTAAATGTATCATGCTTAAGTAAGCATCCTTGACCTAGGGCAATAAGCCCGATAGCTTGTAAGCGCTCCGACGTCACGCCAGCTGTGCAGAAAATGCGAACTGTGCATTCCTGGCAACACGAGTATAGCCACGCGCCGCCGTGGTGTAACTGGATCCACTTGTCGCTACACCTTGATGTCTCGAGCTTGCATTGAGTTATGTTTTCATTGTTTATAATTTGTGCTTCGCAGGTGGTCTCGGTGCCTTTTAAGGGCGTACCCCGTCTCAATGACCTCGAGCATTTCAACTTCTTCCCTCCCCACTTCCTTTCCTCACCTCTGCAAGTTTACGTACATGCGCCATCGCTTTTTCGTAACGCCATCTAGTATAAAGTAAATGTACTATAATGGCCAACTTTTTAGGCCGCTAACGACATCTTACGGATTGTTGGCGTACTACTATAACTTGCAGTTGGTATTGAGACTTTTTAGGCCAGGAGCTGGCAACCCAATCGAACATAAAATTTTATTCATTAAATACTTACCAAAAAATCGTGAAAACATTTGTTTTGCACTTTAAATCCCATTAAATTCGTCAATCTTGTTGGCATTGCTTATGACACAGTAAAGCGACAAGGTACTAAAGTGATCAGTTACTTTTGACGATGACTTTACGGATATACAGGGTGTTTGGCAGTCGGGTGTAGGGGTTTTAAGGGATGATAGTAAGGGTCATTCTGAACATTTTTGACCACATTTACTATTATGCTAAGTTTCACGGTTTCCGAGATATTGATCATTTTAATAGGATTTTTTGTAATTTTTCCTTATGTCCGTGATACAAAAAACCCCTTAATTCAAGTATTAATTTAAAAAAAAAAACAGTGTTTTCTTGCATGACTTGAATCACTATGAAATAAGGAAGTTTTAAAGCTACATGCCATTTTTTTTTCCTTACAACTTTTTGAGTAAACGCGCAAGAGTTACTTTCTCCATACTAAGAGAACCCCGCGTTTGTTTTTCACCAAGTATGGAAAAACCAATTTTGTAAGGAAAAAAAAATGGCATGTAGCTTCCTTATTTCATAGTGATTCAAGTCATGCAAGAAAACACTGTTTTTTATTTAAATTAATACTTGAATTAAGGTGTTTTTCGTATCACGGACATAAGGAAAAATTACAAAAAAAACCTATTAAAATGATCAATATCTCGGAAACCGTGAAACTTAGCATAATAGTAAAAGTGGTCAAAAATGTTCGGAATGACCCTTATACTATCACCCTTAAAACCTACACCCGACTGCCAAACACCCTGTATATTTACCAGAAATTATAACAAACTCGTCAGTGGAGTACAACAGTGCGTCGTGTACCTTGCTCGTAAAGTACTCGTAGTTGGACGCAGTGAGTCGCGTTGTTGAGTGAGAGTAGTGTTGCACACTGTAGACACCAGGCATAGAGATATGACAGAATGCTAGTGGTGCACAGTGCGGGTAAGTCGGCTTGCTGTGAGACTGCGTCATTTGCTTGGAAGGTCGTCAGGTTGCGTAATTGTCCATTGTCGAGGGTCACCAATGTAGTTAGAGAGGGCAATAGAGAGATCTCTCTCCAGGCGGGTGTTATGCCTGGGGACGGAAGTCCATTGGGATGAAGTTGGAAGTGCTACATATATCAACTGACTGTTGAAATTTCGCTTGCGCGTTGTAGAACAGTTTAGTTCCGCTGTCTGATGTTGTGACGCTGTTGGCGCTGGCGAGTTGGTGGTACATGGTTTGCCGTTAGATGTCGCCATGTCGCCATGTCGCGCGTGGCTCCGAGCGGCACGGGTTCCCCGTTCGACGGCCAAGCGGCGTATGCCGCCCGTCGCCCCCGCAGAGACCCGCGAGTGGGGATTAGCGCGCAAACATGAATATTTTATTTTCCTCAAAAACTACAGAATCAATTAAAAAAACATCCGGCCAAATTAAAGTTCACATTATTGTCCAATTATAAGTTAAGTCTCAAGTGTAAATATCGCATAATTAGGCAGTTATAATGGATTATAGATCGAGAAAAGGGTTCACGGGAAATTATTATACTCTTAAGATATAAACATTTGCGAAATATTTTTCCGTGAAAAATAAAGAACAAATGCCAAGCTAAAATATATGTTTTTTACAGATTTTTGTACTACATTTTGGCTTATTTGAATCGACTTGAAAATCGCTAAAATACGCCGGGTAGCCCCTTAAGTTGTAAATTGGTTGTTGCAATGGACATAGTGAATGTTCCTCATCGACGGCGATACATGTATTCAGTTGTTCTAGGTGCATTGTTATGAACATGTCCTTTTGTAGGTTGATAGCGACATAATCGTTTGTTGGAATTATGGAGACACTATCGAATCTCCTCTTCTGCGGTACGGGTATGATCCTGTGTAATTCATACTGGTCAATATTGAGCAGTGGCAATTTGACTTCAAATACTAAAAATTCTTCAGATATTCTTGAGTGAACTCGTAGCGTCTTGTATATGTTTCTGACGTTCTGATCACTACTGAAGTTTGGTAGCGACATATCACTAGGTAGTTGACTAGCAATTATGCGCAGTTGTTTGAGCAGCTCCTCGGGTTTCAATAAGTGTATGTCTACTTTGCCGTTTCGCAGGTCTGTTATCATGTCTATGAGGGAATCTTGGATTCGATGTAGGTTGGAAACAATAACTGTAGCTGCTAAGGTTCCAGATGTAAGATAAATGGCATTTTGTTGATTTAGTTCCAGCTTCACTTCTTCATTTTCTAGTTTTCTTAAATGATCGTTAATAAGCAGGTACTGTTGGTTCATGACATGCTCGTTTCGTTTCAGCAAGTTGTACTCTCCTTCAATGATGGATGTTTGTTCTTGGTATAACTTCTTTAGGTGATTTTCATTGTTTTGTAGTTGGCGAATATCATGTTTGTATTTTTCCGCAAATCGCTCATCTAGTACACCAAATAACGAATTTGCGAGATATCCGACCCCGTTGATCAGGCCTCTTTTCATTCTCGTACCATGTTCAGACTGAAGTAGGTTATCATTATGCTTCAGTTCCTTTATTTCGTGCTGTAGTTGGTATGCAATGGTAAGAAAGGCCGTGTCGGACGTGCATTTGTCATTAAGATGAGTGACATAATTTTCAATGTTGTTTAGGGTTTGTCGATATGTTGTCAAATTGTAATAAACTATTATCTTCCATTCATCTTGAATTATGTGTATGTTTGTAATTTTGTCGAAATACACTGGTTTCCCTGCGTCTAGTGTTGTTATGTTGTATAGTTGCTGCGTCGATGGCGAAATTAAAGTGGCCATCACTAACAATGTTGTCAAGAGGCTGCGTACGAGAGATGTACTTTTGTTGCTTTGTTTTGGGTTTTTTTTTTGATCCTCTCCTGCCTGCTGGGCGTCGTGTGTTGTTGTGGGATTTGCGTTCACGTATAATGGTACTAGTTTAACGATGGGGCGCTTCGCAGTGCCGTTTTTCGTCTTCAATGTCACAACGCGCACAAGTCCGTCAGTTCCATGGTGTACTTCCTGGACCTTGCCCAGAAGCCACTTCGCTGGCGGAGCGTTATTCTCCTTTATTACCACTATGTCACCAACCTCAATATTTTTCTTTTTGGTGTTCCACTTGTTGCGAGTTTGTAGCGTCTGTAGGTACTCTGATGACCATTGTTTCCAAAAATCCCTGTGCATTTTCTCTATCAGTTGCCACCTGGTACGTGTGTCAGTCACTTCAGTACCTGATTGTGTTGAAAGGATGGGGCCCCCGACTAAAAAATGTCCTGGCGTTAAATAATCCAGATCTTCAGGATCTTCTTTCAGTGTTGTTAATGGTCTTGAGTTAAGACAAGCTTCTATGCCAGTCAGTAGTGTGGTGAACTCTTCAAATGTAAGTTTTTGATCACCAATGACTCTCTTTAGGTGGTGTTTCATGGTCCGTACTGCAGCCTCCCAGAGACCCCCAGCACTCGGCCATGCGGGAGCGTTGAAGTGCCATTCAACGCCTGTTGTAGCGATGTGTTCCATGAACTCTGTGTTTATGTAATGTTCAAGGGCCTCTTTGTTTTCCTTTGCCAATGTTTTCGCACTACCAACGAAGTTTAGGCCGTTGTCACTATACATGTGTTTCGGGGCACCCCTTCTGGCACACATGCGCTTAAATGCTGCTATAAATGTATTCGCACTGAGATCGGAAACTAACTCGAGATGTATTGCTTTTGTTGATAAGCATACAAATACAGCAATGTAGCCAGCTGTAGTTTTGATGCCTCTTCCCTTGTTTGCCTTGACTTCTACCTGGCCTGTGAAATCCACCCCACAGGCGTTTGTTTAGCTTCCTGAATGTCATCTTGTCCGCCCAGCAGGTCGTCGACGTAAAGTTGGTTGTTCAGTGTGTCACACGCTAGAGGGTATTTATGGCCGTCGTCCATAACTAAATAGTTGCTTGATTGTGCGCATAGATAGGAACGGTGCAGCTTTAGTCCCATATGTCACTGTGGTCAGCTGGTAATCTTGAAGGGGCTCGTTTGTAGAGTTTCTCCATATTATTTTTTGTAATGGTTGATCATCTTCATGAATCATGATTTGTCTGTAAAACTTTTCAATATCTGCTGTGTACACGAACTTGTACTTTCTCCAGCGCATTATCATTGCCTGCAAATCTTGTTGTAGGTTCGGTCCACACAGCATCAATTCATTTAGGCTGTGACCCGAATGTGTTTTACTGGATCCGTTGAACACGACCCGCAGTTTTGTGGTCGTAGATTCAAGTCTCATTACTCCATGATGAGGAAGGTAGTAACTTGGTTTTTTAGTGTGATTGCTTAGTTTCATATGTCCAAGATTTAAATATTCATAGATAAAGTTCGAATATTGTGAACCAAATGATGGGTCTCGTAACATTCTCTTCTCTAGTTGGAGAAATTGTGCCACAGCTGGTGATTTCGAAGTTCCCAAATGTTGTTCGTAATCTTGTTTCATGGGAATTCGTACTTGGTATCTCCCATCTTGTAGACGTGTAGTTGTGTTTTTATACAAGGACTCACAATATTCTTCTTCAGCAGTTAATGTGGTCGAGTCATTCATGATTTCTTCCATTTCCCAGAAGCGTGACAACTCTTCAATGTTGTTTATTGTCACGTGACAGTTGAATGTTTTGACATTTCCAAATAAGATCCATCCAATCTTCGTCCTTTGTGCGAGTGGAGCTTGTATAGGACCCCGGAGTATGCCATCCATTATAATTTCGGAGTACACGCTTGCATCTAGTAAAATGTCTACAGGCCGTGAAATATTGTAGTCCGGATCTGCCAACTGTAGTCCTTGTAAGTGTTCCCAATGCTGTCTTTGGAAGGTGTTATTAGGGAGGTCATTAAGCATACTTGACATTACTATTGCTTCCGTTGTGAATTTGTAGTCGTTGTACAATGACTCGCAGGATAGCTCTACCATACCCTTGCTTCTGTTGCATGAGCTGCCGATCCCGGACACGGTTCCGCTGTGGTGATGTCTTTGTAAACCTAATCTCTGCGCTGCATTTTCACTGATTAAATTGACCTGAGATCCTTGGTCAATTAAAGCTCTCATTAGCGTGTAGGTTCCATTTCTTGATTTTATTTTCAATAGTACTGTTGATAATAAAACTTCATTATCTGGATTTGACACGTGATGTGATGATGACGTCGAGGTCGTTAAACGCGCTGTGTTTTGTCGTGCCGACGCAGCTGGTTTCGTGTCATGTTGAAATAAGTCGTGTAGAATGGTGTTATGTTGATTGTTGCAAACCTTGCATCTTTTTCTTGAGTTGCACGGCTTGTTTTCATGACAGTACAAACAATTAGAACAAACATGTAATTGCTCAATTGTTTTTAGTTTCGTATCCGGTGTCATACCCTGGAATGTTTTGCAGTGGAAAAGTATGTGGTCTGTTTTACATAACGGGCACTGTCTATTATCGGCAACCGGGTACGAGTAGTAGTGGTTTTTATCCTTAAAATTGTTGTTCAGCGCAGGCTTGTATGTTGATTCCTGTTTGCTCCCGAAGGATTTAGGCATGTTTGATGTGATCTGGGCCGTAGATTTCTTGATTTTGTTATTCATTGGCTCCAGGGCCGCAAACTTCCCTTCAATGAATGTCATGAGCTCGTCGAAGCTTGGTAAATCCCGAGGCGCTTTTCTGGCTTCCATGTAAGACGAGTATGTATCACCGTCGAGTTTTTCGCATATGATGTGCACCAGAATAGGGTCCCACGTGCTAGTATCAATGCCAAGGTTCTGTATGGCATGTACAGCTTCCATGCTTGCATCGTACAGACGCTTTAGTTCATAAGACGTTTGTTTGTGCACTGATTGTTGATTCATTAATAATTGAATTTGTTTAGTGAATAGCAGTTGCACGTTGTTGTAGCGATACGACAGTAATTCCCAGCACGTATCGTAGTTGTCGGCGGTAATGTAGAGATGTTGCACTAAGCGTTCAGCTTCACCCTTTAGCTTTCCCTTTAGGTGTTGCATCTTCTGTACCTTCGAGAGCGTAGGATTATTATGTATGGCTTCTGTGTATAGATCCAAAAATGTAGGCCATTGAGTGTAGTTTCCCGAAAATGTGGGTATGTCAACCTTCGGGGTGGATTGTTGCTGATGGGCTGTGGAACTTAATTTTTTGTTAAGAGCCTTCTTCGTAGACTCATATGTGTCTTCATGTGCTGTGTAATCTTGTTCGTATGAAAAGTCAGTTCCCCTGAGTAAGTTATCAATCTTCCAGTGTAAGTCGTCAATTGTGTTCCAACGCTGCTGTAACATCTGTAGTTTATCTTCGAGTTCCCATTTCTCTTGAAGATTATTAATATTTATCCCGTTGATGACTCGCATTAAGGCTCGAAAGTTCGTCCCTTGATGACCCTTTAACTCATCTGCCTTTGAAGTAGTGGCCTTGTCTTCTGTGGGGTTGGTTGGGTTGAAGGTCACCAATGTTTGACGTAAGTTATCGTAATGTTCCTTGGCTTTATTGTAGAGGTCAATGTAATTGAACTCCCTTGGATTAACACTTACTGTTGCTAGTTTCATGTGATTTCCAACGAGTTCGTTCCATAAGTCGTCAAGATCTTTAAGTCTTTTTTGTATGTTTTCTTCGGTTTTTCTCGAAGCAGAATCTTTTCCAAAATTGATGACCATTTTTTGGATCATCTCCGCTAGAGACTTCTGGCGATTGATTAAGGCCTCCATTTTAGTAACCGGTGGCAACTGATTGTAAGATTGTAGGAGTTACCAACACGGTTAATAGGGGTCGTTGATGTGGTCGCAGGTAGCTGAGTTGCTGTACAGTGCAACCCAACTCCGTTGTTGCTGTTGTCCCAGTCCTCTCCACGGCCTTGCTGTGCTATGCACCTTCTCAATCCACTAGTGGAACCCGCTTGTGGGAAGCCAGTGAACCGATTGCCAACACACTAGACACGTACAAAGGACCAGAATCCGGTTCGAAGGACCAAAATGAACGAGCTGTTTGCCCGTGGATGTATGTTATAGAAGGATGTAGATTGTTCTTGAATATAAAAGACGTCTGAACTGGTTGAGTGATTTATTAGCACTAAAAGTTGTACCTATTCACATAATATGTATACAATGTAAATTGCTTAATTAGGACACAAATGCGCTATGTTAGCATTAATACAATTAGGTACGTTAAATTATGTGCAACATGCTTGTACATTATTTTACTGTTTGTTACAGGAATCAGATTTTACTGAAGCTGTAAAATAAGTCATGAATATTTCCTATTTGCTTGATTATATAATTTACATGTCATCCTATATCACTCTTATACTGCTACCGACCAGACTCTTCTACAGTCGACGCCATAAATATGTTTACACCTTAGTACCTCGTCACTTTACCCGCTATGACAATTTCAAATGGCAGTTTAAACATGACGCTAAATAGACAAGGTACTAAAGTGTAAACATATTTATGGCGTCGACTGTAGAAGAGTCTGGTCGGTAGCAGTATAAGAGTGATATAGGATGACATGTAAATTATATAATCAAGCAAATAGGAAATATTCATGACTTATTTTACAGCTTCAGTAAAATCTGATTCCTGTAACAAACAGTTGAGACCAAGATACGAGCCAACAAAGATTTGTTCCTACCTCTTTCTAGCAAAACAGAATTTAACATGGAGTTTATATGGCCGACCTGTTACATGACGTCCCAGTGCATATCATATCGGACTAATCGCTGTCTAATCCGTATCTCTTTTAAAGTATTTTCATATTTTGTTACGATTAAAAAAATCATGCATATTCTCTATAAAGGTCAAAGAAATAGGTACAGGTGAAAAACTCAAGTAAATGACCTCTTGCATGTAGTTGTGTACAAAACTAATATGGAATTTACGTCAAATTTCAAATGTAAAATGTCGAATGGAAAGAGTGAGTTTTTCATACAAACGAGGCTATTTCGAAGCCTTGGTTCCTAGCCAGGGTTTGTTTTAATGGTGGATACTCCGAGGTTCAATAGTTCTTAAGATACCTAACTTATCGCACAATCAGTTGACACCACAGCGGGAGAGTTTGGGTCAGCATTTGGATTTCCTTACAATTCCATCCGCTAATGCCATTGACGACTTCAAGCATATTTTTCATGAAATGGGTCCCAAATTAACGCTCGTGACCGTACCTCTTTCTAGCAAAACAGAATTTAACATGGAGTTTATATGGCCGACCTGTTACAAGACGTCACAGTCTCACAGTGCATATCATATCGATCTAATCGCTGTCTTATCCGTATCTCTTTTAAAGTATTTTCATATTTTGTTACGATTAAAAAAATCTATATAAAGGTCAAAGAAATAGGTACAGGTGAAAAACTCAAGTAAATGAGCTCTTGCATGTAGTTGTGTACAAAACTAATATGGAATTTACGTCAAATTTCAAATATAGAATGTCGAACGGAAAGAGTGAGTTTTTCATACAAACGAGGCTATTTCGAAGCCTTGGTTCCTTGCCAGGGGTTGTTTAGAGTGGGGTTTAATGGTGGATACTCCGAGGTTCAATAGAGCAGGTCAAAAGTTCTTAAGATACCTAACTTATCGCACAATCAGTCGACACCACAGCCAGAGAGTTTGGGTCAGCATTTGGATTTCCTTACATTTATTGTCATATTAGATGTTTTTCTGAACATGCACAATTCCGGCGTTAACCGCTGATTCAATCAGTTGGGTGTCCTAGGCACTCTGGAAGCCCTGTATCGATGCTCGGGGCACCCATCATCAGATTTCACTACAAGCATCCCCTGGCGAGGAACCCAAGGCTTCGAAATAGCCTAGTTTGTATGAAATACGCACTATGACCCGTTATTTTAGCTCCTGAGTACAGTCAAGGACTTTAATTGTTAAGCCACTATGGAACCCTGTCGCATAACGTTGATCATTAATTTTAGCGTAATTCCTTTCATATGGTTTGACGCTGTCATTATGACAGGGTTCCATAGTGGCTTAACAATTAAAGTCCTTGACTGTACAACTACATGCGAGAGGTAATTTACTAAGTTTTTAACCGATAAGATAAATAATAATAATAATAATAATAAGCATTTATTTCGAACCAGAATGCAGTTCATAAAAAGCAGTTCATAAAAAGCAGTTCATAAAAAGCAGTTAATAGTTGAATGTACAGTCAAGGGCAATAATATGTATACACTTTAGTACCTTGTCACTTTAACCACTGTGACAGTTCATATATGGCAGTTCAAATATGACGACAATTAGACAAGGTACTAAAGTGTATACATATTTTTGCCCTTGACTGTAGTTCATAGGTGGTTATCCCAGTAAGGGCAGATATTTGTGTGATGAGCGCGAATATTTGTTCCTGAGTCATGGATGTTTTCTATGTATTTAAGTATATATTTCTCTATATAAGTATTTATATCGTTGTCTAGTACCCATAGTACAAGCCTTGAGCTTAGTTTGGGACTAGGTCAATTGGTGTGACATTGTCCCCTGATATTTATTATTATTATTTTATTAGTAACAAACAATACTCTTAAAACTATGTTAGCAAACAAACACATAAAAAGTAAAAATTTAAGATAAAATGTCCCCCCTGGACTCCACATGGACTGAGTTGCAAACTATGGGACAGTGCAACCTATCTAGGAAAAAGCCATGAGGGTGTTCTGGTGCATTCGTTCTTCTGGTGCCCTGGTGCATACAGAGAGACAGCGGATGGAATGCCTAGCTTGGAGACTGGAATGCACCTAGGCTAGCCAGTCCACGGGCTGTCTCTCCTTAATCGTTAGTCAATACATGTTCAGTCTTGAGATTGGAATCTTGGGGTTCAGAGTTCACTTGAGGTTTTCTTGATGTTATAAAGAAATATCTGCTATAGTGGTCACGAAAGTAAATTTAGGACGCATTAAAAAAAATTGCTTGATGTTAACAAAAAAACATTCGCTTCCAGCTAACTTGTAATGGCTGGACGAGAACAACGCATAAGGATGACGAAAAACAATGGCAACGTCATTAGAGTTTTTGTTTATGGCATAGAGAAGACAAACGAGCTCACAGGCCACCTGATGGTAAGTGGAAACTGTGACCCATAGACATTCGCATTCACAAGACTGCAATGCAATCCCAAGACTGCAAACGCGTTGCCAACCCTGAGGACTAAGATGGAATGCCTCTATGCTAGTAATTTCACCGGCTGTCTTATCCCCAAACCGGAACAAAACAATGCGAACACTGATGTTTGGCGGTAGGTTAATGGATAAGATGGTGGTAGCGATCCAGACGGACCCTGCACAAGGTCCAACCACCCGCAAATGCAAAGAGATGCCAAATTATTCATTTTTAATTTATAGGAAACTCAACCTTATTGCTGTGGGATATCAGATTGATTTTGGACCCTAAGATAGATCACTTTAAGTCTTCGACTCTAGGTACTTCATTATGCTATATCACTACATAGTATAAAACAAAGTCGCTTCCCGCTGTCTGTCCCTATGTATGCTTAGATCTTTAAAACTACGCAACGGATTTTGATGCGGTTTTTTTTAGTAGATAGAGTGATTCAAGAGGGAGGTTTTTATGTATAATAAATTTTGTTTAATGTACGTGTATTATAGAAAACTCAAATAAACCGAAGCGAAGCGAGGGCGGGTCGCTAGTTATGATATAGAAAAACAAAACCCGCGTTATAACGGTGACCCCATTTTTCAGAGCTGATATCTGTTAATCGGCCCAACCTATTGTCATGAAACCTGGCTAAAAACCATCCCGAGTAGCTTTCTTTTAAAGAAAACATAGTCCAAATCGGTCCATCCATTTGCGAGCTACGATGCCAAAGATAGACACACAAATACACCGACACAGTTAGTTACACACGGTGGTTAATAACGATAACAATGTTACGGGGGGTTTAACGTTTGCACGGCAAAAATCCCACGTCAAATTTCGTTAAGTAGTTCGAAAAAGAATCATGTGTCGGTCAACTAAAGTCAAATTTCCCGGGTGGTAGGACCTTGTGCAGGGTCCGTCCGGATCGCTACCACCGTCTTATCCATTAACCTACCGCCAAATAGCAGTGTTCGCATTGTTGTGTTCCGGTTTGGGGATAAGACAGCCGGTGAAATGACTAGCATAGAGGCATTCCATCTTAGTCCTCAGAGTTGGCAACGCATTTGCAGTCTTAGGATTGCATTGCAGTCTTTAAGCCCCAAAGTAATGTACCATCCGACTCTGGCCGCGGGGCGACCGTCCAGAGGGCCCAGACAAGATGCATCAGGTTAACTATCGTTTCTATTCGGTGACTAAGATTGAAAAAGGCATGCTTCGATGGTTCGGTCATTTGGAAAGGATGGATGAAAGAAGATTGACGAAAGAGATTATACAGATCGAAAGTGGTCGGAAGGGGCCGCCCTAGGCGTATTGTTTCGAGTCAAATCGGAGAAATACTGGAAAAAGGCCGAATCTTAAGTACCCGAAACCGACGTGCGTGCATGACTCGATGTATGAATGTGGAAGAAGCGAAAGAGATTTGTCAAGATCGTAGCAAGTGGAAATAAGTGGTCTCTGCTAGGGCATGCAGTATCGGACGATTTCCAGTATCGGAATTGAAAGTCGGTATTGAACCTCAATATCGGAATCTCGGAATTACGCAGGGCATACAATATTGATTTTTCCAATACCGGAATTGAAATTCGGTATTTCTGTCTCAATCTCGGAATTCCGATACTAGTATCGGAATTGGGGATCTTTTAAAAAAACACACTTTTTATTGAAATAAGATTAAAGCCTCTAAATAATCAGCATAACTGAATAAACAAAATAATTATTTTAAGTAAGGTTTTTTGGCATTAACAAAATACATATTTTTTTTACCATTCTTTTAAGTTAATAAAGACCTAAATGTTGAATTATAGAATCATCTTCTATAGTTACATTATCAATAAAAGGAGATCACGAATTTGGCTTAACAGAATAACTCTCATTTAAAGATCTACAAATTAATAATTGAACTAATAATCTATGGAAGGATTAACATGTAATTATTGCATACTAGGTGCTGCCATCTATGTGTTGGAGCTTGTAACTAAACCAGGGAACTCCATAGATAACTTCGAAATAATCGAAAAATTACGTTTTGTTTCGGTATTAGAATACCGGAATTAAAAGCTAATGAATACCGGAATTACGGTATGGATAGGCCAATATCGGAATTCAATTTCGATATTAAAAGTGTTCCGGTATTGCTCCGTCTAATCTCGGAATTGTAATATCGTAAAAAATGGTCCGAGATTCCGAGATTTCGAGATTCCGAGATCTCGGAATTCATGCCCTAGTCTCTGCCTAAGTGCCTACCCCTCTGGGAAACAGGCGTGATTTGGTGTATGTGTATGTGTAGTTTTTAAACCAATCGCGTCACTGGCACATCACGTGACTTTTCGTATTATCATCTACCAGTGACGCGATTGGTTTAAAAACTAAACGAAGAGAAACGCTAGCGAGCGTAGTGCATCTAAGTCTAGGCCCTCTGGTGACTAAAATCGAACGCGCAGGCTGTCGCATGCGATCAGTGTTGCCAGATTTAGGCTGGTTTTAGTGTCACGCGGACAGTCAGTACGGATCGCTCCGCACAGACCGATCTAATACAGAAATGACGGTCGTCCGCGCGGACCCGTCCGCATTAGGTACTTTAAAACGCTCCCTAAGCTTAATACATATCGATCGATCCGTACTGACGGCCCGCGTGACACTAAAACCAGCCTTAGAGGTTTTCCCTAAAACTTAAGAGGTCGTTGAGGTTTTATCGAGGTTTCGATGTCACTAAATCTGTCTAGGGGATTTTCTGAAGGATTCTCACAATTCTTACCTATCGTGAATTTATTTGAAAATCTGTCAATAACACTTACTACACTGACATTTTGGACAAATTTTAAGGAAACTTACGATTTTGTAGGTTCAATGTACAAATCTGCCGTGATAAATCTATAATGCCGTTATCTGACATCTGGTATTTTTTTTAACTTATAATGCTATATTACTCGAAATAAATGATTTATTATTATTATTATTATTATTATTATATTAATGAGAAAAAAATCTCTATCAATCCGTGTTTGCGATTTTTAAAACAAGAATTTGTTAGATAACGGCATTATAGATATATCACGGCAGAAATAAGTACCTAATAAGTTCTAATAAAAACTTGATATCAATTTAGTATTTTAGTAACTGTAAATATTATGTAGCTTGTATGTAATCTAATAATCCTTATATTTTAGATAAATATAATATACAAAAATCGTCAGAGGTTTTTTTATCAATCGTACTCTAGAAACTAGGGGTTTTTTAAATACATCTAGGGGGGAAGGTGCAAAAAAATCTGGCAACACTGCATGCGATCACCCGTCGCATCATGTGTGTGACTATAATGACCTAGTCGCTTGCGATTTCAGTCAATTGTGTAAATGGGGTAGCAATGCGGATTAGGGGGGCGATTCAAGTGATTATCCGCACGGCGAAAATCGACCCGTGTAAACCCCCCTTAAGTAGCTGGCCTCCCTTAGAGCCCTATCTAAAGAACAACACTACAAAAATATTTTTTTGTAAATTGTAACTTATATTACATAGGGCCCCAGGCGACACTGAAATGCAAAGAAATCAAGCTGCTTCATTTTACTCGGTAAAACCATATTGCTCTAGACATGTTATGATAATAGCACTAACTCGGCCGCCATTACTGTCATGTAAACAAGAGCTATCATAACATCGAAAATATATGATAAGATGTCAAAAGCAACATGGTTTTACAGAATAGTATAGACCTGCTCCCTATTTCACCATCGCGACAATGACAGGTGACAGGTGACAATTCGGTATATATTGGCAAGTTAGCAAGCTTTCACATCAACGGGATTCACATTAGCTGCACCATGTACACTGTCACCTGTCATCTGTCATTGTCACGATGGTGAAATAGGGAGCAGGTCCCCTTTACTATTTGAAAAATTACAAAAACACTTATGAAACACAACTGTTTTGTGTTGTAGCATAACTTTGCATACATTTATGCAAAACAAAACAGACAATAAAATGTAAATTCACAAACAGTAAATGAGATATAATTAAAGAAAATTACCATTCATATTTCAAGTCACATAAAGAACAGGGTCAATCAACTTTTCTTTGTAGCTCGTTGCCATGGTTACGTCTCCTGGGTCACTCTTGAAAACCACGATTTTAAAGTATATAAATCCGGCAAACATCAGGTTTTGTGGAAATTACAAACCCATTCTCTTATGGGTTTTCTTCCAAGCGTATTAGTAGTGTATATTATAATCATTTTTCTAAGAAACTCTATCACTGTTGTCTCCTGGCTTACGGGACAGAATAACAACAACAAAAAGTTGATTCACCCAACAACAAAAAATACAATTTTTACGAAACCAAACTAAGTTCTTGGTTTGTACAGTCACGAGATTAAATTTGGTACCCACGTTAGGTCCAAAGTCGATTTGACATTCTACAATAATAACGTTGAGTTTCCTAAAAGTTACAAATGACTTGACATCCCTAATGACATTGACGACTTCAAGCATATTTTTCTTGAAATGGGTCCCAAATTAACGCTCGTGACCGTACTATGGAAACTGGACAGTGATGCTCGTATAGAGAGATGAATATTTCAAAACAGAAAACGTTCACATATAGAAACCACTCTCACAAATATTTGCTTTAACAGGAAAAACCCAGGACTCCTTGCGTTGTAGACAGTGTCACTACCAACTAGGCTAACCATGTTGTCACGTTTGCTTGTTTCAAAAGTAGTAAATTTAGAACTACTTTTAATTTTTATTGGAATGCGCTGAAATTTGGAATACATTTGTATACCCGATGGCGTTACAATGTTATCGTAACTGCAAAATTGATCTGATGATGGAGTCATGCTGAGAACCATAACGTACCACTGTCCACTGTCCTAATCACAAACCCACCAAGTACGTGTTACCTGTGGTCTTGAAAAGCAGCTGACAAAAACATTACATTTATGATATTAGGTACTTAGTAAGATTCAATCAATGTTGTAACATTGATTGAATCCCACCATTGCAAAAACTGAATCACTATTAACCTACAGGACGTACTTCTGGTCTATAGGATAACAAAATAGGAGTTACGCTAGATGGCAGCAGTGCCGGGCAAGTAGCGTACGGCTCCATCAAGGGGAAAAGCATAGTACGAGCAGAGGATTAATCAATCAGCCTGCTGCATCATCATCGTTATTGTTGCTTTGTGAAGTTCCCAGTATTACAGGATAAATAGCATGACGTGTTAGGTTAGTACATTGTCTGTGTTTTATTCCATCCGGTTACATCATGGTATAAGCTATCTTCATTCCAAATTTCATCGAAATCTAGCAGTTTTAACGTGACCAAGTAACAAACAAACCCTCACAAACACATATTTAATATGAGAAAGAAATATATTACAACTTGGTTTAGGTTCAAACAACAAAAAACATTTTAAAGTCATTGTCATTGGTTACTGGTATATTAAATTTATTTTACATTAATTAAATAATTACATAACACAAAAGAATATAATGTATATTACATATAAACAATATTTGACTGTAAATTAAGTAATAATAATAATCTATTTACATTTTTGATTGAAGGTGCGATTATCATCCCATTTATAAGTACCTATCTTACAGGAATAAATTTGACCTTTTATATAGCAATCCCTGACATTTTAAGATAGAAAACGTGAGCAGGAACCTTCTTATGACCTTTCCAAGAAGTGCTCACAATAAAACACCTATTAAAAATGTACGCCTGTACTAAAAAAAAAGTTTTTTCTCCTAAACTACTAAACGTATTGTCTTTCAGAAATCGTTATTGATTTATTGAAAACCATGGTTTTTAAACGGCTAATAATTAACGTAAAATGGCGTTAATAAACAGTAAACAAAGCGATTTTCATTAACAATAACATTAAACATTCTTTTATTTAGAAAAAAACGTAATTTGCGATCGTAAAATAGGTAAACTAAAATAATCGGCAGTATAAAAAGTGGGACAGAAACAGTTAACCGACTGATTTAAATTACAGTCTGTTGTAATCAAACGCCGCAACATTACGTCATTTTCGCATCGGTCGGTTTATACTCGAGCGGGACAGGTATGGAATCCGCTAGCCCACCCACAAATCGATTTTGAACGAATAAGAAATATACTAATTGTAACTATTACATCGAAACGTAATGTTCAATACATATAGGACAAGTAAAAAACGTTTTGAGGTTGGTCAGATGTATAAATAAGTCGAAAACTCACCCAGAAAATGTGCAACTAGGCTCTCGTTGGACGAGAATAAAATTAGAATTGCTGAAAAAACACTAAAAAGCCACTGAACAAGCTGAACTACGCCACTAAAACAAGCGCAATGTCAACGCTAATGATGTCGCATAGCGTTTACACCGTTCCATGACATTTAGCGAGACATTTTTGCAATTTTCCCGTCTTTCTCACGGCGGGTTTCCATCGATCGCGATGCCATGACAGTTATGTTCTGCGTGAATGCAGCCGCGTTCGCTCAGCTGACGGCAAGTTTTTTTTTAATTTTGCCGCATTGAAGTTAGCCGTGGGCCGCAACAAGGAGGTCGACGAACTCCTCAGTATAAATTAGGGTTCCTTTTGACATTAAAGAGTACATTAAGGGTTATTTATGTTAGTGAATTTAAATGCAGGGAAATCATAATCGTTACTTTTATCTGCTTTCGCTTGCGTGATCCCAGCCTTTATTGTTTTAGCTTTTTTTTAAGCGAAAGTGGTTTGTATACAAACATGTTACGTATTAATTTCCTCGGATTTTTATTTAAATTACTGTCAGACAGAAATCAATTTGATTAAATGCACGTGAAGAGATAATTCAACGAAATGCTTCAAGCACTATGCAAGGGGTAAACTTTTAGGACTTTTGTTGCTTTTCACCATGTAGGTAAAGATTTCAGCATAATGCATGCAAAAGGTCGGTATTATAAGTAAAGGCAACCATGTAATAAAATGTTTTATAATTATTTAACTTTATGTCTACGCTCACAAAACTTTATTATTTTATCGTACCTACAGACGTTAATAGCTTATGGTACCTAGTACCTACCTACTACAAGTAGTCAAATAGGTAAGTATATTTACTTAACACGTATTTTTGCTGCTAGTAACTAGATTCATTATATATTACCGACGTGCAAAGAGCCCTCATGTATGACCAATTTATTGAATAAATATTTTGAATGTTGATATTATTTAATTTCATTAACCTAACCTAATTCGGGGGAAATTTACACTTTTCGAGACCAATATTTCCTAAGAAACGGTCCCCCAAATCTACAAATTGATCATGACATGTACATAGTATTTTTTTAAGAGCTATCCTATGAAAGGTTACTCCGTAAAAAAAACATTACTTACATCTGCTCTCGGCGTAATTTAAATGTATTACTCTGCCAAATTGCACCAAATTTGGAATGGTGATAGCTTATATCCTGGATGAACACATATTAAATACTTAGCTTACATCATTACCTGTTTATATTTTAAGGGAAAAATTAAACATGAACATCTATTCAAAATTAACATTTAACAAGTATAATAAAATAATATTCCTGTAAAATATTTACGTATTAAAAATGGACCGTGCCCACACCAAATAAGGTAAAATAAAAGCTATACCTAAGCATTTTATTGACCCTAATCTTTACGAGCGTAGACCATGCGTAGACACAAGTATTTGAATACGGAACCTTAGGTGCGCGAGTTCGTCTCGCGCTTGACCGGTTTTTTTGACGAGAGGTTTTCCCTTGACAGGCTTGCGGGAAATGCGAATTACACCCAATTTTGCACGAATAAAACATTTTATTCACATTAGAATAATTAGCTTAGGCTTTCAACTAGAACATATTTTAAATAGCGGCCATAAAGCTAAAGTTACCGTAAAATGGGGCTATTTGGGAATCACGGGGCTATTTGGAATCGAGTAAATTATTAAGCTTTTAGTTGTTATAATTGTGTCATGGCAATGGCAGAACTGAAAAATTTGCCTGACACCGAGTTTTACAGTTCTATCATAGCCATGACAAGAAATATATCAACTAAAAGCTTATAATTACTTAGTACCAAATAGCCCCGTGATTCCCAAATAGCCCCATTTTACGGTACTGAGAAATCGTAAAACTACACGATTATTACTGTAACCTATCAAAATATAAATTAGTTTTATTTTTGGGTACAAACTAAGTACATAATTCCAATTGAATTACGCATTCCATCTTAAATAGCTCCAGCGTAACATATCGTTCGGAAATATGAAAATTCGGGCAAAATAAATTCGGAATAAAAAAAAAAGGTGTTCCCTTTTATTTTTATAATAACATTTACCGTAATTGCCCTAGGCTGAATAAAAATTGCCTAAGTCAGTAAATATAAGCATTCTAAATTCAGTTTTTATCGTTCTAGAATCGAATTAAAATTTAAACAGCGTTCTCTGAAATGTCTAGCTTCATGACATGACACCGTATTGTTTACAGTGGAGGCCACATTAAAGGTGTAGCGTCGATTGATTTTCTCTGTAAATTTGTGGTTGGTTTTTTGCTCGAGAATGCCATTATAGATATTAGGTTCACTATTTATACTGGTTTTTAGGGTTCCGTAGTCAAACTATGCTAGCCATGTCCGTCCGTAGCCTAGCTCAGAGACTTAGTACTAGAAAGCTGAAATTTGGCATGAATGTACATATTAGTCACGCTAACAAAGTGGTAAAATAAGATCTTGTTTTTTTATTAGTGCTCCTTAACTCCCCTACACGTAACGTGGGGATGAATTTTTTTTCTCGTCTTCCCTATCGATTAAGGGATTCGTTTAAGAAATATTAAGCTTTTTTTTGATAGAGTCAACTGTCCCACTCCCCTACAGCTAAAACTAGAAATACTAGTTTTATTTGTGAGAAGACAGGACGTTATACAATAAGCCCGACTGGCTGTTCACAATGGAGTACTGGCCCCTACCCTGATGTATGGTAGTGAATGTTGGGTGTGGCAGGACCAGGGTAGTGATTCTGTAAACAACGCCGGTCGTGCGGACTGTCGAGTGATATCCAAGCGGCGAGATTAAGTAGTCCCGTCAGTGCGAACAAAACACATTGTAGCGCGTGCATTTTCAATTTAGCAGCACGATGGGTCGAACGTATAGCTATTAGCGTATTTAGCTGCACACTTTAGGACCTTGTCGCTTTAACGCCTTTTATAGATAACTACAGCTGTTCAAACATGATGTTAGAGTGACAAAGGACTAACGTGTGCAGCTACTTATAATTATTAGGCAGACCGTACCTCTTCGTAGTAGAAGATAGGTTTTGAAAGAAAACTTCCTTTTTACGAGTTGGCTTTTTAATAAGTAGGTAACATTAACATCATATCATCATACATAAATTCTTACAGAACGATGTAAAGAAAAATCACATTAATTTTAACATCTTTCGATAAGCAAGTTAAGACGTCTACAAAATCGTCTATAATACTAAATTGAGCACACAGTAGAGTACCTAGGTATACAGGTTGAAATATAAATTGTTGGATTCAATAGTAACCAAAAACTTACATCCCCGTAGAGATGGTGTTTCAATCAAGTTACGGGGGTTGGAAGCTTGAAAGGCATTAAATATCTTTATTATGATCGTATTTTCGTGTCAGCGTAATGTTAACTCAATTGAATATATATAATTTATGACAACTTCCACTCGCTTGTCATTGTTTTAATCTCTTTCATTGCCAACTGCTTGGAGCGCGTCAAAAACAGGAATGATAAAGTTTTACTTGTCCCCAACCCTTCCTTATTGGTATTATTAACTTATTATCTTCACTGAGATTACCTACTAGTGCTGGGTAATATTTCCTCGTCATCATCATCATCATCATCGCTTTCATTGTCTACGTCATCTTCATCCTCATCATCATCAGGCCCACTGGAATCATCACCGAAAACATGTAACTCCTCCGTCATCATATCAATGACGACTTCATTTTTTCTATACTCCTGTTCGATATCACTGACTTGTCGACATATAGCTTTATATTTATTAGCCATTGAATTTATCTTCTCTAACAAAGCTTGCACTATTTTTGATGTGCTCCAATACATTTCTTTATTACTTACATAACGATATATATCTTCCCAAGCCATGTTAAGTGGGTTCAAATCGGAATGGTATGCAGGAATCCTCAAAGCAACATGGCCGTGTTCTTCCACTATTTTATCAATGAGAAATTCTTTATTACATTTTCTGTGTCGTCGTATTACTTTGTAGAGTTGAGGTTTAAGCCAATTTTCGTCAAATTGTAGCCCCTTTTCTGTCAGCCAGGCTATCAAATCTGATTTTTTTGAGCAAGAGGTAGGCCCTGGTTCAGAAATCTTGTTATTATAAATATTATCGTTTATTACGATCACGTATTTTTTATGAGGGTCCAAATTTTTTATGACGTCCAAACGCAACCAATTTTCGTAAATCTCGTAGAAGTTTGCATCATGGTAGTCAGTTTTTCCTGTTCCAGTGTCAAATACCCGTAGACAATTATGCATGAGCTCGGTGTCCGAACTAGCGATCAAAATGACCACCCGCGGCCCTTTGGCTGCCGTCAGTTTTGGCAAACTAACTGTATGAGCCGCATCTATAACCGTGTCGTCAATGTAAATTACGTGTCTTCCTTCTTGTTTGTACTTCTTTATCTTCTGCAAATACTCTATCCTCTGCTCTCGAATAGACGATTTCTCAACTAATACCTTCTTATTCCCTTCAGCTCTTCTCCATCTAAAACCTAGACGGGAAATAATGCGGTAAACACTTCGTATTGATCCAGGAAAGTTGAGATCTTTAAAAAACTTCTTCTTGTATTTTTCAGCGGTACCCAATTCATTTTCAGTCACGTGGTAGTTATGGATTATCCTTCTCATGCGTCCCTGGTCGATAATGTTAATATTTGTAATCGTTTTAGGTCGAATTCTCGTTTTTCCAGGCGTTTTAAAAGCCGATCCCGTGTTCAAATTTTGTGTGCCATCTTTAACGATTCTCCTTACAGTAGTCAAAGACGCTTTTGTAGCATTCACCGTCTGATCAAGCAAAAATCGAGCCAAATGTACTTTGTTTTCTTCATTACTTCTCTCTGCCTCTTCCTTGAAGTAATTATACACATCAAAAATCATTTTCCGCGATTGCTTTTTAAAAATATTCCGTGGCGGTCTTTTTTTATTCATTTCGAAACACTACGTTGTTCTGCACTAACGTGTACCTACGTAGAAAACACGTGGCGTCAACACCAACTACGAATCACGACTGACGTTTTACAAAATACAAAATGGCCGCCATGGCGTGCCGCGTAAGATGGAATATCGAACGCGCTAAAAAGCAAAGTTATGATTGCGGTTAGCAAAAACTGGTACTAACGTAGCTGCGAACAACAGTATTCACGTCAACATACGCCAGCGCTTTTACCAACTGCAAACATAAGTTTGTATTTTAGCGTCAGATGTGACAATTGAGGGACGCTGACCTAGCGTGTGTCGTGCGATTTTAGTCTCTATTTTACGTGTATTATGGTTCTTGTCAGATCAGTGCTCCTTACACGTGTTTATAATATAAGGCGTTTCACAAAAGATGGCACGAATACGAAAGAGTGAAAGAGACGAATGTCACTCTTTGTTGTCGGAGTACCCAGGTGCAAGTAGGGGACGCGTTATATTGTGAACTGAGTTTTTTGTTATTAGGTAGTACTTTTAAAAACATTATTATATACTTTATTAATGCGCACTTAAGTTAAATTTTTGGGTAAAATCGATTAGACAAACATATTGACTGAAATATACTTAAATTAATGATTTCGTATATAAACATAGAATAATATTATAAAGAGAGAGTGAGAATTTTATGAGTTTACGTCTATCCGACAAGTAATTTCCGGAACCTACCTATTTGAAAAAAAAACACTATCTGAAAGGTACAGTAGGCCAAAAGTGTGGTCATGAAACAACAAGGGTTTTCTTTTTTTTTTATGGCATAGAGTAGACCAATGACCACACAGGCCACCTGATGGTAAGTGGAAACTGTGACCCATAGACATTCGCATTCACAAGAATGCAATGCAATCCCAAGACTGCAAATGCGTTGCCAACCCTGAGGACTAAGATGGAATGCCTCTATGCTAGTCATTTCACCGGCTCTACAAGGGTAGTGATTCTCTCAACAACTACGGTCGGACGTACGAGAGAATGTCCAAGCGGCGAGTTTAAATAGTCCCGTCAGTGCGAACAAAACATATTTTAGCGCGTGCATTTTCAATTTAGCAGCATGGTTTCTGCCGATGGATCGAACGTATAAGGCTGCTTAAACTCGCCGCTAATAATGTGAGGGACAGCGCATTCGACTCGCTAGCGAGTACCTACGGTAATTGTAACTAGGGTTGCCAACTATACTGTTAAAAACAGTATTATACTGTTTTTCACTACATTATACTTTTTACTGTTGAACAAAAATAAAGTATACCAAATACTGTTTTTAGCATCAAAATGTTACACTATAAGTGTGAGCCACAAACAACTAAAATTAAATGGAGTTTCAGAACGAATCTGTCAATTTGAAATATTGAAGATTTCAAACTGTCACTGTCACCCACTGACTGACAGACATGCGATGCGAGCGTGTGCTTTCTCAGAACAACCTTTTCTCGTATGGATGTGATGTGGACGTGGACCGTGGACTTAATATTTGTTTTGAAGGTTTAAGTCAAGTTTAATAATCAATTGCGTTGCGTACAAACTAGTGTTTTAGTGCACAAAAGATGGAAAGTGAAAACGAATCACCTTCTACTACGCCAAGAAAGAAAGCCAAACTGTCTAAGGTACAACAAAAATATAAGCACGAATGGGAATGCCAATATGACTGGTTAACGAGTGATCCTTTATGCGAATTTAATGCTAAATGTAAAATATGTGCTTTAACATTCACTATTTCGCACGCAGGTGTTGGGCAGGTTGGTTTGTCACCGTTTGTTAATTTTGTTAGTGTTTTGGTTGGTCTCCTCTTGCTTGTCTCTTTCTCTTTTCTGATATGCATAAATTATTAGATAAGTAACTATTTTGCATAAAATAAATCTTTTTTTCCATGTTTTTAGGTTAAACAGCATATGGCCAGCAAAAAACACAAAGCTAAAACGGAAATGAGAAAATCTAGTGGATTGTTACAAAAGTTTTTTCCTAAAACTTCTGCTTCTACATCAGGCTTGTCTTCCCCTTCTAATGAAGACACCAAGATAACAGCGGCCGAGTTAGCGACAACATACCATACTGTCAAGCACAATTTATCATACAATAGCCAGGATTGTAATGTCAAATTAAATAAGATTATTTATGTCGATTCCAGAACAGCCACTAACATACGATTAGCTAGAACAAAAATGGAGGCATTAGTGACCGAAGTTCTTGGCCCTTACTCTTTGCAGTCTGTTATTGACCAGTTAAATAAAGATAATGTATTTTATTGTCTACAAACTGATGCCTCCAATAAAAAAAATGTTAAATTGTTTCCCCTGGTAGTTCAATATTTTACCCCTGATAATGGAATTCAACAAAAGTTACTTGATTTTTATGAAAATGCAAATGAATCAGCCAATGGGATGTTTTCAGCTATCAAAAACTCCTTAGAGTCTCATCAACTTTCTTTCAGCCAATTATCTGGTCTTAGTGCTGATAATACAAATGCAAATTTTGGACATAATCATTCATTATACACAAACATATTAGAGGTTGTGCCCGACTTAATAAAGGGAAATTGTCATGCCCATATTGTGCACAATTCAGTAAAACATGCTATGAATTGTTTACATTATGACATTGAGAACATTATACTAAAAATCTATAGCCATTTTTCAGTATCGGCATGCAGAAGAGAAGAATTAAAAAGATTTGTAGCACTGGCTGAAGGAGAATTTCATGAAATAAAAAGACATATAGGAACTCGTTGGTTATCTCTTCTACCAGCAATAGATACAATTTTACTTAATTGGACACCAATTTGTAACTACTTTGTTAGTTTGGATGTTGACTGCCCAGAGGTTATAAAAAAATTATTAATGTTGGATGGAGAAATGGAAAATAATGTAGTTCATTGTTACCTTCTTTATGCTAGCCATATATTCAATGTTTTTAATAAAACTATCAAAAAATTAGAAGGAAATAATGTAACTATTCTAGATGTTTATAACATTATGACTGGTTTAAAAACTGAATTAAGTCAAAGAAAAAATGATCAGTATTTTGGCCATGAAACAAAAAAAGTATTAAAAACTATTACAGAGTCTTCCCAAGAAGTTTTTAATAGAACTATTAATAACTTCATACTTTTTATTAACAAGGCAAATTTATATTTAGAGAAATGGTTCGATTTCAATCAGACTAACTGGCTTTCTTTAATTAGCTGTTTGTCATTAAAGTCTTTGGTCACATTTGATCATTTTGAGAAACTTATAGATAATCTAAATTTATATAGACTCAATATTAGTATGGATGATTTATATTCCGAATTAACAAATTTTAAAATAATTCATGAAAAAGTATTAGAAGACAAAGATTTTCTTGAAATGAGTACTGGCCAAAAGTGGAGCCATTTACTTGTAAATACCTCAGAAGAATTTAAAAATATAATTAAAATAGTTTCATATCTGCTGTCTGTTCCCGCCACCTCAGCATTTACTGAAAGAATTTTTTCAGTAATGAATGCAAAGTGGCGGGAGGACAGAAATAGAGCAACAATTAATTTAATAAAAAATGAGCTGCTCATTTATTTTAATATGAGTTATAATTGTGATGAGGCTTATGAAGTTTTTAAAAAAGACTGTAAATTAATAAGTTGTGCAAGAAGCTCTAAAAAGTATGTGTTTAAGACATTAAATAAATAAAATACTGTTAATTTTTCTAAAATACTGTTTAATTTGTTTTCTCAGACCTAAATATACTTTATTTCATGTAAAAAAAGTTGGCAACCCTAATTGTAACTCATGGCAATTACTTATTCTGTGCTCATGGTAAGGGTACCAGTACCACAGATGTAGGAAAACATAGATCCTGTGTATGTCACATCTACCAACTTATTGGTAGATCTACCTAATTTGCCTCCTGTCTACCTATCTACCACCCTCGGCCTCAAAGCTACCTAATTTTGATATTTTTCCAAAATGTGATGATTGTGTATTGACATTTTTCCATGCGTGTAGTGTAACGAAAAGTTACTTGCAATCTAATTTAGCCTGTCTTGTAGTTTCAGCAATTAAAACGGAACGCGTAACGTTAAGTGTAAAAAAAAATTAGTAGCTGTCTGTGAGTGACAGCTGACACTGACTGATAGCAAAGTATTTCGCGGCATTTTAAGTAAGTTTGGTGTTAATTTTGAACATTTTATACGCATTTTTAATCATTAAAAACAGGGTGGTAGATCTACCTAATTTTCATTTCAAATTCTACCAATTTCTATTAATTTTTGGATCCTGTTCTACCAATTTGACAAAATTAGATGTGACAACACGGCTGTGTAGCCAAATGTCAAGCGTTACCACCTTTTTCTTCTGTGTACAATTAACACAGCTTGTAGCCAAAATATCCATACTAATATTATAAATGCGAAAGTGTGTCTGTCTGTGACCTCTTTACGCTTAAACCGCTGAACCGATTTAGGTGAAATTTGGTGTAAAGATAGTTTGAATGCTGGGAAAGGATATAGGATAGTTTTTTTCCCGAAATTCATTCCCTAAGGGGGTGAAATAGAGGGTGAAAATTTGTATGGAGCTACGATATAAACGAGCTCCACGCGGACGGCGTCGCGGGCAGAAGCTAGTTATTGATAAACCACATCACTGACTGCAAACTTACGCACACCAATGCAGAGTCACACACTGACACGCCTAAAAAGTGGTACACTTTTGAAATTCAATCGAAAGCGGTGACAAAAGTCATGTAATCTATCCAAATATCATAAAACCTCCATGATGCATTCAAGAACCGCAAATTACCTATGACCACCATAAAAATAAACTGTTTTGAAAGAACAAATTTCTTATCTGTACAAATGTTATTATTACCTACTAAATAATAACATTTCATTCAAATTTCGAACATCTTTGGAAAAGCAAAGAAATTTGATTTGACCTCTATTCTAATATGAGTCGAGATGACGTTTAGTTCGAAATGAATTGTCAATTTGCATACAAATTTGACAAATGTCGCACGTAAGTAAGATATCGAACGATATGATAGTTGGAGCCGACTCTAGTTTGTCTCTGAATTTAATGACGCGGGCATTTGTAACAGGTGCGAAGAGTACTATTCTATTAGCCGTTTTTATACTCCCTCTAGTTTTCCTACCTCTATGAAGAATACCTATTGAATAACTTTACCACAGAATAAAAAGTACATACCATGGAATGATGGAAGGAGCCCAGTCCAGCTGGACCCTTCTTGGCGCCACTAGCGACATCTTCTGTCTGTTGGCAGCCACCGTCGACGCATCTATCTCTTTCACACAATTAATGCAACGTCTCGCCTAAACTGTCATTTGTTTGCTTAAAAAATTAAGTGATTTGTTTTATTTTTTGTCGGTACCTGAAACAAGTAAAAAGGTATAAATTAATTTATTCTGGTTTATATAAATGACTTACCACCAACAGTAGATAAACTTTGTGAGATTGTACTTTTTGCTGATGATACTTCATTAATTTTCAAAGTAGATAGAAAGTCCATTGACTACAGTAGGATAAACGCCACACTAGTTAAAGTACTTAATTGGTTTACTAGTAACAATTTACTATTAAATGCTAAAAAAACTAAATGTGTTAGGTTCGCTTTGCCTGATGTTAAACCGGTAGATTCTAGTATTTTTCTAAATGACGAGTGTCTGCAAATGGTAGATAAGGCAGTTTTTCTAGGCATAACCATAGATAAAAATTTGCAATGGAGTCCCCGTATAGCGGTACTGGCAGGTAAACTAAGTTCGGCAGCTTACGCGGTTAGGAAAATCAGACAACTAACTAATGTTGAGACAGCTCGCATAGTTTATTATAGTTATTTCCATAGTGTGATGTCGTACGGTATTCTGGTTTGGGGTAAGGCAGCTGAAATACAAAGTATATTTGTCTTACAAAAAAGGGCTATTCGTTATATTTATAACTTAAATTCCCGTGACTCCTTAATTAAGAGACCTTTTTAAAGAAATTCACATCTTAACTGTAGCGTCTCAATTTATTTATGAGAATATTATTTATGTTATTAAAAATTTAAATTCTTTCACCAAAAATTCCGATGTACATAATCTAAATACAAGAAATAAAAATAAAATTGTTATCCGAAAATTCCGCGTCCGTAAAGTATATAAATCATTTGTTGGTCAATGCATTCATTTCTATAACAAATCACCTGACGAAGCTTTAACATTACGTAGTCAAACTAGGAACCCTTATAGTTTCGCCATGTCCGTCCGTTCGTCCGTCCCCAGTCTAGCTCAGAGAGTCATAGTACTAGAAAGCTGTAATTTGGCATGAATGTACATATTAGTCACGCCAACAAAGTGGTAAAATAAAATTTTGAACAGTATATTTTTTTAATGCACCTCCCCTACACGTAACGTGGGGATGCCTTTTTTTTTCTTGCTTACCCCATAGTGTGGGGTGTCGTTGGATAGGTCTTTCAAAAATATTGCGGGTTTATGCAAACAATTTTTCGATTAAGGAATCCGTTTATGAAATATTAAGCTTTAAAGCGCTATTTTTTGTTAGAGTCAAGTGTCCCCCCCCCCCCCCCCCTACAGCCAAAACTACAAGTACTAAAAATCTGAAAAAAAATCTTCAACGAAAGCGCATATAACGAATTTTAAAGGAAAACTATCACGGCTAAGTAGACATGATTAGTTCCGGAGATACAGGCGATTAACGGGTTTATACCTACTAAAAATCATCTAAGACAGCCCCAAATAACTTTAAATAAAAAATTGTTTCATACATGTTGATTTTTGAGATAGATTTTTGTGTTTGTCGTTACGGCTTCGGAACCCTACACTGAGCATGGTCCGACATGCTCTTGCCCGGTTTTTTTTTATCTAATAGAAATAAATTTGACCTTAATTTAATTGTGAATAGGTACGATATAGGTACTGTATTTACTTCACATAGACACACAGCATACACTTAAATACATAACACCCTTCTTTTCTCGTAGGGGGTTAAACAAGATCGATTCTAACAACCGTAAAATCTTGTCATCTCGTCGTGGGAGTCGACATCTACAAATAACTGCGTCCCAAATATTTTGTTTGTCCTACTAGATTGACGTGTGAAAGACACGAATAAATATATCTACGAATGTCATACAAGAATATGATGAATAATATTGATAGCGAAATGTGTTGTTTGCGCATGTTTTGTGTACAGTCAACAGCATAAATAAGTGATCATTTATGTACCTTGTCACTTTAACGTCGTGTTTGAAATGCTATACAAAATTGTGAAACAATTGAAAGCGATAAGGTACAGAAATGATCACTTATTTGACTGTACCATAGGTAAGAGAACCTTTTTGCGATCTGCCTTTGGCTGGTGTGTAGCAGTAGTTTTAATTTTACCTTTTATTTGCGCTAGTGTTTTTGTGTAAGTGCGTGTACCTTTGAAGTTAGTACTAAACTTTTCATCACACTTGCTCGTAAATAGTGTCAAAATCGACCGTAAATGCAAAATAATACTATATTTTTTTACCATTACGCCCTAACGTGCGTAAGTAATAGCTTTTTTTAAATATAATACGTGGACTCAAACTATCACAATATGTCAGAACCCCAATTCTTGTGCCATTCGATATGAAGTTTCATTCGAGATGAAATGTCAGTTGAATACTATTTCCTATAAATCTCGCATAATAAACTATTGATCTCATATGTCACTAGAATCGGACTCCGAACACGTTTGACATTATCTGTCGTAAGTCACAGACAATGATGTAGTCTGCCGAGACATATCCTTTAATCTGTGGTCTGCCGCTAATAAGTTAAAAATATGATCTTTTGTCTGATATTATTTCATTTCCTCGCAATTGTGATGAAAAACATTGTATCTTACACGGGTGGTAAAATAAATACGAACCTCGAGTCATTAAAGCCCTGCCTTCGGCTTCGGGCTTCTGACAGACTCTCGTTTGTAATTCTTTCTTTACCACCCTTAATACACAACGTACCTTTTATTTGCGCTAGTGTTTTTGTGTAAGTGCGCGTACCAGTTTGAGGTTGGAACTAAACTTTAAGTTTGCTACTCAGGCACTACATGTGAAATCCTGTAATTGGTTTTGTTTCCTATTCTTGTTTCATATGTCGTATTTGTAACTGTTGGATTTCCTACCGATAAATAAATACGATAAACTGACTTCAAATACTCCGCCTATAATATTTGTAGAGTGCCTTTGTTTTTTTACACGGCTGCAAAAAAAAAGGAGTGAAAAGATTTTTTTTTTCAGGGTTGATGTGTGTATTTACAATTCATTATTCCACCATGTGTGTGATATTGTTAGAATACTATCATCCCGGGTGACTTAGGATACCTAAACTGTTAATATTAAAATAACAACAAATGACAAAATGACAATTATTTATGTCAACCGAAAAAGAAGTCTCCTAATTAATACAATGTATCATTTGATAGTTCTCAATGTGACTATCTATACTAATATTATAAAGCTGAAGAGTTTGTTTGTTTGCTGGAACGCGCTAATCTCAGTAACTACTAACTAGGTACCTACTGGTCCGATTTGAAAAATTATTTCCAGTGTTAGATAGCCCCTTAATCGAAAAAGGCTAAAGGCTATATAATCATACTCACATAAACCGAAGCGATGCGAGGGCGCGTCGCTAGTCGCTATAATATAGAAGCATTAATAAACGGGTTTAATAACAATATCAAACAATGCAGTGGGGTTTTTTAAGCTTGCTTTTAATATAGTTATCATGGTTCTATTGTATCTTGCCTTGATAAATGAGACCACCTAAAAAATATACACTTTTAAACAAAACAGTAATTTTCTGAATCGGTCATGTCTTTTTTAACCGAAGAACCTCCTCCTTTTTTGGAGTCGGTTAAAAAGATACAATATTTCATAGGTAGTTTATTGGCTATTCTGATATTTCTATTTATTTGTTTTAGTTATCAGTTTTATTTATTTTTTAATTTCTTTGAATGTTTTTATATTAAAAGTGTCTATATATAGTTTAAGATGACATTTCTATTCATTCTTGAAAATATTTTTTGGCAAATAATTATATTAGCCGTACTTACTATTTTTTTTGGGTTTCCTAAATAAATTATTATGTCAAATTCAAATTCAAATATTTTATTGCATGTCACATTAACATATGTTATATAATTATGTGGTAGATAATGGGAGGTTTGCATGTTATTTCTGAGGGTCATCAAAATATTTCGATGTCATTAAAGTTAATAACCGTCTATTTCACAATCGACAAGTAAATGAAATTTGACAAATAAATTAAGCCCTTACTTTTTCTTACACTTGAAAATAGACAAGGAGAGAGCCAACTTTAAATGGCATATTACTCGTCGAATATGGTCTCATACTTAGATTAAGCGCCGAATTCGTATACTTAGAGTAATCTCGGAGTAAATCTTATTCCAGACTCACGTCAGAATTTGGCGCCATCTCTTTTGTTTATTTGGAACTTACATTATTTTGGCTACTCGTCACTAGATGGCATTCAAAACCGGAATTTATTTATATCTATCTACATATTATAAAACAAAGTCGCTTCCCGCTGTCTGTCCCTATGTATGCTTAGATCTTTAAAACTACGCAACGGATTTTGATGCGGTTTTTTTTAATAGATAGAGTGATTCAAGAGGAAGGTTTTCATGTATAATAAACTTTGTTTTATGTACGGGTGTTACCGAAAACTCACATAAACCGAAGCGAAGCGAGGGCGGGTCGCTAGTAGATAGATATATGGTTACTCTAACTGCACAACATATTCGGTTTTCACCTTTGCCATCAGGTTTCAGTTAGATAAAGAACAGTCAAATTACTATTTACCTACTTTAAAAACACGCGATTTTGCATGTGCAATTTCAAGCAGTTTCAAACAAGCAGTATTTTATTGTTTAGTCTACATTACGTTCATATGAACAGCTGCGTAGCTGTCTTGTGCTTTGCATTGTATTGTAGTCCAAAAAACATCGTTACTACTTTAGAAAAAACTCGTATCTGATATTCCGAGATGTATGAGTTAGAACTTAATTCTCTACGCGTTTAAGTTAAAAATCGTACGTCACGAAATATGAGATGCGATTTTTCAAAGCCATGACGATATGAAACAGATAAACATATTGTAAAACAAAAGTGTCAGTGTCGCCATCTATACAACATGATACGAAACTAAATAGTGCTAGCCAGAGCAAAAATAATACAGGTGTTCCGAAATCGAACGCCAAAACCGAGAGGGGTTGTGATAGAGCAGTTAAAAAGCTATCGATATAACCCCTATAATAGGTATATGTTCAGCAATTTTTACTACTTTCGGAGGTACCTATTGATCATTTTCATCGGATTTTTTTATATACAGTATTATAAGAACTGTATCGAAGTACAGGTAAGGTTATAGTTATAAAAGTCGACGTTATATAATAATATAAACTTTCAACTACCTAAGTACCGTTTTTTTACGGAATGGAAAAGGCAAACAAAGGCAGGCCACCTGTGATTGGACTATATATTCTCAAGACTACAATCTCAGGACGGCGATCCTTGCTGCAAATGCGTCGCAAACCCAGGTGTGTTATTCTGTCAAAAACAATGGACGGTCGGACGGACGAGCGAAATCGCAGCGGCGAGTTTAAGTATTACCGTCAGAGCGAATAAAACACATTTTAGCGCGTGCATTCACAATTAGGCAGCCTTATAAGTACGTTCGATCTTATCGACAGAAGCCTAAAATGTGTTTTGTTCGCTCTGACGGGAATACTTAAACTCGCCGCTGCGATTTGGCTCGTTCGTCCGTCCGACCGTCGTTGTTCAGAGAATCACTACCCTGCTTGGAGTTTAACAGATAAGATAGTGGTAGCTTTTGCTGGACCAGGATTAATTAACATCAAAAAGAACAAAGAGTAAATCAACCTCCACTTACCATTGAGATTACCACAGTATTTTTAAACAGCAAATGATAAAGAGTTGAACGCACCGAGTTTTAAAAATAAATCTTATTTACGAGTACAATCCTCATAAGTCTGACATATGAATGTCACGTTGTCTGATAGAAGACAATTTATATGCGAAGAGATATTGCTTTTCGTCTGTTATATCCCTACGTCATAAATTGTACACTACACTGTATACACGTAATGCACTCAAAGCCATAGCGTGTCGCGACGCGGTAAAGTCTGTAATGTTTAAAATTGCTGGGGCTATTTCCAGTTGACCACAACCTTTTGTCCACACTGTGGACATTTGTAATAATTCCCAATTGTCCACACCCTCTAAGGGAATCTTTATTCCCAGTTGTCCACACCTAATTTCGAAGGTGTGGAGGTTGAAAAGGTCGACAAGTTTATGTGTGTTTTCTGTATCATACATAAAACATAATTTATCTACATATGTATATAAATACACACATGTGACATTGTCCCCTGATATTTATTTATTTATATATTTATTAAAAAAAACCGCATCAAAATCCGGTACACAGTTTTAAAGATCTAAGCATACATAGGGACAGACAGACAGCGGAAAGTGACTTTATACTATGTGTGTGTTGAGGTATTGTGGTAACAGCTGTCAAGTTGTGTTATACAGCGGCGGGAGTATATAGTTTCACATGTCATCACGTCAAGATCCTTTTTACCAAGACACACTAAAATTAAAGATGTTTAAAAGTTCTTATTTACAAAATTAGTCATAAATTCGGCAGAATGTTGACAACTGAGGTCTACTTTAAAGTGTTAATCATGACGCAGAAAACCGACCTCTTACTTCAACTGCGCCTCTCGATGCAGTATCAAAACGCACTTTATTGACAGCTGTCAAGTTTTGGCGCCAAATCGACGTTATACGGCGGATAATTTCGACGCTTTATTTCTTCAGTAATTAAGCGTTCTGGCAAGTGTTTTAATTGTTGTTCCGAGGTTAATAGTCGATTGTTTTATAATTAAAACATACTAGCACGTAGCTGCGGCTTTGGTTTGCCTTCATTTTGTATAAAGTTGACCATACACAGTTAAACTCTTAAAATGACGGCGCTAACCATGCGCTAACTGATCTTAAATGGCTGTTATAGTATAAGTAGCGTAACTTCAGTTGCGTCAGATCCGAGTTAAAGAAATTACGAAAAAATGCAGCCGACTGACGTAAAAAGTCCTATCTTAGTCCCCGGAGTAGAAAAAAAAGTCGTGAAATTAAAAATGTCTATGGCCCACAGATTCCACTATTACCATCAGGATCAGAGGGCCTACTTTGAAAATCGAATTTGGAAGTTACGTTAGTTCCATTCCTGATACTCGGCATTCGATTTTAATTCGAGAGAAAGAGATAAAGCTTAGAGAGAGTAACTTCGAACTTCGATTTTCAAAGTAGGGCCTCAGTTCAGGGGCACGTTTTGTATGCTACAAGTAACAATTTTGCAGGTCTAAACTGGCAACAGTGCTCAAATGGTTGGCCGCCATTGGTCGAGGTTGTGTCAAATGAAAACTTGCAACTTGTAAATAAAATTGTAATTTGCAGCTTTATAAAACAGGCTCCAGGTGGCGTGTGTGCTCGTTTGCCTTCTCCATCCCATTAAAACCTACCTAACTGAGCTTTATATTATAATATATATCTACACCAATTACATTCGTATTTGGCTCGAGTCGGGTAGTTGACCATTTGTCAAATAAATTATTTTGTCACTTAAATCATTCGTATATTTGCATTTGTCTGCGTCATTACAATCTGTTATTCTAAATTGCGTCGCTCATTTAATCCCTGTCTCTATTCTAGTAGGTAAACCCATATGGCCTTATCATTAATATCGTATTGTCAACTTGTTTAAATAACAGTAATGGCGGTCGAGGTAAAAACAGTGGGCAGGGTCTGATTTCAAACCAGCGTTCATATATTTATCCTTGCCTTGATGTTGATGAAATTATAGTTTGGTACCAATTGTACGATGGTAGAATCCAGCTGTGGCCTGTTTTATAAAGCTACAAATTACAATTTACAGGTTACAACGTTCCATTTGACACAACGTCGACCAATGACGACCAGTTTTTTTTTTTTTTTTGATTTTATGGCCTGGTTACAAGACCTTTAGGCCACAATGACGACCAGCCATTTTGAGCAGTGTTGCCAGTTTAGATCTGTGAAATTGTTATTTGTAGCTTTACCTATAGAGGTAAAACGTGCCCCTGTTGGTATTAATCTGATTAATAAAATCCACAATAAAAGGAAGATAAACAAATCATTGCAGTATTTTTTTTTACCAACTCTCGGGTTTAAGGTCTTTGTACTAGAGTGACAGGTGTCAGAATTTACTTTTATTATTCCTTTTACCTGGCTGGCAAAGACTATAGTTACCATAGAGAAATGCTTCTCAGTTTAAAAATATAACCGTTAATGATACACGTAATTCCGCAGACAGACCGTCTCGAGGCTATTTCAATTTAATACAGACAAACGTTAAAATGGCGCGCACATGTTTTAAAATAAGTCGGACAAATTATGCCCCAGAGGGGCAGTAAAAGAATAACTTTAGAGACAATAAGGTATTTGACAGTGTGAAATTAAATTGGTTTTTCATTAACAACAGATTTATAAACATTATAAAAATACTAGGAAAACACCAATCTTTTATTTATGTTTGCTATGTTAAAATTTTTAAATTCATAAAATCCAACAATTAGGACGCTGTTTGATTGTGACGTCACAAGATAGTAATCCCTATAAATTCCATAGAAACGGAGCGTTTTTGATGTTTTATAAAAAGAAGCTGATTTGACTTTTGACTACCGTATTACCGTAAAACGGGGTGAGTAGGGAGTCAACCTAAAATGAACCATATGTTACTAATTATAAGGCTGAAATTATTTCCAATAGACGTAACGTTATTGTCCATTTATTAATTGTTCTTATTTGTAACAAGTTATGACTTATTTTAAGTTGTGTCCGTACTTCATTCTCTTATACCCGACGCGTTCTTCGCCCAGGAGCACATAAAGCCATCCCTTTTGATGATTTTAAAGCCGTGGCAGCATAGCCTCAGACATGAGAGGAAATGTTATTACGCATCGTGCCCCCCAGCTAGGTTAGCCAATGGGTGAGGGGGGGGTATGATGGACTCTCGACCACCTCCAAAATTAACCTCCAAAGGCTGTTAGCGGGGGCACCGTGGGCTGATGAATATGCCACCACTGGGAGCCCCCCAGCCGTCCCATCCTATTGCTGGGGCACCCGCGCCTAAGGAGTCCCCCAGACGTGTAAGACCATTATGTGGGACCCTATCCCTACGGTCCTACTAGGGGTTCAGGCGGGGGGCAAGCTGCCTCCGTCTTCGCCCCCCAATGTATACCTGGCACAGACCTCTTCAAAGCTCCCGCGTTATTTATTTGGTAAACAATCATAATTTAAATGAAACTAATTTTCTCATTTTCGCGCGTATTGTGTACGTTGGCCTTTTCGCGTCTCATGGCCAGTGGTATTATTAGTCTGAGATAGTTTTAAGTTCCTAAAAATTATGGGATTTATTTTATAGTATCATCGACTTCCAAAGGTGCCGTGATACCAAAACAGCTAACTGTTAATACATACATACAGTCAACCAATTTGATTTCTAGGCCACTTTGGACTATGTTAAAGTGACGTTGTCAACCAAAACGTTAGAGACTCCCTATGATTTGGTTTACAACGTCACGTTGACAAAGTCCATAGTGGCCTAGGAATCAAATTGGGTGACTGTACATACATAAACTCACGCCTCAATTCCCAGAGTGGGGTAGGCAGAGCTACAGAATTTCCAACCACTATAAAAACTTTTTGAAAATTCTGTAACCACATTTTGCACACTTAGGCGAAGATTTACCAGTGTATTAGTGACAGGTTGCAAGCCCATCGCCTAACAATACTACACGCCTTTATTCCCTTGTGCTAGCAAATGTAAAATTTTTACGAGACGTAAGGAAAACGATTCGATTCTTGAATATAGGAACCGGGCATTAGTCGCCTCTTACGACATCCACGGGAAGATATGGTGTGGCCATGGTGTGGCACTATTCTAATCCGGCAACCACACGGGGAAACTGTATAATAGTGCATTTTGATTCCAAATTCAAAGTCACTTTACTTTACTGGACACTTTAGATTGTTGTCCAGGTACGGTCGGGCAAGAAAGCCTGCCTGTTTTGACAACAGTTTCTGTCAGATCTAATTATCACTAAGATTGACACTTGTCACTGTCATAATATTATTAGAAAGGAACATCGAACTTATTGTATTATTCAGACGTGCAAATGAACTTCAACCGTAGAGTGATAGACATCGAAATAGTGATAGACCACATTTTTGGCCGACGGACGACAATAAACCAGGCCGTAGACTTTATCAACGTGACGTTGTAAACCAAATCATAGGAAATCTCTTAGGGTTTGGTTGTCAACGTCACTTTAACATAGTTCTAAGTGGGCTAGAAATCAAATTGTTTGCTCCCAATTAAGACTGTGCCGAGCGTACGTCGGACGTACAGTGGCGCCGTCATTACTTTTATTGTGTTTTCTAATAAACTAAAGTACTTTCTTGAAATTGGTCGGTAGGTTTTTGTACTACAAATGAAAACACAACTTATAGGGTATATCATATTATAGTTAAATTCACCTTTGAGTTATTAACTTAACAGAAAAAAAGTGGCTACCTTTTCCCGTTAAGCTGACTACTCAAAGGGTAATTGTTATTAAAGTTTGTTACGTATCCCATAAATTGTGTTTTTACTTGCGCTACAAAAACATTTCGTCTGATTGCAAGGAAGTTCTTTAGTTAATTAGAAAACACTGTAATAGGAATGAGGGCGCCACTGGATGCTCGACGTTTGCTCGGCGCCGTCTTAATGAACAGTAATACCGCCTATACGAGGCCCTGGACACTTTCGTAATTGTCCAGAAACTTCTGGATCCTAATTACTAGTATTCTGGCCAGATTAGGGCCCGTTCAGACGTACAGCATTTCAACTGCAACCCAGCTGCAAAGTGGCAGTTCCGGGGCTGTTCTGATGCAATTGGACCAACTGCATCAGAACTGCAAACTCATTGTGCAGTCCGCTTGCAGGTGTCATGCAGTTCTGTCAACCGCACACCAACTGCAATCTGGCTGCACTTTTGTAATGCAGTCGTATTGCAGTTAAATTGCAGTTGGTACGACTGCAATATAACATTATGAGCAGCAAATACTGCAACTGCATGACACCTGCAAGCGGACTGCACAATGAGTTTGCAGTTCTGGTGCAGTTGGTCCAACTGCATCAGAACAGCCCCAGAACTGCCACTTTGCAGCTGGGTTGCAGTTGAAATGCTGTCCGTCTGAACGGGCCCTTACGTAGAATTTTTGAGAAGTATATTAACTGTTATTGTATCCAGGTGTAAGCGTTGCATGCGAGCGAGATGACAGCGATATTTCGCCTGGTAACGACAGCCATTTTGGAACGGCGCCAGAACTCTGCGATCCGAAGTGGGATGTAGGCTTGGTTTGATGCAGGCCAAGTTCTTTGAGAGATAAAGATAAAAAAAAAGATAAAAGACATTTATTCATTAAGTAGGCCATGGTTATGTAGTTACTTCCCCGCGTGGTTGCCGGGTAAGAATAGTCAAGTGCCACTCCATGTCCTCCCGTGGATGTCGTATAAGTGAGGACTAAGGGAATAAAGCCTGTGTAGTAAGTACTGTTAGGCGATGGGCTTGCAACCTGTCACTAATACACTGGTAAACATCTTAGCCTAATTGTGCAAAATGTGGTTATGGAATTATTAACAAGTTTTTAGAGTTGTTAGTAAGATATACCCTGTAGCTCTGCCTACCCCACTCTGGGAATAAAGGCGAGAGTTTTTATATTTATGTATGTATGTATGTATGTAGTTACTTACTTGCTAAACGTATGTTGCGTGCATTTTTGGCACTATTCAACAAGAGACTTACCTATTATGTTTTTTTTTGTTCAATTTACATGGAAAACTTTTTTTTCAAAAAAAAGAAGATAGTTAAATTTGACGTGTGTGTGTTTGTCTAAGGCATCGTAGCTCCTAAAGTTAAACGGATGAACCGATTTAGACCTGGCGTTTTTTTAAAAGAAACCTAAGTAGTTTAATCTGAATGTTTCTTAGCATATAGTTTCATGAAAATCGATCGGGTCGTTTCAGAGATATCAGCTCTGAAAGAACTCCTTCTTCGTTCGCCATTATAATCTGTGTATTGTTTTATCTATTCAATGATTACAAACAAATATTAAGGGACAATATCACGCAAATTGACCTCTAGTCCCAAACCAAGCTCTAGGCTCGTACTAGGTAACGATTAACTTACTTATATAGAGAATTACGGTCACGGACCCATTTCAAGAAAAATATGCTAGGTCGTCAATGTCATTAGAGATGTCAAGTCATTTGTAACTTTTAGAAAACTCAACGTTATTGTTGTACAATGTCAGATTGACTTTAGTTAGACCTAAGGTGGGTACCAAATTAAATCTCGTGACTGTACATACTTCAATACATAGAAAACATCCAAGACATAGGAACGAATACTGACGCTCATCCATCACACATAATATCTGGCCTAACCGTGACTTGAACCTGTGACCACTAGCTTTGTAGGCGGGGTCACTACTACCTACCTAGGCCAACGCGTCGTCTGTAGTTATAGTTTAAACTTTTTGAACTGAGCTCTTCCACACCTGTAAACACAATGGTCATTGTATCTATACAATCTTAGTCGGGCGGTTGTAAAAACAAAAAAAAAATTGGCATTATTCTATTACTGTATTTTTTTGTGTATTCTCTAAAGAAATACAGTCGATAATCTATGTTAACCTTCGAAGGCGGTTATTATCTGCTTGAACTGCGAGCTCGTTGTCCGAATTTTTGGTTAACTACACAATGTTTTATATAATGCTAGGTTAAGTTTTATAATTGTATATTTAAAAAACGACTAACTGTTGAGTTTCTTGCGGCGTTTCTTCTCAGCAGTGGTCTTTTGCGAAGCGCTGTAGATTTTTGACGTGTAAAAGTGTCCGTGCGGCCTACTTACTGAATAAATATCTTTTATCTTTTATCTTTTTAATGGCTTTTTATTCTTATGTGGATAAGCTCAGTTGAAGAAGTTTAAACTATAAAAGTAGGTTGTCTCCTGAGACTTGGCTTACTTCACTTCAACATCATAAAATCTTATATTTATCTTGCATATTTCGCTCACTTGAAATCAACTCTATTATTTTAAGCATAAGAACTATTTGCATTTAAAATCATAATATTATGGCTGTCCAAACTATTATCAGTAGAAGTATAACAGCCTAGTTATTACATTCAAATGGCTGTTAAGATACCGATGAATTGGTTCCTTGTCCGAGATACAAATAACCGGTAAAATATTCGTAGTTAGATATCAATTAAGATAGCGAGACTGTCTGTTTGTCTGTTTGGGTAAAAGTGTTGTCATTTGTAAAAGTCATACATTTTCAAGGTGAGCGGCCATTAGTAAAAGTGGTAAATTATGATAGAATAATTCAAAATAAACATTTTGTTATGTAATGTAATACTCTTAAGTGCATCGGAGCCGAGATATTTAATGTTCTTCTGTGGGCGCACTTTTAGTAGGTACCAAAAACTGAACTCTTAAATCTTAAATATCTCGGCTCCGATATTATTAAACGCCATAAATTATGTAGAAATCATCCGTGGCCGCTGAAAAAAAAAATTACAATATTCTTCAAACAAATTTACCCAATGCCCTTTTGATTCCTTTTTTAAATTGTAACAATATTTGCGTAGTATCTATGTGTGGTGTGAAACTGATAGATAGAGTAAAGAGTGAAAAAGTCAGAGAGAAAGGTGGAATAAAAGAAGATGTAGTGACTAAGATTGAAAAGGGCATGCTTCGATGGTTCGGTCATTTGGAAAGGATGGATGAAAGAAGTTTGACGAAAGAGATATACAGATCGAAAGTGAGTGGACGGGTCGGAAGGGGCCGCCCTAGGCGTACTTTTTCGAGTCAAATCGGAGAAATACTGAAAAAGGGCCGAATCTTAAGTACCCGAAACCGACGTGCGTGCATGACTCGATGTGTGAATGTGGAAGAAGCGAAAGAGATTTGTCAAGATCGTAGCAAATGGAAAGAAGTGGTCTCTGCCTACCCCTCTGGGAAACAGGCGTGATTTAATGTATATGTATGAATGTACAAACATGGCCTACAAAATGTGTCAAATACTTCGAGCAACGCGGCCTTCCTAAATATTGCTCATTTTACATCTATACTAATCACTACATAGTATAAAACAAAGTCGCTTCCCGCTGTCTGTCCCTATGTATGCTTAGATCTTTAAAACTACGCAACGGATTTTGATGCGGTTTTTTTTTTTAAATAGAGTGATTCAAGAGGAAGGTTTTTATGTATAATAAATTTTGTTTTATGTACGTGTGTTATAGAAAACTCAAATAAACCGAAGCGAAGCGAGGGCGGGTCGCTAGTAATATAATAAAGCTGAAGAGTTTGTTTGCTTGAACGCGCTAATCTCAGGAACTACTGGTCCGATTGGAAAAGTTCTTTCAGTGTTAGATAGCCCATTTATCGAGGAAGGCTATAGGCTATATATCATACTCACATAAACCGAAGCGAAGCGAGGGCGGATCGCTATTTAAGATACATGCCTAACCAGGGTAAACACGACTTAGTCCTTCTGAACCGAACCCCACTACATCAGTTAACTAGTTTTTACTGAAGATCATTACAATTACATCACGAACGGAATCGGTCGCATTATCTCCATGTACTCGTGCGTCACTTACGTCTGATTTATATATTTACGTTGTGATTGATAAATTACGGCAATTACAACGAAATCATTGGCGTCAGTTACTTTTGATAGCGTAAGTACGCACGTGAAGGGATGCCAAGAGATTTTGTACTGTAATCATTACCATGTGGTAGATTGCAGAATGTTTATTGCTCGCGAAAAGGCTTTCCCGGCATTAATAAATAAATAAATAAAGCCGCGGACGAGCTGGCAAGGGAAGGGTCCAAGGAAGCATACGTATTATAGGGTCGAGGACTATCTAACAGACAAAAATGCATGGTCTAAACCCGAAATATAGTCAATAATAATTTGATCAATTTATCTTGTCTAGGGGACACCGTTGATGTAGGAAAACGTATCGAAACTTTTATGTGGTCATCTTGCACCGTGTAACCGTGTTATAAGCTATAAACAAATATAAGTACCTAGGTAGGTGAGTTTTAGTTATTATTTTTTTCTCCTTTTTCTTCCTTTATCTCTCACGTAATATTTTTGGCATGATTTCCTGCTGATCTACTCATGTTATTTGATATTATATTGAATTTAATATTTATTGCTTTATATAATGCTAGATTAAGTAGTACCATTGTAATACCTATGTTTAAAAAATTACTGACTGCTGAGTTTCTGCCGGGGTTTCTTCTCAGCAGTGTCTCCTCTTGGGAAGCGCTGGTAGATTCTTGACGTGTAAAAGTGCCCGTGCGTGCGGCCTACTTACTGAATAAATGTATTTTATCTTATTTTTACGTAGGAGCTGAGGGCCCAGACAAGATGCATTCCGCTACTAAACCCAACTGTCAAACAGCAATGAAATTATTATTTTGACGTCTCTGGTAGCCCAGTTGTTTATTCTCTGTAATGAATGTGATGAATGAGATAGTATTTGGTTTGTGGTTTGTGGTTTATCGTAACGCACGACCTTCCGGTGCCTTAGGTCCACTTTCCTAAATAGTCCACTAACCTGAATGGTCCACTTTCCCGTATGGTCCACTTTCCTAAATAGTCCACTTTCCTGTATGGTCCACTTTCCTAAATGGTCCACTTGCCTGATTGGTCCACTTTCCCGTATGGTCCACTTGCCAGAATGGTCCACTTTCCCGTTTGGTCCACTTGCCTGAATAGTCCACTTTCCCGTATGGTCCACTTGAATATCAGGCAAAAACCATTCCATACATTTTGAGCGATACAATAGAAAATGCGTCAGTAACGTTTGCATCTTGACTAGGACTTCAGAATCTGCTAAAACGCCAGAGACGGACTAGTTTTCTATTGGCTAAGAAGTAGGGCATGAATTCCCAGATCTCGAAACTCGAAAACTTAGATATTACTTGATATTACAATTCCGAGATTAGACGGAGCAACACCGGAACACTTTCAATATCGTAATTGAATTCCGATATTGGACCTATCAATATCGTAAATCCGATATTCATTAGCTTTTAATTCCGGTATTGCAATATCAAAACCAACGTAGTATTTCGAAGTTATCTGTGGAGTTGCCTGGTATAGTTTCAAGCTCCAACACATAGATGACATCACCTTCTATGCATTAGGTACATGAAGGGCATGCAGTATCGAACGATTTCCAGTATCTGAATTGAAAGTGGTATTGAATATTCAATAGAAGAAATCCCCAATTCCGATACTGGTATCGGAATTCCGATATTGACCCACGATGCCGAATTTAAATTCCGGTATTGGAAATAGTTCAATATTGTAAGGCCTGCGTAATACCGAACTTCAATTCCAATACAGGAAATCGTCAGATACTGCATGCCCTACTAAGAAGGAATAATTAAAATTGCCTAAACAAATTCATAATCCGACCGAATCTCAACACAACTCTCTTTGTGACGTACAGACGTGAATAACAGTCCAGGAATCATCCGCCGCGAACTATTCTTGGCCTCTAGGTGCGAAACGTAGGGATTTTATTGTCTACTGCCGTGGATCGGGAATTCCGATGAATTTCACGTGTTTCCGAACGTAATGTTGGAGCTGCGTGCAAAAAATATTTACCTTGGTCGGAAGCTGATATAAACGTTGATGAAGTTGCCACAGGATGAAAGAATGATCGTAAATCTTTAAATATAAGTAAGAAGTTAATATATTTAAGGTTAATTTTTTGACTGCCGACAAAAAAGGAGAGGTCTTTTTACATCTTCACTAGTATTATAAAGACGACAGATTTGAATGTTTGTAAGTTTGTCACGAATAAACTAATAAAAAAAAACCGATTCCAAAAATTCTTGCAGTATTAGAATTATTAACATAGGTGACTTTTTATCGTCGTTAGGATGGACCGATTTTAATGCGTTTTTTGTAAAAAGAAAGCTAGTTTAATTTGGATATTTCTGAGACAGGTTTCATGAACATCGCTTGAGCCGTTTTTGAGATATCGGCTCTTAAAGACGGGGCTGACCTAATACCATACCATAGGTACATACATTAAATCACGCCTGTCTCCCAGAGGGGTAGGCAGAGACCACTACTTTCCACTTGCTACGATCTTGACAAATTTCTTTCGCTTCTTCCACATTCATACATCGAATCATGCCAACCTTATACCAAGGTGTTTATTATCTTTTAAATCGTTGTTACTAGCAATAGGGAATAGGGTAAAGTCATCAATGGTCAGTCAGAGACCAGTAGTCGACCAGATATGAATGCGAATAGTGGGAAATATATCTTTCGTACTCTTCCCACTCATACAAAGTCGCCAATTACAGGTGTCTGGCTGACCACCTGGTTACTTTACCTTATTCATGACATTTTTTCCTTCAATAAAAACTGATTAATGTAACCAACTGTTGAGAAAAAACATTTTTTGAATAGATATAAAAATAACCAAGTAGGTAATCTAACAAAGATTTGATCTTATCTCTTTCTAGCAAAACAGATTTTAACATGGAGTTGGTTGATATTGCCGATATGTTACATGACATCACAGTGCATATCGAATCTCTTTGTCATCCGTATCTTGGCGGATTTTAATCTTAACTTCACTTTTGATGATTTCTTACGATATTTTCATTACTTAACATTACTATTTAAGTGAAAGACCGAAATTATTTTTTAAACCAATGAACAAATTCGGCAAGATGATAAAACTGGCTGTAATAGTAAAACGTAATCAGTACGTATAGGTAAATGAATCATTTGTTTACTAACAATGGCGGTCGTATAAACAGATCGAGTTAAACCAATCTATTTTTAACAGCTCTGATCTTCAAGGGTAAGAGCAGCGGTAGACCACGCGTGAACAGATAACCTTAAATAGAAAGGTCAACGAGTGTCCCGGAATGATTTTGGATCGTATTAATAAATTTGGTTAAACCATATTCCCTTTAAGGTTTTTTTCATGTCGCATACTCTGAAAGTTGGCCATTGTTTATTTTATAAGCGGGTTGGAAGTGACGGGTCTCTATTGACTGCCATAATTATTTTTAGTCATAATGTGTTTTAAGTCATAATGCATTTTTCTCAGGACGCGGTTATTTTATCAGATATTGTATAAAACTAACCTAAACCAGGCGCGGCGGCTGAGGCGGCCGAAAGCATGAAGAGAAATAAGTACAAGGGTCTCGGTGCGGAATATCACTTCGTTCCTTTCGGCGTCGAGACCCTTGGTCCGTGGGGACCCGGTGCTATTAGCCTTTTTAAGGAATTATCAAAAAGGCTAATAGAAACCAACGGAGACCATAGAGCTGGCAGCTTCCTCGGCCAACGCTTAAGCATTGCTGTACAACGAGGAAATGCTGCCAGCATCTGTGGTACTTTGCCACGGGGGCCCTTTCTTAGTTTTTAGTTTTTATTTAGTTTTAATTTGATAGTATTTAGTTTAGAGATAAGTAGGTTTTATTTTAGCTTTAATTTATTGTAAATTGATTTGTCCTATATTTGTTTATGTGCAATAAAGGTTATGTTTACCTAATCTAACCTAACTAATCTACACGATAAACGTTTATTAAAAGCTGTAACTTCAGCCTGAAAGAAGTTATGAAAAAAAAAAAAGTATGACTAACAATACATTATGATTATGACCAACGATAAGTATGGCAGTCAAAGGGATCCGGGAAGGGACACATGTCAACCTTAGGGAAGAAAAGTAATTGCATGTTAAAAGGAAGTACCAGGAGCGCAGCGGTAATTAGGAGGTGCGTAGCGATACTTAGACCGCAGGCGGTGCGGCGCACCTGCTAGGCAGCACATGCAACGTACTTTTAATGCTTATGCACTCCTAGTATTTGATGTTATAATTTTCGGTCAAAATGTTATAAATATTTTTTTTTTTACTTATCTCATAATCGAAATGAAAACTAGAGTGTAATCGGGTGAAATTATCAATTGCACCCTCGAACTATAGGCCTGCAAATATCTCGGACTGCAATTGATCACTTTCATTCCTTGGTTAACAATTTACTATCGACCCCTGGGTGTTATATGATTAATCAATATGTGTGTGTGTTTGGCACCGTAGCTCTGAACCGAGTAAATGAGATTGTATGTCCTGATATTTTATGTCCTGCTTTCTCAAGACATGACTAATGTCGGGTTCCTATGTTCAAACCGTGGATAGATAAGGCTTACTTCGGGTTAAATTTTGACATTTGCTCATACAAAATGTGTCAAATTTTAATCCGAAGTAAGCCAATCTGTCCGCGGTTTGAATATAGGAACCGGCCATAAGAGAATATGAAGTCGTAGAAAACTTTATTTCCCTTAAGATCAGGTGTATAATTCTCTTTAACAATTTGTCTTTTGGTTCTTCCATGAGCCATTGGCCCAAGCGAACGTCCATAGTTTCATCCATCATTACGTCTATTGGTTCGACTCCATATTCTCACGGTGTTCTATTGCTAAGACAATGGTGACGGCCAGGGGCACGTCTAAACTGGCAACACTGCTTAAATAGCTGGTCGTCATTGGTCGAGGTTATGTCAAATGGAAACTTGTAACCTCAATCGTAGTTTGTAGCTTTGAAAAACAGGCCACGTCGTACCATGTCGCACATTACCCTAATTAAGTCTCTTAAAAAATCATTAAAAGAAAATTTAATACTTAAATAATTTCATTGCAAATGGTGAAAATACTTCTGCAATGATTTTTTTTTTTTATGGCATAGAGAAGACAAACGAGCATACAGGCCACCTGATGGTAAGTAGAAACTGTGACCCATAGACATTCGCATTCACAAGACTGCAATGCAATCCTAAGACTGCAAATGCGTTGCCAACCCTGAGGACTAAGATGGAATGCCTCTATGCTAGTCATTTCACCGGCTGTCTGATCCCCAAACCGGAACACAACAGAGCGAACACTGCTGTTCGGCGGTAGGTTAACGGATAAGATGGTGGTAGCGATCCGGACGGACCCTGCACAAGGTCCTACCACCCGCAAAGTACATACTGAAATTACCAACGCGAAATACACTCATAATATAGTAAGTACGAGTACATACTTCACCAAGCCTTGTAAAAATAAACAATGTTTATTTATACGCTGCACAAACTACTTATAAATCAAAGGAGTTAATCTCGTAATTTTTCAACGATGGTCGCAAATAATCGACATTGACCTTGGTGTGCGAGCGCCATTTTTATTTCCGCGGACTGGCGCGAAAAGCGTTTCGTTCGCGCTAGACGTTTGATCAACCTAACCTCACTTTTAATGTATGTATTATAACATCTGTGGTTCCAAAATAGAATAGGAATAGGGAAATTAAAGCTCGTTTACACTTTAGAATACAAATAGGTTTACAAGTTCTCTGTGTAATTAAAGGAGTTGCTGATTACGTGGATGACATCGACCAATGACAACTGCGACAAATGAAGCCAAGAAAGAAAACAGTAAAAAACAAGAATGCTTTCTTTTAGCGAATGAATTTGTTCCATCCAAAAACATTTCAAATATTCCGACTATATAAATATCAAATATCAGGGGACAATGTCACACCAATTGACCTAGTCCCAAACTAAGTTCAAGGCTTGTATTATGGGTACTAGACAACGATATAAATACTTATATAGAGAAATATATACTTAATTATATAGAAAACATCCATGATTCATCACACTAATATCTGCCCTTATCGGGATTTAAACCCAGGACCGCTAGCTTCGTAGGCAGGGTCACTACCAACTAGGCCAGCGCGTCATATATCCCTTTCCCTTTCTAATTCTGTAAAAACAACAAACGAGCTCCAAACCAGGGTACCTACTGTTTTATGAAACTACAAATTACACTTTACAAGTTACAAGTTTCCATTTGACACAACCTGGACCAATGATGACCAGCCATTTGATCAGTGTTGCCAGTTTAGACCTGTAAAATTGTTACTAAACTTGTAGCTTTATAAAACGTGCCCCAGACGGAAAGACACATTTATGGCTCAGCATGAAGATGAGACAGCTTCCTGTATTCCCGAACCAGGTCGCCAGCATGCTTGCCAAATTCTAACAATGACTTAGCAATTGTGGCATGACGAATTGTTCCAAATTCCGCTTCCTTCTTGGAAAGGTCAACGAAACGTGACCAAACGGACGTCGGCCGACCCATTTTGTCGAGTTAGCAAAAGGTGAGTATGAACATGAATTTGGTGCAAAAGCTATGTTTTTCTCGGGAAGAGACAAAGATGAATGTGTGACAGGAAAGTTGGCATGGTTGGGGTTTTGGAACAATAAATTATAGGAAGGAGAACAAACGACGGAATTCGTTAAAAGAGGTTGAATGCAATGCATTCTTGGAGGTTATGTTTGTATGACTTTGTTATAAGTAATTTTAAAGGCAAGGCCAAAATTTGCTAGTTTAAGGAAGAATCTTGAGTCAGCGAACTCAAGTTAAAAGACACTTATGTTCTAAATTTAGGCATTTTCTGAAACAGATTGCAAATGGCGCATGTGATTTTAACTAACAAAGACGATTATTTCTAGGATACAATAAAAAAAGTGTACAACGGTCTAAATTTGTCTAAGACAACTGATTCAAACAGCGAATTTCGTCCACTTTTGCGAATGAAACATGTAAATACCTATAAGCCTAAATTTGAAATTATGTACTACCTAAAGCACTATCAAACCTACTATCATTATAGTTTTGAATGTCATTGCTTTGAACATTTGACAAAAAATTACCTACGCCTTCTTCAATTAGCGTGGGCATGTCCAAATTGATTACTCAGACCGACAGGAAATCATTTTTCATGTAAATGGTGCCCGAATCATTAAACAAAGTCGCAAATCTAGGCCATATACGGATTGACTTGAAAGAAAAAAGCATTCAACACCAACTCTTCTTATTACAACAGTATTTTATTTGCACTGTCATTATCTGCTTCTCAAAACTAGGTTAGAGAGATTACTGAAGCAGTTAAAACATGACGTCAATATGACAAAGCAATAAAGGTGCAGCTCCTTGTATGGTCCAACGTCCTAAATTTAGTACATACATTGCCAAAGTGACTTTTGACTTAAGTTGACCGACGCAAGATTATTTTTCGAGCTAACGAAATTGATGGCTTTACGAGGATGTAAGGCCAACTACGAGATTGGATTAGTTTTGATTGCCATATTGCATTGTCATCTGGGTTGACATATTATGTATTTAAAATTGCAACCAATTCCAATAACAGAAACCTGGCTTGCCTTTGGACTTAAAAATTGGCAAAGAAACAAACAAAAGCTCAATAAACGAAGTGTTGCTAGTATTTTTTTCTCTCGTGCATTCCATTAACTATTTCAAATCTACCGTTTGTCATAACTCATAAATCTGTTTGACCTACGAACACCTTTCTGGCCGATTGACAGCTGAAAACTAAACGCCGATAGGTCGACGGCCGTCTATTTTTAGGTTATAATGACGGCCAAATGTAGGCCAACTCTCGGCTAAATATAGGACACATTGGATATTTAGTTTACAGGTGATTATTGAAAGGATTCCAATCAAGTTTGGCCTAGAATCGCTGCCAATGGGATTAGTAGACCACAATGAATGGAGAAGTACGTAAATACATTTTGGACACGACGAAGGCAGTGTTTTGTATCCACAACGACTCCTTAATTTTTTAAGTACTTCGTTGTATTTGTGTGTATGTAGCATTGTAGCTCCAAAACAAATGAAGCCATTTGGATTTAGTTTTAATAAAAAGCTAGTTAAATCAATTCATTCTTATCTAGATTTCTTGAAAGCGGTATATCAGCTCTGAAATTAGGGGAACTGGATTATCTTATAGAAATTGACCTAGTCCCAAACTAAGCTCTAGCCTTTTACAGTAATGAAATAGATTCCTAGACCACTTTGGACTATGTTATAGTGACGTAATCAATCAAAACGTAAGAGACTTATGATTTTATTTACAGTGTCACTTTGACATAGTCCAAAATGATATAGGAATCAATTTCCTTGACTGTACTGTGGTACCACGATATCAATACTTAAATACAATACTTAGACAATACTTTACCAATACTTAGAGTTTGCAAAATGTATAATTCCAGTTTTTCTGAAGTTGATATATTTAAAACATGTCTTCAAGAGTTCACGGCCCTAAAATGATACTTAATTATGAAATTTATGGATTTTCGCGTAACGCATCTTTATCTTTATTTTTGTTTTCTGCCTTTAAAGGTATCCTTAGTCTTTTTTGAAGTAATGTCACATTTTCAAGTAGGTAATTAACTATATTGCTCGGTTAGTATACGAGTATGTAATTTTTAACTGCGGTAACTTTACTGGTTGATGTATAATCTAAGATTTTTATTGTATTAGTCATATTGTACCTTTTGTAACCTAATAAACATTAAAACATTAAAACATAGAAAACCTCGAAAACTCAGAAGCTACTCGTACTTATCACGAAAATATTTGACCATACCGGGACTCGACCCCGGGCCACTAGCTTCGTAGGCAGGGTCACTGCCAACTAGGCCAGCGCGTCGTCAACATACATAGCATGCAAATGTGTATCGACAATTGGACAGACAGGGCTCGCCTGGTTGGAAACATTAATAGTTTTTTTTTTTTTTTTTTATGTCATAGAGAAGACAACCGAGCACACAGGCCACCTGATGGTAAGTGGAAACTGTGACCCATAGACATTCGCATTCACAAGACTGCAATGCAATCCTAAGACTGCAAATGCGTTGCCAGCCCTGAGGACTAAGATGGAATGTCTCTATGCTAGTCATTTCACCGGCTGTCTTATCCCCAAATCGGAGCACAACAATGCGAACACTGCTGTTTGGTGGTAGGTTAATGGATAAGATGGTGGTAGCGATCCGGACGGACCCTGCACATTGTCCTACCACCCGCAAAAAATTTGAACTATTAACAACATGGGCCTCTGAGGTCACGTTCTTCCAGATCTAGTACTTACTTGTTAACCTTGTGAATGTCATCATAACCAATACCAAAGTCATCTCAAAGTTACACCAACGTAAGCAATAATGTTCTATTAGGAGACCTGACACATCCTAATTCTACAAGATAGAAAGAGACCGTACTCGACTCGTAGCTTCAACGACTCTTAGTTTCAGCCAATAAGTACGGTGCATCTGTACTATCCATACATACATTAAATCACGCCTGTATCCCAGAGGGGTAGGCAGAGACCACTTCTTTCCACTTGCTATGATCTTGCCAAATTTCTTTCGCTTCTTCAACATTCAAACATCGAGTCATGCACGCACGTCGGTTTCGGGTACTTAAGGTTCGGCCCTTTTCCCGTATTTCTCCGAATTGACTGGAAAAAGTACGCCTAAGGCGGCCCCTTGCGACCCGTCCACTCACTTTCGATCTGTATATCTCTATCGTCAATCTTCTCAAATGACCGAACCATCGAAGCATGCCCTCTTCAATCTTAGTCACTACATACCAAGCCATCTGATATCTGATATTATTACTTCCATATTCTCCAGCCTCATACGAGTATGTACCATGCAGCATTGACCTCTAGAGTTCTTGATCTAGGTAACCTTGCCTAGGTCTTCCTCTCTTTCCATGGAGCATCATAGTTCACTATGGATAAAGCTTTATCGTTTGAATAATAGGCACTACTAAGAAGCGAGCGGTTACATTGGGGTGCTTCACATTTTGGGTTGAGTTTTACCCTTTATTCTTACAACCTGAGGGCCCAGACAAGATGCACTACGCCAGCTAGCGTTTCTCTTCGTTTAGTTTTAAACCAATCGCGTCACAGGTAGATGACGTGATACGAAAAGTCACGTGATGTGCCAGTGAGGCGATTGGTTTAAAAACTAAACGAATAGAAACGATAGTTAGCGTAATGCATCTTGTCTGGGCCCTTAGCAGTTTACGAGGGCTGCTACTTAGGTAACCGGAATCCAGGATTCCAACATTTTTAAACGCTATATCTGACCTCCATGGTAAAATTTGAACTTTTTTTAATACTGGCCGCTATATATTTTTTTTCTTATGTACGCTAGTCTTTTGTTTTTGGCGGGTTTAAATTTTAATCTCGCTGCAAGAATGGAACTCACTCGTGAAAATATTCGTGCTATGATTTATTACGATTTTCGGCGTGGTTTAACGCAACAACAGTGCATAGATCAACTAACTTCGACTTTTGGTGATGAAGCTCCATCCAAAACTACTGTGTATCACTGGTTTAGTGAGTTCAATCGTGGACGTAGTATGCTCAGGGACGAAGTTAAGGATGGTCGCCCGAAATCGGTCGTTGTACCACAAAATATTGAAGCTGTGCGAAAACTTATAATGCATGACCGTCATGTTACGTATCGCGAGATAGAGGCGACTATAGGCATATGTATGACGAGCATTAATAAGATATTACATGAACACTTAGCTGTGAAAAAAATTTGTTCGCGTTGGATCCCGCACAACTTAACTAAGGATCAAAAAGAGGCTCGCGTCGAATGGTGCAAGGAAATGTTGAAAAAATATAACCGTGGTGACTCAAAAGCTGTTTATAATATCTACACAGGTGACGAATCCTGGATCTATGCGTATGATCCCGAAACTAAACAACAATCAACGGTGTGGGTGTTTCAAAATGAGCCGAACCCTACGAAAGTAACTCGTGCAAAAAGCACCTTGAAGCAAATGGTGGCCTGCTTTTTTGGTATTAATGGCCATGTGGCTACAGTGCCCCTAGAGAATCGTAAAACGGTTAATTCGGAGTGGTACACGACCATTTGTTTGCCGGAAGTATTTGAAAAAATACGGAAAAACAACCAGCGACGGAGAATCATTCTGCACCATGATAACGCCAGCTGTCATACATCACGTGAAACGACTCGATTTTTGGAAGGTCAAAATATAGAATTAACGGGTCATCCACCTTACAGCCCTGATTTGGCACCCAATGATTTCTATTTATTTCCAAATGTAAAGAATAAATTACGTGGTCAACGATTTTCGACCCGTGAAGATGCCGTCGACGCGTTCAGACAGCACGTTTTGGAGATACCTCAGTCAGAGTGGAAAAAGTGCTTTATAAATTGGTTTCAACGTATGCAAAAGTGCATCGATTATCACGGAGAATACTTCGAAAAACAATAAAACCATATTTAGCCATGTACGTTTGTTTATTTTTTCTATTCCGGTTACATAAGTAGCAGCCCTCGTATTTCAGGCGCAATTATAATACTATCAGACCATTGGAACCTTTACCCACCATAGAACTGTGTCACAGAGACGTTATGATTCAAGTCATAAGAAGTGTCAAACAAATTGTTTTATAATGTCACTGTGACACCGTTCTATGGTGGGTCAGGGTTCCATTGGGCTGATAGTACTTTAAGTAATAGAAATCAATATTCTTATCCATTCAAACCAAATAACTTTAAATCTCTAAAGACGTCTATAAACCTAATATTATTGGAAAACTTACTCGAACACTATCAATATTCTCTTTCTTAAATGACTTAGGTTCTGTTCCTACTTTTTTCCTGACGGTCGAATATGTTTCTGACCTACCATCATATGAGGCTTTAGACGTCTACATCTGCCATTATTATCCACTTTTAACAGTATAATAGAAAATCTTATAAGATTAATAACACTATTAATTTCGCTGAAACAAGGAAGGACATTCCTTTATAACAAAAACATAAGAAATCTTGAAGTTATGCCAAAAGCGTCAGAAGTTGTACCAAGAGAGTCGAAATGCCATGAGACGTGTGATTCTGATATTGTGGAGAATTGCGCGGGAATTCGCTAATTCTCGTAAAGTATTATAGCACAGTATTATAGTGGCGACATTGTCAAGGTCTACGCGTTGAGACAATCGGTTTTGAGCCCAAATTTACTTGGTAGGAATGTTACTAGTAGATACATTGCGTTGCGTCACGTCAATAGCTTATGCCTCAATAACATGGGTATCAACTATAGTCTATACTTTTAGGTATTTAAAAAAATGTAAACATTCCAAATCACGTGACTTTGTTAAACAACCAATCAAAACTGTTTTATCGAGCTTTGACGTACGACGACTTTGACGGCAGCCAATAGAAGCAGAACACTGTCTACTTCTATTGGCTGACGAACTACATCACGTGGTTGTTTTGTTTAGGTATTTTTTTTTAAATGCCTACAAGTATACACTATAGTCAATGTATTGCTACAGATAATGCATGGCATTCACCAATAAGCATCTTTGTTTTACCAAATAACTCTTATTTAATCTGTGGTTTTACCTTGACAGCCAGTAAAATTACTAGTACAGAGGCATTTCATTTTAGACCTCAGTATTTATAACTGTATAGTTTTGACGTTCTAAGGCCCGTATTAATAAACTCATCTTGGCTGAGAGGTCAAAGTAAACGTCAAACCATTGAACACTGACATTTTTGACACATCTCGAGACGAGCGTTAGAGTTGAGATTAGTTTATTATTACGGGCCTTAGAGCCCTAATCTCAACTCTAATGCTCGTGCATGAGTCGCGCCTTACGTCGATTCTGTGTAACATACATACATAAACTCACGCCTTTATTCCCAGAGTGGGGTAGGCAGAGCTACAGAATTACCAACAACTCACATTCACATTAGAATAGTACCACTCCATACCTTCCTGTGGAAGTCGTAAGAGACGACTAAGGGATTAAAGGCTTGTAGTATTTTTAGGCGATGGGCTTGCAACCTGTCACTAATATACACATGATATACATCTTAGCCTGTTTGTGCAAAATGTGGTTACAGAATTAACAACTGGCTGTTAAAGTTGTTGGTAATTCTGTAGCTCTGCCTACCCCACTCTGGGATGAAGGCGTGACGGTATGTATGTATGTATGTATGTCACATTCACATTCTGTGTAATTCGCGCCTTACTGTACTACGCATCATAAACTTTGCTTAATAGCCTAAATTAATTCTGTTTGTCCCAATTGCCGAGGTGCATAACCCCGTCCCCTGTCACCTGACGGGGTTCAAGGCCAATCAGAGCGACCGCTCGCGCCCGCTCCCCTCCGAATTGGATTGCGTCATGCAATATTGGCAATCACGCAAGAAAAAAAATAGAGAGAATTTTGATTTATAATTCGGTTAAATGTTTACGACTGTGTCTCATTTGAGTAATATGTTGAATATGCTTTGAGGAAAACTGTATTTGTCAAATTTAATATTAAGATTGTTTTGAATTCATTCGTTTCGTGGTCACAGGCTGCAGGTAATTCTGTATTGAAATAATTAATAATGATACCGTAAAACGGGGTGACTAGGGACACAACCTAAATTAAGTCATAACTTGTTACAAATAAGGACAAGTATTAAATTGACAATACGAGTCGAGTTATCTGATTCGAATAACTCGAATCAGAGTCTAAACGAGTTGATTCGAATCGAGTTGATTCCCAACTCGAATTAGAAAAAACTCATATCTGATATTTCGAGCTGCATTGAGTTTGAACTTGATTCTCTTGACGTATAAGTTTAAAATAGTGCATCACGAAATATGGGATACCAGGTTTTTTCAAAGTAATGGTGATATGCATGCGGAACAAGGCCTCGATGTATGAATGTGGAAGAACAACAGAGATTTGTCAAGATCGTAGCAGGTGGAAAGAAGTGGTGTCTGCCTACCCCTCTGGGAAACAGGCGTGATTTATATATATTTATCTATATGTTACGCTATCTTTTAATAACCCCCGATTTTTAAAACCATGAACAAGTAGAGCCATAAGTTTCAAACGATATTCTTGCCCCGTGTGGTTGCCGGGTTAGAATAGTGTCACTCCGTGACTTTCCGTGGATATCGTAAGAGGAGAGTAAGAGAATAAATGCGTGTAGTACTGTTAGGCGATGGGCTTGCAACCTGTCACTAATACACTGGTAAACATCTTAGCCTAATTGTGCGAAATGAGGTAATTCTGTAGCTCTGCCTACTCCACTCTGGAAATAAAAGTGTGAGTTTATGTATGTATATGTATGTATGACCTTCTAGCCATTATACCTGAGCAAGCAACAATACATATTTGAACTTTGTTTCTACCGCATTAGGACCAAACAGAAAAGGTATGTCTTGTATCCCAAGCCCAATCACTCAACAATTAGCGACATTAATGGTCTCACTGACTGACACGACTGTTCGTCTGTCCGTCTGTCTTCGGCTCGCAAGAACGGCGCCTTTTGGCATGGTGTGCTGGCTCAGTGTTATTACAGCTATAAATATACAATGACTGTTTATGTTTTGAAATGACTTGAAATTTTCTTAAAGTTTTCTTTGATCACACAATTGATAAAAGACTTTTGAGTTCATGTGAAGTCTAGTGAGGTGAGGAGTAAAAATTCCAAGGCCGTGTTAAGACTTGTATTATGTCCAAAAGAAATAAAAATTGCTTTTTAACTGGTCTATTTTTGGCGAAAATCGAGAGGCACGAAAAAAGATGGCGCTGTTCGGAGTTTATGGCAACATTATTGAAATTTTACTCTATTGCTGCTGCCTAATAGGGTAAAATTACTGAAAACTTGGCTCAAATTTAGGTCTTTCTACCCTCATTATCAAAAAACTGATAACGTCTTTGTTGTTCTATCTGTCCCGGAATTAGAATTAATATTTAGTATAAATTGATCTTGAACTTAACTTTTTTTAAAGCATTTCAAACGCCTCAAGGTAGACTGGTTTTAAATGGTTGTACTTTCAGCTGCCAACTGCAACGCATGTACTACAGATTTGCTAAGTCGTTCTTTTACTTATAAAATGCGTCTAAAAACTCCAATTAATACGTTATTATATTATAAATAGACAAACACTTTCAAAATTTACACTCATAACACATTAAAAAAGTTATCTAGAACAAAACAGAGCCAAATCATTTTATGACAGATAAAAGTGTTTAATATGCAATAACCAAACGCTCCAGGTTGTTTTTAGTACCGACTCCGCTGATGCTATCGATGCATTCCAGTACAATGGGGACGCGCCCACGCGAATACGCAACGAAAAAACACCTAATTATACGCGGGAATTAGTTATTAAAGATGGCCGACTGTCACAACAAACTGACGTTGTATTTTCAGTATTGCAGTATTACAAAATTAAGGTGATCAGAATAGGTTTCTTAAGATAGATTTCTAGTTGTCGTATCAATTTAAGTTTACGTAGTATTTAAAAAATAGAGCTAGACCTTTCTTATAATTGCTCTGGAGACGAGGACGAAGGAATGAGTGAAAAGAAAGGCCAACCTTTTAACTTTCTAAAAAATAACATAGGTAACATAGTTACAACCGAAGATAGTACTTCTTTTTTTAAGGCGGTTAAAAAGTGGCTATTACTCTATCAGTTGAAGTTTTTATGTGCCATGTCTAAAAATAGACATTGCGAACATTTTAAAGGACTCGGTTTTATTTTTGTTTTGTAATAAAAATGTAAACATTGGTTGTTAAAATTATGACACTTCCGTTCTTTCTGTCGTTCACGCAATTTCAGCGAAACCGTTATTTCAGATTATTTGGCTGAAACCTCGAACATAAACAGCGCAATGTTTTTTTACGCGTTTTCCTCGAGGATGCGTAAAACTTTTTTTGGCAGTTGCTGTTACCATCGGGTTATTAGTGAACTCGAGTGAGTACATAATGATATATCGCTGTCAGTTTAAAGATATACTACTATAGACTCTATAAAGGTCTTCCCCATGCATCGATGGAGAAGATGGATGGCAGAACAGAGGTTTGAGTCTCCCACTGAAGACCCAATGTCATGACACTGGGTAAAGTGATATTAAACTTAAGTTGACTGGCACAAGATTCATAGTTAGAAGCGTGCCCGCAAGCTCATAGGACGTCTTGACTCGAACGGCTCCGTTTACGTCAGTCCATTTCAGTCATAAGCAATTTCCTCGAAACAGTTCAAGATACTGATGTGTTTATTGATCTTCTAGGACAAAATGATTTAGGTACGTTTTAAGTTCTCTTTTGTAGAATAGTTTTTACCTATTACTTTGGTTCAAGCATTAGGTAGAAACTTAAATTTTTACTAATAATATCACACACATACACTACATACACGAACCCTAAAAACGTTACACCTGTTTTGGGCAGTGTTGTAAAAACTAGGGGAATGACCTTCCCACCTCATTTCACAAACGTAAATTTACAGAACGTTGTCCTAATCTCTTTGTAATAAACCTTAAAATACTTCCCATAAACATCAGGCAACATCAAAAAGATAATTAATAGTACACCGTGCGAGTTTTTGGCAAAAACATACGTCGATTTGTATCTATCCAATCCCTTTCTATAGTTTAAAAATAACCGCCATTATGTGCTGCGTTTCGTTTCTCCACGATTTGGTTTTTTCATTTTATTGTTTAGTTATGTTTTCATGTGAACATGAATAACAAGAACAATACAAATTACTTCATCTGATAACGAAGAACACTAACATATTTAATTCGTGCACTAACGTCTTTTGATTGTTTGAAGCGAAAATTGTGTGTTTAGATCGGTGCACCTGCGTTCCATAATCTCTGCCTACCCCATTAGGAGACAGGCGTGAAGGTATGTATGTATGTGTATGTATGTATGTTTATATCCTTATTGCGTGTTGAAAGCAAACGAGCACACAATTGGTATCTGAGTCGGAGCCCTAAAGACATTTGCAATCCTAGCATTGTCTTTGACCACGCCGGAACACACGATGTGAACACTTGTCAGTACGTTGAAGGTGTGGTTAAAGGATAAGACGGTGTCTGCGATATCAGGCAGACCCTGCACAAAGTTCTATACACTAAATCTAACCCTTAACTTAATTTCTTCAAACATCTACTTTGGGTTCGTTGAACTGCCAAATGGCTATTAAGGTTAGTCTTTCATGTTGATATCAGCTCAGCAGTTGAGCACATGTTTTATTAATTTAATCATTAGCTGAGAAACCTTTAATTGGATATTTCATTATACTTCGTGGATCTTAAATTGTGAATATTATTGTTATTTTTGATATATACATGTACTTAATTTGGCTGGATAGGTCAGTGACAAAGTCTGCTGTTTTTAAGGTTGCTTCAATATTTTTTTACATTTTGTTATAATTAGTTTGTATGTTGACGACATAATTTTAATTCCGAATTTTTGGTCATGCAACACAATTTATATTTGTTACATTAGGTACATGACTAAGCTTAAATTATGAAGTGAAAGTGTGTTTATTTGTTCTGTCTTTAGGATTCAACGGTTCAACCGCTCGATGTGAAATTCGTTTCAGATATTTAGCCTGGAGACAGATTTCAGGTGCTTTTTGTCCAAATAAATCGAGCAGTTTCAGAGGAAATTTTGATACTAAATATCGAAGGCAAAAGCTAATATAATATACTAATTATGTGAGAAAAATTCAATACTTTGTTTAGAAATGCTTGAAATTTATCAGTTGATTTTAACGAATGCTTTTTAAACGTGGAACAGAGTTGAAACAAATTTAAACGTAGACAGGTGGCGCTCGTGTCTCAGTTTCGCAAGATTGCTTTATTTTTATTTTGTTGTCTTATTTTATGTTGAACGTTTATCGCGATTTATAGCCCTTTGTTGGTAAATAGTTTTGTATTTCTGTTATTTTTGCATTCATGTTACACAACTCGGTAAATTATATAATTGTTTCAATTTAGATGTATCTTTAATTAGAGCTTAAATTCCACGATTATAATAATTCAAGTGAGTTGTACTTTTACTAAATTATTTAGGAAATGTCTATTTTCAATTGTCCTTAATTATATTTTATAGCAAGCCTAGCAATTCTTAATAACATAATTAATTGAGAGAATGGAAACATCATCATCAGCCTAAGAAAAACATAATTAAGTAAGTACTTACCTAAGTCCGTTTTTCGTTATGAAAAAAAAAACTAGGATAAGAATTAAATAATTCCAGATCCTCTTTTCCCATTGTCACCGGACCCCATTTGTCTATCTCATATTCTTTTCAATAAAGAAACACTAAATATAAATCTTAATTAAAAGTAGGTACTTATAAACAAATATTGTCATAAATATACGAGACGAATTCTAACACAAAACAAAATATAAACGGATCAATCACCTCTATAATAGCACTAAAATATATCAAATACTAACTTACCAATATAAATCATGATCCACAACACAAAACTATTTATAGCAAACAAAACACTTGCAAGAACGAAACGCGGTGTATTTTTAAAAATCGCAAAATGGCGGCCGCGACCGACGCGCGCTCCGACCAACGACTGTCTGAAACCAATGGACGAAATGTAAAATTACTCCGGTTATTTTGGCGGGTGGTAGAGGAAGACGTTATTTCATTTGTAAACTAGGTAGCAAGCAATACTCATGGTAATATTACTAGTCGTTTTCCAAACGTTTCTGGGCGGTTCCAGCCGCCGTTGTTTGATTTTGAAGTTACTTCTTTATTCTTAGTTTCCAGAATAATTTGTATTATTAATGGGATTTTGTTTGTTGATTGGTTAATCTGTCTTCGAGGTTTTTCGCCACAACTTATCGACGTAAAGTTTGGTTAGTGCACTTATAGTTTGGTTAGTACAAGCCCGGAGAGGCTGGAGACTGACATGTTTCTATTGCGGAAAATCGGACAGTTCGAATACCTACCAATAAACGAATTCTACGCGGATGGATTCGGTGTTTTTTTTTTATGGCATTGAGATGACAAACGAGCACACAGGCCACCTGATGATAAGTGGAAACTGTGACCCATAGACATTTGCATTCACAAGACTACAGAGCAATCCTAAGACTGCAAATGCGTTAAGGCTAGCATAATCATCGTATCCGACAAAGAACGTCCACAGCTGGACAAAGCCTTCGGCAAAGTACATATCGTTGGTACCTAATACTACTGATAAAAGAACTATAGTAACTTGAACTATATACAAATATTTCAATAGGTATTTAAACTATCTGAGTGTAGGTAAATATAACTTTGAGTCTAAGGCCCGTATTAATAAACTAATCTCAACTCTAATGCTCGTCTCGAGATGCGTCAAAAATGACAGTGTTCTATGGTTTGACGTTTACTTTGACGTATCTTGTGACGGGGTCTCAGCCAAGATGAGTTTAAAAATACGGGCCTAAATTTAATAAAGTAAATAATATTGATTTGATATGATTTAAATGAGTAATTTTGTAATTATACAGGGTGTCCCAAAAACCAACGTCAACCCTCCTAGCGCTGATAGACCAGCAAAAAAGCTATCGCTTTAACCCCTATGCGTGTTTAACGATTTTTACTAGTTCCGGAGATATATTGATGATTTTAATCAGATTTTTTGTAATTTTCCCTTATGTCCGAAAAATCCTTCATTTCATGTTTTATTTAGTTTTTCAGTGGTATCTTACATAATTAGAATCGTTACGAATCAGCGAAGCGAAGTGAAAGGAAATGAAGGATTTTTCGTGAAAAATTACAAATAATATGCAGATTATAATGCTCAATATCTCCGAAACTTGTAAAAATCGCTAACCATACATAGGGGTTAAGAAGATAGCTTTTTAACTGCTCTATCAGCCCTAGGCGGGTGTCGGTGTATGAGACACACAGTATACCTGGGTATACCCCAGTGACCCAAAGTGGTCCAGGGTAGTGATTCTGTAAACAACGCCGGTCGTGCGGACTGTCGAGTGATATCCAAGCGGCGAGATTAAGTAGTCCCGTCAGTGCGAACAAAACATATTGTAGCGCGTGCAGGCGTTGTTTACAGAATCACTACCCAGGTGGACCCCCAGGGGTCCACGGGCTACTATGTTGTGACGTCACAATCAAACAGCGTCCTTATTGTTGAATTTTATGAATTTAAAAATCTTAAAATAGCAAACATAAATAAAAGCTTGATGTTTTCCCAGTATTTTTATAATGTTTATCTGTTGTTAATGAAAAACCAATTTAATTTCACTCTTGTCAAATACACTATTGAACAAAGCTGGTATAGGTAGCTGTGTCACAGCATATAAAGCGGCGAAATGCCACGGCCAAAGACGCAATAACACACTTCATTATGAAGCATTTAAAATATCGCACTAAAACTCGTTAAAAGCTTTTGTCTTTCCTATTTTCATGTACGGAGTGGAAATGTTGACGATATTAACGAGAGACACACAAAGGACCCTAAAAGGGTGTTGAATAAGCTCAGGATACGGTCGGCTAATCGGAAGAATATGTCTATTCTTTCCCTACTTGATGGCAAAACAGGTCTATTACATACATACATACATTCAATCACGCCTGTTTCCCAGAGAGGTAGGCAGAGACCACTTCCTTCCACTTGCTACGATCTTGACAAATTTCTTTCGCTTCTTCCACATTCATACATCGAGTCATGCACGCATGTCGGTTTCGGGTACTTAAGATTCGGGCCTTTTCCAGTATTTCTCCGATATAACTCGAAAAAGTACGCCTAGGGCGGCCCCTTCCGACCCGTCCACTCACTTTCGATCTGTATATCTCTTTCGTCGATCTTCTTTCATCCATCCTTTCTAAATGACCGAACCATCGAAGCAAATAATTATTCTAAATCAAACACAAATTAAAATAATTACAAATGTAAGCTCAATAACATTAAATTATAAATAGTGACTAAAAGAACATTATGACGACGTCTCTACGTCAGGAACGATACTTAAAACCTATCATTACATTATTATTATTACAGTCATTAAATATGGTACCCACCTTAGGTCCAAAATCAATCTGACATTCTACAACAATAACGTTGAGTTTCACTTTGTTGGCGTGACTAATATGTATAATATTCATGCCAAATTACAGCTTTCTAGCTCTAAGGGTCTCTGAGCTAGGCTGCGGACGGACGGACATGGTGAAAACTATAAGGGTTCGTAGTTAGACTACGATTGACTATTGAGTTTCTTGCGGCGTTTCTTCTCAGCTGTGGTCTCTTGCGAAGCGCTGGTAGATTTTTGACGTGTAAAAGTACCCCTGCGGCCTACTTACTGAATAAACATCTTTTATATTTTTTATCTTTTTAAATATGTACGAAAGTGACGGATGCTTTATCCACATTTGACACGCAATATAGACGCAGCCAATACTAGGCCCGCTTTTCGAGTATTTTATAGGGATAGTATCCCATCTCTACTATCTCTCGTCGTTATCGGTATATTACGTCTTTACCTGTATCTGCCCACCCGTTTGTACGTTTCTCGGAAACCATCGTTTATTTTCGCTTCAGACAGTGGGTTTGTTGTTCAGGCTGAATATAGTTCTCGTGTTAAAAGGAGATTTTTGATAGATGGGTCCATTGTTTATTAGTAGAAAATGAAGTTTTTTTACATTTTATCATTTTGTTGTTTTGTTTTCTCAGTATGTTTCGATCAAATATAAAAATAAAGACAGAGAAAGATTTTATTGATAGATTACACACCTCTATTAATATACCTATAGGAAAATTCAAAACTTAATTCAACGTAATATTTTTTTTCTCACTAATGGACATACTTGTGGTGTTGTTATCTCCACTTCCCTGAGTCATCCTGGGGCCTGGTGATCTGTCATACAGGATCTCCTAGTACAGACACCAGGCTCTCACACTGGTTTCCAACTTATTTTAATAAATAGTATTGTTTACCTTCATAATATACTATAACCATTGTGGGAGTCAGTAAAGACTTTTTGTATTTTGTATTGTATTGTATAATCTAATATTGACATTGGTGGAGAAAGCGTGGGTGGCCTAGAGTTCGAACCCCCGCGGTCACCACGTACCGATGAGTTTTTCTAACTTAAGTGCATTACCCGATGCTCTTACGGTGAAGGAAAAATATTGTGAGGAAACCTGTACAGTCGATGAACAGCTGAGTGTTTAAAAGGGGGTAATTGCACAAAAGATCCTAAAGTCGAAATGTATCCGAAAAAAACCATCTCTAAGATAAGTTAAAAGATAAGACGGTGGAATGTGACACTAATAAGGGCAGATATTTGTGTGATGAGCGCGAATATTTGTTCCTGAGTCATGGATGTTTTCTATGTATTTAAGTATACAATATTTCTCTATGTAAGTATTTATATCGTTGTCTAGTACCCATAGTACAGCCTAGAGCTTATAGTTTGGGACTCCGTCAATTGTTTTTTTTTTTAATAAGGGTCTCCTAACCACTCAGCAAGTGTCGCAGCTCTAGGTGCTATAGCAAGTCGATGTCCATTCTTGTTGTTGCATTGACTGGGCTGAAATTCGAATTACTTACCATAATTGTTATTAGGCTAGATATATTTTTTATTTTGATCAATTTCTTTCTTCTTCTTCTACCAAATTATCTCTGTTTAAATTTAAACTCATTTTAAAAGTTACGATTTAATTTAGTTTTTCTAGTCTCGTTAGTGAAAATTGTTATTTCTACTGTTTGACCTAGTTCTATTATGAATGTTGTTGCACTCCTGTTATTGAAGTACAGGTCAGATGTGATCCTTATTCATTAAGTTACAAAATGTATAGCCTTGTACTTTGTTGGTGTGCCAATTATTAAATAAATAAATAAATAAATATTCATAATTATGACAATTAAATAAATAACGGTTGTTACTTGGTCTTGGTCCATCGGAGTTTGGACGGCGTTAAGACGAGCCATACACCCAAATTAAAAAAAAAACCCGTTAAAAGTATAGTCAGAAAAAAAATACAGAGTACTCTCTACTTGCACATACATAAACTGGTAGACAGGAGCACAGTATAAATATAGCTAACTAGCGACCCACCCTCGCTTCGCTTCGGTTTATGCGAGTATGATATATCACTCATTGTATACAAAACGGACACATACCAAAATAATTTGCTCTTACATTAAAAATCGTATTCCAACAGCTTCTAATTTTAAAATGCAACACTGACTAAATTTGGATTATGTCCGTATTGTATTCAATGAACGATATAGCCTATATAGCCTTCCTCGATAAATAGGCTATCTAACACTGAAAGAATTTTTCAAATCGGACCAGTAGTTCCTGAGATTAGCGCCTTCAAGCAAACAAACAAACAAACTCTTCAGATTTATAATATTAGTAGCATAGCGACTTGCTCTTAGGCCTGATTCACACTTTGCGAAGTGCAAGTGCGAAGTTCATACATTTACTACTTGCCACTTGACAGCAAATGTATGAACTTCGCACTTGCACTTTGCAAAGTGTGAATCAGGCCTTAGATACAATCTTGCTTAGTCCGAAGTGCCGTGCTATAAGTACACATCGTCTTACCAGTTCTCTAAAATGATTAGGTACTTATGCTCCCTCGATACGCGATAGATCTATCATCACGAACTAGTGTCGCCAATAATCGCTGTTATTTAATCGCTGTTACATTTGTCGCTGATATCGTGTTGACGGATAGAATGCGCACACACCGGGCAGTGTTCGACGATGGCACCATCCCGCATAACGATAAACTTGAGGACTCGTACCCCCTTTATACAATGTTTTGTCCTTATGTATGTAAACAGAATTGCACAAAAAGAAAAACAATTACAAGTACGTTCATAAACTTAAGATAGAGTGTACAATGGCGAACTTATCCCTTTAAGGGATCTCTTGCAGTTAACCTGACATTTTGTCCACAGTGACATTTAAATTTGACAGACAAGGACAAAATATTGTATAGCTATACAAACTTTACAGATGTTGTGAATAAGACCCGTCAATAAGCCAACTGAGAATGCAAGATAAATACGAACTTATCCGACAAAAAACGATGGGAAAGGATTATTCAATACATCTGTAAGTACTCAACGTTTACAGTAAGAGATAAAATATTTTGTAAGGGGGGTACAGTCAACAGCATAAATATACCTTGTCGCTTTCAATCGTTTCACAATTTTGTATAACATTTCAAACACGACGTTAAAGTGACAAGGTACATAACTGATCACTTATTTATACCGTTGACTGTACTAGATTCAATAATATATTATTGTGCCGGTGACTGTACCTACCAATGTGTGCAGCTATTTATAAGGCCGATTGTACAATTGTATGCCAGATACTTAATTATAATAAATTAGTCATCATAATGTGTAAATATTGTATCTAGGGGACACGGTTTCTGTAAGAGAACGTATCGGAACTTTGTTTAATGTGGTTGTCTTGCACCGTCATAGGTAAGTATTAATATTTTATTTATTTATTTGCCACTTACACTTAAGTACACCTACTATCATTGTCTTAACAAATCACTACATAGTATAAAACAAAGTCGCTTCCCGCTGTCTGTCCCTATGTATGCTTAGATCTTTAAAACTACGCAACGGATTTTGATGCGGTTTTTTTTAGTAGACAGAGTGATTCAAGAGGAAGGTTTTTATGTATATTAAATTCTGTTTTATGTACGGGTATTACAGAAAACTCACATAAACCGAAGCGAAGCGAGGGCGGGTCGCTAGTATTTAAATAAATCTGACTTGTTTCTTGCGGCGTTTCTTCTCAGCATTGGTTTTCTCTTAGGCTGGTATATTTTTGACATGTAAATGTTTCTGTACGGCCTACTTACTGGATAAACATATTTTATCGACTTTACCTTTATGAATTTCTAAACTTGATATTGAAGAAGAGTAGGTATTAAAGATTTTAAAGATTTTTATAACATGCATAGATCGTATCGTAAGCACAGCTTAGCTGTTGTGTATTTCCGACTCAAAACAAAATTTAATATTGAGTCTAAGAATCCCACTTGTTGGTTTTGTTGAGGTAGTAAAACTTATCACTCCGATCCATTGATTTAGTATATACTAGATACACAATCAGCACGAAAAAATGGCAAGTCAAAACTACTGCCGAATCGACTTGGGCAGTAGTTTTGCTATTAGTCTTGTTCCGACCACAGACAGTGGCAGTTGTCAATCCTGACAAAATGTGTGGTGAACAACTGCAAAAATAATAGCAACAAAACAAATAAAAAGGATGGATTGTCTTATTTTACGTAAGTTCTATTTATTTATAAACGTTTCTAGCCAAAATTATAATGTTTTCATGACTTTTAGGAATTTATTTTGTACACACAAATTATTCAATGACTTACCAAGGAACAAAATTATTATGGAGTAGCTATTACTTTTTTAAATTTTAATATTTTTTATTTTTAAATTTAAGCTTTCCACGAAATCCTCTACGACGTGCAAAATGGGTCGCAATATTATCACGAGATAGGGGTGATCAACTATTCAAGGCAAATAAGTCGTCTGTTGTGTGCTTGACCCATTTTCGTACAATTATATAATAAATTAAACTTATTTCAAGGAAATTAGGTTAGGTTGGGATCGCATCATAATACCTATATATAAAGTTCAAAATACATAATGGGTCATATTACATAATGGTCATAATAAGTAAACTTTTCAATATTTTTAAAAGCCCATTGTATAGAACCCATTAGGTTAGGTTAGGTTTGTTGTATAACAATCTTGAAAAGTTCAGGGTTAAAAAAAAACCATTATAATATTATGACCATTATGAATTATGACCCATTATGTATTTTGAACTTTATGTACATATTATGATACGTAACCGGTTAGGCTAGGTTGGTTATGATAGGATAAGATCTTGTCTTGTCTGGAGTAAAGTGTAATGTTTTAATGGTTCATTTATGTATGTATGTATAATTCTTTATTCCAACATAACTTTGAACACCTGAGCCAATTTATATGTGTGTGGTATCGTTAGAATCATTTCACCATTCCAGGTGACAAAGAATACCTAAACGTTAAAATTTGAATAAAAACAATCGACGGGACGGGTTTTTAAACCTTGCTTTACATTGATTTATTAATTATTATTATTGTATATATAGAGCTTAAGTTGTGTAATACAATGACAGCATTTATAAAACATGTCAAAAGTTTTTTTGTGTAATTTGTAATTTCGTTAAAACTAATACAATATAAATAGAGAAATTCGTCTCCATTCATTCGATGTCCACTTTTGTCATAAATAGTATGATAATGGCGATTTCACTAAAGAGTTTTAAATATTTTAAAACATTAGTTTGCAAATTTGACACTTGACTGCTAGTATATTGAGTTTCTTTTTGCATTAATGTTTAAGGTAAAAAATAGCGATGTTAGCATGTATCTGAATGCAGCTATCAAAGTCATTTGGGACAGTTTTTAATAAAGTTTTGTGCGGGATTGTGTATCTTGTATATACTAAATCAATGCTCCGATCTCAATCCTAAAAATATTTTGCTTAACTTCGCCATCTATAGGCAAATAGCAAAAACCTCCAAAGTGGTAAATAGCAGTACTAGAAAGTACTGCTACTCTTCACGAGATGTCGGTAATAACTGCTTTCCTGGACCAAAAATCCGCTGTAATATTTTGCCGAAACTATTCAAAAGGTTAAAGATAAATCGCAAGAGGAAGCTTTTCCTTTTTCTTGATGCAGAAAACTAAGCCTACACTAAAAATATTTTGCTTAACTACGCTATCTATGGACCGAAAGTGAAAACGTTTTTAGTACTGCTACTTTCCAAGAGATGGCATTGGTAGGTGTATCATAGCAAAACTAATATTGCCTATTGCCATTAGGGAAATGTTAGCAATTTTTTATACGAATAATGGCGTGTTTACATTATTCCCACTGACTATATTCGACTGCGGCCCGTTCTGGGTCTCATAAGCAAAAAAAGGTCACAAATCACCATCCATGGCTATTGTTGCTTTTTTGGAGTACCTAACATTAAATTTGTTAGTAATTTCCATATACCAGCCCCCTATTTCACCATCTTGACAAGGACAGGTGACAGGTGACATTTCCGTGTACATAGCGCCGCTTATATGAAACCCAGTGAAGCATCAGCGTGTTGACTTTGCAATGTATACCAAATTGTCACCTGTCACATGTCATTGTCACGATGGTGAAATAGGGGGCAGGTACACTGAAATGTCACCTGTCACCTGTCATTGTCAGGATGGTAAAATAGGGGGCTGATGGTAAGTGTACACTGGGATCCAAAGACATTTGCAATCTTACGATGACAATCTTAAGCCCGCAAACGCGTTGCTACCCTGAGGACTAAGATGGAATGCCTCTATGCTAGTAATATCACTGGTTGTCTTATCCCCACACAGGAACACAACAATGCGAACACTGCTGCTTTGCAGTAGGTTAAAGATTGGTGGTAGCGAATAGGATGGTTGAAAAAAAACTATTAAAATTATTCTAAGTTTTATTTATCAAAATCACGCAATACATTAGGTACTTACATATAAATTCATTAAAAAACTGTAAAAGTTATTTTCATATTTTACATTGGCTGGATTATTGTGTAAAAATTGATAAAAGTTAAAATAGTCTTTAGTTTTGTTTTAAAATTCATCTCAAGTGTTTAGGTACCTACGTTATTTATAAAACATTAAAAGTAGAATGTATACCGTCTTTTATAACTTAACTTGGAAATTTAAATGCATAATACTTAATTTTATTACAATTTCAATAAAATATAAATTACATGTATGTATGTATATGTCTGGGTACAAATTCAAACATCTTGCGTATAAATTCTAAAATTATATATAAACATAAAACTTTGGTGCTTTGGACAGGATATAAGTTTTAGGTAGAACTTAGGACTTGGTACTAAATACGACCAAGATCGCTTGGCGACATCTCAAAAAGTCACCGTTCGTTAGGTAATTTCATATGCCCGAAGAGTAAATTGACCAGAAATAGGAGCTCCGCCATGCGGGGCTCAATCGACATTGCTAAAACAGGCATAAAATGATAAAAACAATGTGGTCGTATATACTACCTAGTACTATAGAGATGTGGACCTCAAGCCGCTATCCCCTCTGGACTCTTGTTTAATCTTATACATACTACATAGGGTCCAGAATCAGTAGTGTTAAAAAAAGATAACAATATGGAATGATTATTATTACTTATTTGCTAACTTGTTTATGTTATGGAGAAGGCAAACAAGCACACAGGCCACCTGGTAAGTGGGATCTGTGAGCCATAGACATTGCGGCATTGTCGAGACTGCAATCTTAAGACGGAAATCTTTAGACTGCTATCTTAAGACTACAATCTTCCGACTGCAATCTTAAGACTGTAATCTTAAAACAATAATCTTAAGTCTGCAATCCTAAGACGGATATATTAAGACTGCTATCTTCGGACTGTAATCTTAAGACGGCAATCTTAAGACTGCTATCTTCAGACTGTAATCTTTAGACTGTTATCTGAAGACTGCTATCTTAAGACAGTAATCTTAAGACTGCTTTCTTTAGACGGCAATCTTAAGACGGCAATATCCAAACAGCAAATCCGTTGCCAACCCTGGGGACTAAGATGGAACGCCTCTATGCGAGTCATTTCACCGGCTGTCTTATCCCCAAATCGGAACACAACCATGCGAACACTGCTCGACTGGGATTTTTATATTATTAAAAAATCTCTATTGAACAAAAGAGCAACCATTACACGTTATTTTTCTTTTTTACATCATATTTTTTTTATTGACCACAAATACTTGATACTTAGATAATGCTTTTACAAGTATCAAGTGTTTTTGGCTTATTTTCAAATCATAGTAAGATATATTTTTTCCAAATAGAACCAATACAGATACTATGGCAGTTATTTTTTTTTATTTGTCCCTAATACAAAATAAATGTATAATTTATTCATAGTGGCAAGACTTCCGATATAGTACAATAATATAGCCATTAAAAAAACTCTAAAACAATTATGCTTTTCAATTTATAGAAAATAAAACACGTACAGTCGTCACGAGATTAAATTTGGTACCCACCTTAGGTCCAAAGTCAATCTGACATCCTACAACAATAACGTTGAGTTTCCTAAAAGTTACAAATGACTATCTCTAACGACATTGACGACATCAAGCATATTTTTCTTGAAATGGGTCCCAAATTAAGACTGCGCCGAGCGTCCAGTGGCGCCCTCATTACTATTATTGTGTTTTCTAATTAACTAAAGAATTTCCTTGCAATCAGACGATACGTTTTTGTAGCGCAAGTAAAAATACAATTTATGGGATACGTAACAAACTTTAATAACAATTACCCTTTGAGTAGTCAGCTTAACGGGAATAGCTGGACACTTCTCCGTTAAGTTAATAACTCGAAGGTGAATCGTTATTAAACTATGTGATATACCCTATAAGTTGTGTTTTCATTTGTAGTACAAAAACCTACCGACCAATTTCAAGAAAATACTTTAGTTTATTAGAAAACACAATAATAGTAAGGAGGGCGCCACTGTACATCCGGCGTACGCTCGGTGCAGTCTTAACGCTCGTGACCGTACCTATAGTCCCGGTCGATAAGAAGTCAATCCTTACTTGTACTCATTGTACAATGCACAACCATGAAGTTTCTAGATATGGATGTGTTTATCATTGTTTTACTGCTGTCAACAATTTCAATAGTTAGAAACTTTATGATTGTGCAAATGTGTCTTTCTATCTGCCTAGTACTCTCTTAATTTTTACTTAAAAAATAAATGGTTTACAGATTTAGCACATGTCTAATACTTGTATATTTTAACTTACATAATGTATATATTACTTTTATCATCATTCGGCTAGTCGGTTGGTAGATCTGCAACAAAATTAGATAATTCATAGAAAATTTATTCTATTATGGTATGGAGAAGTCATACGAGCACAGGCGTTTAGGTTCACTTCGTCCACATTCCCATTTCGTCCATATTCCTGTTTCGTCCACGTTCCCACTTCGTCCACATTCCTACTTCGTCCACATTCCCATTTCATCCATATTCTCATTTCGTCCACATCCAAAGACACCCACATTTCCCAGTCATCCACGTACACACATGAAAAAAAATACAACCTAATTGATCATTTTTCAAAATTTGCTCCAGTTGCAGGGTCCGTTCTTTATATTCCTATTATTATAATGTAAGTAACCATGAATAAGTAATAAAGTAAATAAGTTAATGTCAAAATATTCATTTTTGGGATTAGTTTTTTTGCGGTGTTTTAAAGAGCACTCATGTGGCCTATTTACTGAATAAATATTTTGAATGGGAATTTTGACTAAGTAGGAATGTAGACGAAATGAGAATATGGACGAAATTGTTATATCGACTAAGTGTGAATGTAGACGAAGTAGGAATGTGGACGAAATGGGAATGTGTACAAAATGGGAATGTGGACGAAATGGGAATGTGGACGAAATGGGATTGTGGACGAAATGGGAATGTGAACGAGATGGGAATATGGACGAGATGAGAATGTGGACGAAATGGGAATGTGGACGAGATGGGAATATGGACGAGATGGGAATGTGGACAAAGTGAACCAGCTGGTCTACTTGGCGCCCTGGGCGGTGTACTCACGGGTCTATCTGGAGAGCTTCTCCCGCAGCCAGTCCTGCGTGAGCTCGTCGATCTCGCGCACCTCGAGCAGCCGCGGCGCGCCCACCGCGGCCGCCAGCGCGCGCTGCGTGCCCGCGTACATCACCTGCGACGCCATTACAATCATTCGTTCGTTACAATAGGCAATATTGTTGTTAAAATCGCATTTTTTTTAATGTGTAAAGAAGGCAGACGAGCTTGCGAGTCCCATGACGTTTTTTTTAAGGCATAGAGAAGACAAACGAGCACACAGGCCACCTGATGGTAAGTGGAAACTGTGACCCATAGACATTCGCATTCACAAGACTGCAATGCAATCCTAAGACTGCAAATGCGTTGCCAACCCTGAGGACTAAGATGGAATGCCTGTCTTATCCCCAAACCGGAACACAACAATGCGAACACTGGTGTTTGGCTGTAGGTTAATGGATAAACGGTGGTGATCCGGACGGATCCTGCACAAGGTCCTACCACCCGCAAAGTAAGTGGTAAGTGATCATCGCGACCATAGACACCCGAAACGGCCGTAGAGAAAAGAGTAGGCTCGTTTTTTGAAGGCCCCCAAGTCGTATTGGTCGCATTTCTCAACAAAATATGAAAATACCATAAAAGAGATCGCTAAAATTGAAATTAAAATTAAAATCAGCTAAGAAATACAGATGATACAAGCATTATAAATCAGACTAACCTAGGTAGTGACCCTGCCTGCGAAGCTAGCGGTCCTTGGTTCGATTCCCGGTAAGGGCAGATATGTGTGTGACGAGCAGGGATTGAAAACCGGTTTATTTTCCGTACCGGTTAGAGCCGCACTTTGAGAGCCTAACCCATAATAAAGGTTACGCTCGCAAGAACCGCTCTAACCGGTATCTCTATGTCGGAGCGTAAACAGGGAACGAAATCAATTTACCGGTTAGAGAGCGGTTACTCCGTGTGGGGGGTAAATGACCGCTCGTTTAAGGAGACAGGATTGGTTTGCTATGGTATTAGATTGATAGCGCAGCCACCAGCAGCGCCTCGACGCGCGACAGCGGTCATTCATCCCGTATCGAAACACAGAGTAACCGGTTAGGGAGCGCTTCGAAATAACGTTCCCAAATCATTTCGTTCGAACGTAACCTAAATTATTAACCGGTTTAACCTAAATAAATACCGGTTTATTTGTAACCGGTTACAATCCCTGGTGATGAGTGTAAGTATTTGTACTGTCTTGAATATTTCCTATGTATTTAAGTTTTTTTTTCGTTATAAGTATGTATATCCTTGTATAGTACCCATAGTACAAGCCTAAAACTTGGTATTTATCATCACTACATAGTATAAAACAAAGTCGCTTCCCGCTGTCTGTCCCTATGTATGCTTAGATCTTTAAAACTACGCAACGGATTTTGATGCGGTTTTTTTTAGTAGATTTTTTTATTTTATTTTTTATTTTTATTTATTTAAAATAATTACACAGCATAACAGTTTAACACTACAGCACTGTGAATTACATACTAAATATAAATTAACAACGACAATCAAATAAATAATAAAAACATAATATAAGACAAAACAATTTAGATATTATTTATTTATTTACACCGAAGAAATGCGGGCATCCATCTTCTCGCATAACTTCAAACATTCAATACACACAACCTTCCATCCACTGGCAAATACATCACAATCAGATAGAGTGATTCAAGAGGAAGGTTTTTATCTATAATACATTTTGTTTTATATACGTGGGTTATAGAAAACTCAAATAAACCGAAGCGAAGCGAGGGCGGGTCGCTAGTTTATTTATATAAAAAAAACGGTTGTATTTTAGCAATAATCACCTGTAGCTCCATATGCGCATCTCGCGGCGTGTAGAATATAAAACACATCGGGAACGACGTGCGTCCATCGTCATGTTCCATTTTGTAGCTGGAACAAATAATAAATAGCTTGCACATAGGGTACGGATACAGAAACCTTTTATAAGGGGAATCAACAAACATTGATGCGGCCATTATGTTCGTAACATTCAAGTGACTTCCAGACAAAAAAAAACAAGTTAGCTATAGAATAGTCATAGCTTCATAAGCAGAGACCGGATTTTTCGCGGCAAAACAAAAGACTGTCGCAATCTAGCTAGTGTTAGAAATATTTTTTTAAGACTGCGCCGACCGTACTCCGGATGTACAGTGGAGCCCTCATTACTTTTATTGTGTTTTCTAATAAACTAAAGTATTTGCTTCAAATTGTACGAAATGTTTTTGTACTACAAATGAAAACACAACTTATCGGGTATCACATAGTTTAATAACAATTCACCTTCGAGTTATCAACTTAACGGAAAAAAGCCACCTTTTTCCGTTAAGCTGACTACTCAAAGGGTAATTGTTATTAAAGTTTGTTACGTATCCCATAATTTGTGTTTTTACTTACACTACAAAAACATTTCATCTGATTGCAAGGAAATTCTTTAGTTAATTAGAAAACACAATAATAGTAATGAGGGCGCCACTGGACGCTCGGCGTTTGCTCGGCGCAGTCTTAACAATATCGAGTATTATTATATATACATTACTTTACAATCATTCGCGACAGTTGTTGTACATGTGTTATTACATGAAAATTTTAACTCCAACTTTTTCATATCAAATAATAAAATAACACGTCGGGTAACTAAGAGGTAAAACTTTGAATGTAGTGACTATACTACCTCATGGAAAATAATAGACACGTCAGAAACTGTCTACTCCCAGAGAATGTTGAGAAATTCATGATTAACTTCTCCTATCACTATTACAAACCAAATAAAATGTCACGTGCTGCTGTGTGTGCTGAGGGATTTCGAAGAAGAAATTGCATCTGTTTCTATATAATTCTATACAAAACTCGCGTAAAATGTTTTATTTAATATTTTTTATTTCGTGGACATTCTATTACACAACTATATCGATAAAAAAAAACCTTTTTTTTTTATGGCATAGAGAAGACAATCGAGCACACAGGCCTCCTGATGGTAAGTGGAAACTGTGACCCATAGACATTCGCATTCACAAGACTGCAATGCAATCCTAAGACTGCAAATGCGTTGTCAGCCCTGAGGACTAAGATGGAATGCCTCAATGCTAGTCATTTCACCGGCTGTCTTATCCCCAACCCAGAACACAACAATGCGAACACCGAATTGCCGCAAATTGCCGCAAAAAATCTGAGCTCTGTACATAAGGGTAATGGGCGGAGGTTACGGGTAAAAGCTCGTATCATAACTGAGAAAAATGTATTTATTTGAGGGCTTGACAGAAGTTTGTTTGTGTACTCCTGTAGTCCGAAAGATTCTTTAACCAAACAATAGTGAGGACCTCACGTGTGTGATATTCATGGACTTATTTTTGTTTGATAAAAAAAAGATGGGAAAGGATTATTCACTACATCTATATTTGTTTTCAACCCTTGAACCGCTCAACATAACAGGGCGTCTATTCAACACACTAAAACCATATTGCTTTCGATATGTTATGGTATTATTATTAACGTGGCAGCAAGTAAATAAGAGCTATTGTAACATCAACTACGAGGGCGGAATGACTGGAGAGCCACTCGACCGCCCGTCTGCCTCGGCCGTGTCCCCACTCATCAACATCAACTACTGTGGAATTGTACATCAACTATTAGGGTACTTTACACCAGAAAATTAGACAGTTTCTGAAGAAGTAGGGATTAATGAGTTTTACGTAGAGTAGCAAGCAGAAGCTAGAATGATATACCTGTAAACGATGAACCGGGGCTGGTGAGACGGCAAGATATCTTGTAGCTCCTCTAAATCTACACTTTCTAGCTCGTCGTCAACCTCTAACGCTTGCTTCTCTCGATTCACCTTAAATTGAGGTTAAATTAATTCATTAACAAAGTTATACACATCGGATATTATGGTATGGTTGGTTTATAAATGTGTTCTAAAAGAACCGTAAGACCTTGTACAACTTTACCAGATTGGGGTATAACCTAAGTACCGTACTATGTGTACTAAACAGTGATAAGCATACTTAAATAGAGAAATATAGATAAATGAAAAATTTGAAGACTCAAGAGCAAATACTCATGCTCATCACACTAATACTTTTCCATATCGGAAATCAAACCCAGGACTGATAGCTTCTTAAGCAGGGGTTTTACTAACTAGGCTGACCGCACCATCCAATGATGATGATTATTGATAAAATGAACAATGTGAACCACTCAGAGGCAATAGGGTGGCCGCTGCATAAAAATCTTGAGCTAACTAGGATTAGTGTTTATGGATAAATAAACACTAACAAATCACAGGGCATTATTATATTACACAGTACAACTGGACATTGAGTTCATGACTCACACAACAATTTGTAAACAATTAATTCAATAGAATAATGACCTTAAGCTTCCACAGAGTATGATTCATAAAAAAATCTGGCTATCTTATAGATAATCTTACAGCTGCCACTCCCATTTAATAAATTTACATAAGAATTATTTACACTACAGGTACTTAAACCTTGGATTAAAACGAAAAGACAGTATTCCAGAATTCAAAAATGGAAAACGTAGTTTAAACTTTAAAAGTTCAACAGAAACAGGAAATAGTTAGTCGAATCGTTCTGCTTCAAATTAAGAAAAAAACAAACGCAACTTGGTCTGAATTATGTAAATCATAGACCAAAGTTAGTAAACTCACTATGTATAGAGCCAAAACAATAATATAACTACATTATTAATCGTTAAAATAAGGAAAATGCTACCTTCAGAATCAAAGCACAGTTCTCGTTGTGTTTTGAGAAGCGGAACTTCTTCAGTTTTTCCTTTACATCGTCTCCTATATCACACACATTTACGTTGTTTCCTGCCATGGTAAGTTATTAAATAAATTATGTTAGAATAATGGAATACAATCAAGTGTTCCGCCTCGCGTCACGTCAACACACACACAACTCTTGACAGATAGGATAGCAAAGCAAGTGCACAGATTATAGGATATAGCAAGTGTAGGTAGTGGCTGTAGTGTCGCGCAAACGTTATGATCACGTTTTGATTGATGATGAATTTACAGAGTATTATATTATTTTAGATAAGTAAAAAAAAATAAGGTTTCTTAAAATACTAAGATAATATTTTATTTATAAACCATAATTAATGAAAAGTCGCGTTTTAATAGATTTAGCAATAAAAGAGAGCAACTTGCATAATTAAAACGCTGTATGACATTTAGCCACGTTCGACTAGCTGCTAACAATCGCTGGTATTTCAATTGTCAACTATTATAACTCATAGCAACATGACATTAAGGTACAGACAATATTTTTTTTAGATGTATCTTGGAAAAATTAGTTCTCCTATTGCCAACCATAATGTAGAAATAGGAAAAGTGACATTCCGAATTTTCTATCTTCACTCGCCTGTCAAAGGTTAGAGTGAATTTTTGCATATAAAACTTACTTTTTACACTAAAATTCTTAAAAAACCGACTACATACGTAATTCTACGTATTCCAGCATAAGTTTTAATAGTGTTCGGAAAGAAACTCATTCGTGTTAAAGACGTTTTAGAAAGTAGTTTAGCCGTGAAGTGATTTGTTTTGTGTTTATCAAGTGATTGTTGCTTTATGAAGAGGTATAGATGGCCTAATTTGAGGACAATAGCTTAATCTGACGCCTGCATAACTAGTGAGTACCGTGTTGTTGATAATGAATCGGATATTGGCCGTCTAATGTCCTGTTAAGGTTGGATTCTTTTGTCTGTAAGAGAGCTTGTGTTTCAACAGATGACAGATAAATAGGGTGTACAATTAAGACCAATACGTTTTTTTTAAAGTTTGTAGCGCCTTCTGGCATTTATTTAACCAAGTTTCAAATACTTAAAGTCTTGATGGTTTATCTTTTTCGAAAACAAAATAATACTTGACCTTCCTCTCTCTCTTTAAACTCTATTTGTCTATCTCTATCTACACTGCTTTAGACTGAAAAAAAAAATGTACACTTAGTAAGGTGGCAAAAACTTTGTATTTTAAGTAGATATGGCAAGAGAAACATATGTAGTTAAATTTTAAATTATTATTTCATTGAAAAAAAAAACTTTTAAGATTAAATGCAAGAATTAACCTCGTAAAGTAAATGCTTTAAAGTTTAATAACCTATATGATAAGTTTCAAAATTCAGTAGCTCAAAGATATGATAAAAGTGAAGAGCAGATAAGAAAATATTGTTACATGGCAACTAAGTTATATAACAGTAGAAAACTATGTAAATTTACAACTTACAAGTTACTTTCACTTTAATTGTCTAGACTGTTATCTCTTTATCAGTTCAAATCACTAAGATAAACTATAATCAGCTTTATTATTTTTAATAGCATTAACTGCAGCTTAAACGTAGTACCGCTTGTTATCGGAAGGGTCACTACCAACCATCCTAACCATTTCACGTACAGTTCTACCAGTTTCCGAATAGACATTGTAAATTTTCGTGATTTGGTACGTATTGAGTACCAATCGAAAATCAACCACACGAAATTATATGTCAATTCATAAAAATTACAATTTGAACTACAACAAAAAAGAGAAATGACCATCCCGAATAACGTCTAAAATGGAATCATGTCCCATGGTAAAATAAAATTGTCCAATGTGATATCTGTACTTACGTATCCGAAATATCTACAACAGCCTCAGAATGTTTCTTGCATATTTTTTTCCGATGTTTTATTACATATTCTACTATTTGGGATCCACCAAATCAAAGATTATATAAATAGGTCCAGGCATTCTTGAGTTATAAAATGGTCTTAAGTCTCATTAGAGTACATTCACTTTGTGCGTATTTAATTTGGTTCATAATTTATAATGGTAAATTACATTCGGCCTTAATTAATTTACAATAAAACTAAAGTTGTAAATAGTTTATAACTATGTAGGTAGGTACAGTCAAGGTTAAAAATAAATTTCCGCACAAAGTTGCAAAAATATATACACATAGACCTTATTGCCATAGTAATAAGGTCTGTCTACATATTTTTGAGACTTTGTGGTGTATACACATTGGTGACCTTGACTGTACAAAGTGTACAATAAAAAAACCAAAAAAAAAGTCGAAATTCAAAGTTTTTTTTTTCTGTAACACTATGGTTCCATACAAGCATATAGCCCTCCTATGGACGCTGGCAACACCGGAAGTATCACATGCGTGTTGCCGAAACTTTAAAAATCAATTTACTCCTCTCCACCTCACCAAACGTGTCACATCCAGCCGAATACTTTTAAGAATACGCCAAGCGTCCAGGCAGTTGCGTCATCATTGCCATTATTGTGTTTTCTAATAGACTAAAGTATTATCTTGAAATCGAAAGTTGTGGAGTTCATAAATATGTGTACACTTTAGTATCTTGTCACTTTAATCACTGTGACAATTTATATATGGCAGTTTAAACATGACATTAGATAGACAAGGTACTAAAGTGTACAGTCAAGGGCAATAATATGTAATATGCACTTTAGTACCTTGTCACTTTAACCACTGTGTGTTCATATATGGCAGTTAAAATATGACGACAATTAGACAAGGTACTAAAGTGTATACATATTTTTGCCCTTGACTGTACACTTATTTATGAACTTGACTGTACAGATGAATACACAATGTATTGCATGTATGACAAAGTTTAATGCCCTTTGTGTTGTCAACTTCACGGAAAAAGGTGGCCTCTTTTTTTCCATTAGGTTAGTCATAGTTCAATTGTTTAAGTTATGTCATATCTAAATATTATATTTATAAAAGAAGAAACTGACGGACATCTCCGCACAGCTATAACCGCTAGCTCTAGAGATTCCAAATGTGGCACATAGGTTCCTTACGAGGTCTAGGGGGGGTGTCTAAGAAGAGGGTGAATATTCGGGCGTTCCAACCGCCGTTATTATTCTCTTTAATACATTGACGAAAATAATGATAACCACCAGCAATTTTTGATGTCAAAATCAGCGGACCCGGGGGTAGTATCCATTCCATTTAAAAAAACAAGAAAGTTATTGAGTTTATATTGAATAGGTAATATGCGAAAACAATAATGACGGCGGTTGAAACGCCAAATATTCACCCAGGAGATTTTCGGAAATTCATCCCTTAAGGGGTTAAAATAGGAAGAGTAAGTAACTAATAAATTGTGTGGAACAAAAAAACAGCCTTCAATTTCAAGACAATACATTAGTTTATTCGAAAACACAATAGTAATGATGGCGCGACTGGACGCTCGGCGCTGTCTTTTTAAGGGGATATAAGCTTTAATAAATACAACCATATCGCTTGGCCACTACATCTCGATCTGAACACATCGCTTTGTGCCTAGATCGCTATACGACAAGATCAAATCTTAAACAGTCTAATGTCGGGTTCCTATATTCAAACAGCGGATAGATAAGGCTTACTTTGGGTTAAAATTTGACATTTTCCCATATAAATTGTGTCAAATTTTAATACCAAGTAAGCCTTACTCTCCGCGGTTTGAATATAGGAACCGGCTATAAGTCGCTTACTTACCACATTGTTTTTTCATCTTATGTCTTGTCTTAATAATTTCGACGGAGTCCCGCATGACGGGGCACCTATCCCTAGATAATTTGCCCTTCGGGCATTTGAAGTTACCTAGCAAACCTGACGTCAGGGTAAAAATAAGTTCGTCACTTTTGGAACTTAACAGCGTTGAAATAGAGTCGAATAGTGACGAACCTTTTGTTACCCTGACTGTGCCTAGTAACACTATCGAAGTGGTCAGTTTGCAACTCGGTTTTTTTGACATGTAGTCGCAAAGTGATCTGGACGTATTTAGTACAGTCACGAGATTTAATTTGGTACCCACCTTAGGTCCAAAGTCAATCTGACATTCTACAACAATGACGTTGAGTTTCCTAAAAGTTACAAATGACTTGACATCTCTAATGACATTGACGACCTCAAGCATATTTTTCTTGAAATGGGTCCCAAATTAACGCTCGTGACCGTACCTAGTCCTAACGAGATGTGGATCTAAAGTTTCTATACCTTTTTAAGACTGCGCGAACAAACGCCGAGCGTCCAGTGGCGCCCTCATTACTATTATTGTGTTTTCTAATTAACTAAAGAATATCCTTGGAATCAGACGATACGTTTTTGTAGCGCAAGTTAAAACACAATTTATGCGATACGTAACAAACTTTAATAACAATTACCCTTTGAGTAGTCAGCTTAACGGGAAAAGGTGGCCACTTTTTTCCGTTAAGTTGATAACTCGGAGGTGAATTGTTATTAAACTATGTGATATACCCTATAAGTTGTGTTTTCATTTGTAGTACAAAAACATTTCGTCCAATTTCAAGAAAATACTTTAGTTTATTAGAAAACACAATAATAGTAATGAGGGCGCCACTGTACATCCGACGTACGCTAAGAGTACCTACAGCATATCATTGTACTTACTTTAAAACCTATATATCGTTATAATTGTTATTGCATATGTATTTTTTTTCTTGCAGCGGTCAACGCCCTGAAACAATGGATTGGACTCAATTTTGATATTATTATCAATAATTATAATAAGCTGTCATGGCGGCCGTGGGTAAGCATTTATTTTATTGTGCCCTTAATAACGTATTTATACTGCCCTCTTAAATAAAAAGGACGTATGGGCAATTTTATAGTCAAAGCAAAATGAATCGAACGCTGAAACTCCAAGCTTTTGCTTAGTTTGGAGGACTGAGATTCAACAAACTAATTTGTACAAATTGTTTATATCTTTTTGAAAGAAATATCCGTTGTCCGTCATTTTTTGTAGTTTTGTACAACCTCTTATATATATGAATAAATGATCAAAAAGAAGTCTTAAGAGTTAAGGTCACTAATACATTCGCAATTTTATGAGACATACGCTCTTTTTTCTAAAGAGGGCAGTATAGCAGTATAGGGCGTAAAAAAATGCTTTAATAAAATACATACATACATAATTAAATTTACTCATATAATACTTGTTAAGGATCACCCCTCACAATACATACATTAAATCACGCCTGTTTCCTGAAGGGGTAGGCAGAGACCACTTCTTTCCACCTGCTACGATCCTGACGAACTTTCGATTCTTCCACATTCATACATCGAGTCATGCACGTCGGTTTCGGATACTTAAGATTCGGCCCTTTTCTAGTAACCCATAATTTATTATACATAAAAACCTTCCTGTTGAATCACTCTATCTATTGATGAAAACCGCATTAAAATCTGTTGCGTAGTTTTAAAGATATGAGCGTACATACAGAGCGACAGACGGCGGGAAGCGAGTTTGTTTTATACTATGTAAAAATTATCCATATGTCTATCTGTGGGATCGTAGCTCCCAAAGGGATGGCCCGATTGTGATGCGGTTTGTTTCAGACGAAAGTTAGTTAAATCGGGATGATTCTTAGCTGGGTTTCATCAAAATCGGTTTAGCCGCTTAAGAGATATCAGCTGTGAAAGAAGCGGTTGCTATCAGGATTTTATCGATTTTTCAATAATCGCTAATAATCTGAACGGATTAATGATTTATTAGTTGATTATTTTACTAATCGTGTCCTGTATTTGAATTAAATATAAAATAATGTGAATACCTATATCTGGCGACAATCTCACACAATAGTGATCATTTATGTACCTTGTCACTTTAACTTGGTGTTTGAAATGTTATACAAAATTGTGAAACGATTAAAAGAGAACACAGAAATGATCACTTATTTATGCTCTTGACTGTATACACCAAAAGCCCTAGGCTTGTACTATGTGTAGAAAAACATACATAGAAAACCTCCAAGATTCAGAGACATATCGCTCATTGAATACAAAACAGACACATTCCAAAATAATTTACTCTTCCATTAAAAATCGTATTCCAACCGCTTCTAATTTTAAAATGCAACACTGACTCATTTCGGATTGTGTCTATTTTGTATTCAATGAATGAATATACGCGCTTGTTAAATTAATAAAAATATGCTGTTAAAGACAAATATTTAATCTGAACTTTAATTTAATTTAAGTACTTTTAACTAATGTGGGCATCTTAATATTTCAAAATAAAACATACCAGTATATATTATACTCATTGCTTATAATATTTAAATAACAATTTATAACATTAATCTTTTATTTTACATTTTATTTTATTACTTATAAATTATAAACTACAGACTGTAAACAAAGTTCACCAGTTTTAAGAGAAAATACATCGTACCTTGTAGTTGTTCCCACTTTGGTTGTTCAAGCTGAACTGCCGCCCTAGACTCGCTTCCACCCCTTTTATATCACAATCACAACAAGTCTAGGAGGTCAATACAACTACATTTATAAGACAGTTGCTATAAAATTAACTTACACATTTAATCATTGTAAATGCATTTACAAATATGTAAATGCATTTACAATTCCTTATTGTATTTAAAATAATCTAGGTAATATTTATTTGTAGGTAATAGGCATTTCTTCGTTAGTATAAGCAAAACGGAAATAAGTCGGAGACATAATACTGAAATCATTTGAATAGCAATAATAATAACAAAGAACTGCTCAATAAATCAAACGAATATTAATTATATATTTTAACGCTATTCAATATAAGTTATTCATTTCCTCATTAATTATGGTAGCGAAGTACGATACAATTATAAAAAACACAAGCTACCCACATTTTCGATATTTACTTTATCCATTACGGCCATACTGACAAGTACTTCGTTCTCGAAGTACTTATATTTATAGGTACGTTATTAATATTATTATTCAAAATCAAATTACATTAACAATAGTTAAATATATCTGAAAAAATAACAATTAATATTTCATAATCATTATTTCCTTATGATAAAAAAAAAAACTTAATTACCTACTGACATTAAAAAAATAATATTGTACCAACTACCTAGACATGCCAGTCCCATCCACCCGCTGCTGGTGGGATAGACTGACACCAAGTAGGTGGTCGACCAGCGGAATCATATACATACAATATTATCAATTGCCTAGACATACTACCTCTTTACACCCGCTGCTTAGTGTGATAAGGTAAGTACCAAACAATTGATCGCCCAGCGTACAGTTACCATTAAAGCATAACTATAAATAATCATATTATATACCTATTTAATATATACACTAATCATGTTAGAGCATCTTCAGCAACCTCATTTTCATCAACTAGTTCACCTGGCCAGTATCGTAATTTCTCTTTCGGTATAACAATATTCCTTAAATTACCCAGGCCTCTTAGAGCATAGCGATCATTAGGAAGACTGGATGAAATTTTGTATGGTCCCTTGAATTTTGGTTGTAATTTGTCATTACGTCGGTGTTCCTGATTAACATAAACTAAATCACCTACAGCAAAAATCACATTATTTCGTCTGGTAGAGTCAAATCGCCTTTTAAATTTCTCGGCAACTTGAATAAGACGTTGATTGGCTAATTCTCGATCAGACTGTATATCAACTGGGGGTTCCGAGGAGCTACCGTCAAGTACATCATCTAAACGAGCTTGTATGGGAGGTATATTTGCATCAACGCCTATGAGCAAGTGTAGTGGAGAAAATCCAGTTGATTTTTGAATGGTCGTATTGATTGACTGCTGAACTTTCCACAGTTCGCTCGGCCAATCTGACGACTCGTTATTACAAGCTGTGTTAAGCATATTAGTTACTGTGAAGACGTAACGTTCTACTTGACCGTTACTCCTAGGAATGCCCGTAGCGATTAAATGGTGCTCTATATTTAACTCCCGAAACAGCGACCTTATTTGGTTGGAACTAAAATTGGTTCCTCGATCTGTAATTACTAAAGAAGGGGTCCCAAATAAAGTCACAGTTTCACGTATTATGGGAACCAATTCGTCAGAACTTAAAGTTTTCAGGGGTTTGAGTATACAGAACTTTGTAAATCCATCGACAATAAGTAAAATATGTTTGTATCCCTCATTTGATTGCGAAAATGGACCTGTGCAATCTAGGTGAATCGTATGAAAGGGAATTGGGGTCTTTCTAATGGGATATAATAAACCTTGCTTTGGACCATGATGCCCCTTTCTTTCTACACAAACTAAACAATGCATCAAATATTTTTTTATAAAAGCTGCCATTCCTGGGAACCAAAAGTGTTCACGAATTTTATTTATAGTCTTTTCATACCCTACGTGGCAGTTTTCATCGTGGAACAACCGTAAAATGCTTAAACGAGTACCTTTTGGTATGTACAATTTTGGTGAGCTATTGGGTGTTATTTTATAATGTAATAAATTATTTCGAACTACGTATTGATTTTGATCTAATTCTCCTGTTCGTACCTTATCCATTAAAGTTTGTGTTTCAGTATCATTGTTTTGAGCTACTTCTAGCCAAGATTGAGGATCATTTATAGCATTTACTGTACACTGTAAAGTGGGAGTATCTACAGGATTTCGGCTAAAAAAATCAACATGACTTATATACTTTCCTTTTCTATAAATGATCTCAAATTGAAAATCCTGTAAATACGTCCACCAACGGGCCACTCTGGGTGATAAATCTTTTTTATTCATTGTGGCTTTGATAGCGTTACAATCCGTTACGAGTTTGAATTTAATTCCGAGTAGGTAAACGCGAAAGTGTTTCATAGCATTAAAAATAGCCAAGGTCTCTAAGTCATACGAGCTGTACTTTGACTCAGCCGGTGAAGTTCTTTTGCTAAAATACCCTACAATTTTTGACTGACCCTCAACTTTTTGAATTAGGATGGCGCCATAGCCTAGGGAGCTGGCGTCTGTGTGTAATTCAGTATAGAAATCAGGATCAAATATGGAGAGGGGAGGTGTCGCAGTAAGATGATCAATGACATATTTTCTTGCAATGTCCTGCTCGACTCCCCAATTCCATACTTGATTTTGTTTTGTTAGCATGGTAATACAGGCGGTACGGGTGGCAAAATTTGGAATAAATTTTCGAAAATAACTAGCTAATCCCATGAATTGACGGACTTGTTTAACAGTACGTGGTATCGGCGAGTTTACTAAAGCTGATACCTTGTTCTCGCTTGGCCGCACTCCTTCGCTCGATATTTGGCGACCTAGATATTCAATGGTAGTAACAAAAAATTTACACTTCTTAAGGTTAATTGTAAAACCCGCAGAGCTTAAGGCTGATATTGTTTGCTCTAAATAGTGTAAACCTTGTTCAATAGTTGTAAACGGTATCAAAATGTCATCAATATATACTAACAAGAAGTCTAAATGGCTGACAGCTTTAGTTATAGCTCTTTGAAACACGGATGGACCATTACAAATGCCAAAAGGCATTTTTAAAAACTCGTAATGGCCATCCGGTGTTATAAATGCAGTGTATTTAATTGAATCAGGTGAAACTGGAATCTGATGAAAACCATTTTTCATGTCAATTGAGATATAATATTTAGCTTTTCCTAATTTATCTATTTGATCCTCAATGAGAGGGAGAGGGTACCTATCTTTTTCGACATTTTTATTTAAAGACCTGTAATCAATACATAATCTATCATTTCCGTCTTTTTTTTTTACAAGGATGACTGGACTTGCATAAGAAGAGTCGCTTTCTCGTATAATATTATTGTCAAGGAGATTCTGGATTATAACCTTGACCTTCTCTCTCTCATGTGGGGACAAACGATATGGTCGGTAGTAAACACAGTTATTATTTTTTAATTGCAATTTTAACTCCCCTGTTTTAACCGAACCGATATTAGATAAAACCTTTAAATGCTTTTGAAAAATACTTATAACTTGATCTTGTAACGTTCGGTCTAAAGTTTCAAGTTTTGATTTTAATTCTGTAATAACGTCAGAGTCATCTTGGGCTGTACAATTAACATTTAATATCTCATCAGAATACTTTTTATGGACTAGTTTACTACCATTAATATCCGTTATAACCTCAATATCGGGACGTTGGATTGCGTTTCTGCCAACCAAAAGATCGTAATGGAAATATTCATCCTTTACCACAAACACATCAATTTCTAAACATACGTCATCAAATCTGACAGGAATTGTCATTGTACCTATCGTCTCTAAAACACCGCTACCTATCCCATTCACATGTAAATAGTGTGGCAAAATATTATATTGCAGACGTTTAGCAATAGATTCTTTAATTATGCTACAATTAGCTCCAGTATCAATAAGGCAATCCAAAATAATGTCATGAATTGAAACTTCAGTAAGCTTCAATTTCGGTACTCTAAAAAATTTACCTCATTACTAGTGGATGGTTTATCTGAGGCAGAAGTAGCACGGGTGACACGTGCTTTATGGAAACACACTGACTCGGTGTGGCCATTTTTCTTGCAGAATGTACAGAATCTTTCGAGTACCTTATTCGCGGATACCGTTGGTTTATTTATATTCCTAAAACATTGCCTGCTGATGTGGCCTAACTTTCCACATGTGAAACATTGTTTTTCCATGATCTCAGAACCTCCTTCTAATTTTGTTCGTTTGGGTTTAGATGGACCTACCTGACTATCAGAAACACTTTGCTCTAAGGGCCTTTTTTTTGGTTTAACGTAAGATGTAAAAAGCGAAATTAATTCAGATGAAGTCTGAACATTGCTGTTAAATGATGCCATTCTAACATTTACATCGGTAATGCTACCACAAACAAGTTCATTCAATTGGGCTTCTGTGAATGCGATCTTGGTATTGCGTAGCAGTCTAATTTTTTCCCTCGCGTACTCACAATAAGAATCTGCCGAGTCTGATGTGAATTGAACGGCTTTAGACAGTTTTTCAGAAAGATTTCGTTTTTCCGGATACAAGTCTGATATATCGTTGCGAAAATTTTTCCAAGACCGCCCACTAGATGGGTTCCAAGACTCAAACCATAATAAAGCTGAGCCCTTTAGGGCCTTACCGGCTTTAGCCACAGTTGCGATGCTGCTCCATTCAAACTCCTTGGAGAGCTCCTCAATGTTGTCGCACCAACTATTTGCGCCGTTGTCACTTGTCGCGGGGTCGAACACGGGCAGAGCCACGTCGTCATCGGGGCGGCGTTGACCTGAGACGGCGTCACGTATTGCCTTAAGTAGGCTTTCCAAGACAGTAGAATCCATTCTGAAACTTGTACAATATGTATTAGAAAAGGGCCTTGTGAATCCCACTTCTGATGTTAAATTAATAAAAATATGCTGTTAAAGACAAATATTTAATCTGAACTTTAATTTAATTTAAGTACTTTTAACTAATGTGGGCATCTTAATATTTCAAAATAAAACATACCAGTATATATTATACTCATTGCTTATAATATTTAAATAACAATTTATAACATTAATCTTTTATTTTACATTTTATTTTATTACTTATAAATTATAAACTACAGACTGTAAACAAAGTTCACCAGTTTTAAGAGAAAATACATCGTACCTTGTAGTTGTTCCCACTTTGGTTGTTCAAGCTGAACTGCCGCCCTAGACTCGCTTCCACCCCTTTTATATCACAATCACAACAAGTCTAGGAGGTCAATACAACTACATTTATAAGACAGTTGCTATAAAATTAACTTACACATTTAATCATTGTAAATGCATTTACAAATATGTAAATGCATTTACAATTCCTTATTGTATTTAAAATAATCTAGGTAATATTTATTTGTAGGTAATAGGCATTTCTTCGTTAGTATAAGCAAAACGGAAATAAGTCGGAGACATAATACTGAAATCATTTGAATAGCAATAATAATAACAAAGAACTGCTCAATAAATCAAACGAATATTAATTATATATTTTAACGCTATTCAATATAAGTTATTCATTTCCTCATTAATTATGGTAGCGAAGTACGATACAATTATAAAAAACACAAGCTACCCACATTTTCGATATTTACTTTATCCATTACGCTCATAACTCAAATATTTGCCCATACCGAGAATCGAACCCGACACCGCTAGCAAGCTAGAGTCACAAGAATTCAGTCAACCGTATCATGGATATTAACATGACATTATGCTACCAATAATTTATTATCACTTAATTTATTTTTAATTCCAGGTGAAACTACAGAAATGCTGGAGAAGCCGTTGAAGTGAGTGTTTTTTTTGTTCTTTATCCCTTTTTCCGACTTAGACGCGTTTCAAAGCAAATGGCGGGAGCATGCACTCAATCGGGATGAATGGCGGAAAAGAGGGGAGGCCTTTGCCCAGCAGTGGGACACCCAAATAGGCTAAGAAAAAAAAAAAAATCCCTTTTTCCCACTATACAAATAGTCTGTAGTTTTTTAGTATTTTCTGTGGGTGCGTCAAAGTTCATATAAAATTGCAAATTAGATTATTGGAACTCCGAAAATGTATCTCATATAATTTCACAACCTAATGATCACTATTCATACTCTTCATTTTTTTTTTAATACTAATGATCGGAACTTATAATCATCTTAACTTATATCGCCAATATTCATGGAACCGTACACTTTTCAGAACTTCTTAAATATCTTACGTGTAGATAAAATTAGGTTAGGTTAGGTTAGAGTGTTCGACCAATGTGTTCTGCCGGTAATGACGCATGGGTGTGAAACATGGCATCTGACCATAATAATAATATAAAAGCTCAAAGTTACCCAGCGGAAAATGGAACGCAAGATGCTCGGAATATCCCTACGAGATAGGGTCAGGAACGAGACCATAAGAGCACGCACTAAAATCACTGACGTGGGGCACCGTGTTGCCAAACTCAAATGGACATGGGCAGGTCACCTATTTCGTAGGGATGACAATAGATGGAGTAAATGCGTTGCAGTCTGGAGGCCCTGGGTGGGAAAGAGAAGTGTTGGCAGGCCACCAGCTCGATGGTCTGATGACATTAGAGAGAATGCTGGCCCTCTATGGACCAGACTAACTCAAAACAGGACAAAATGGAAAATAATTGGAGAGGCATATACCCAACAGTGGGCATCTAAATAAATGCTGTGGAAGAAGAAGCAGGTTAGATTTATAAAAATCTAAAAAAAGTAACGCTTTTTTGACAAAATGCGTTATGAGTTGCGATAAATCGTAAGACCAATTTTATATGAGCCAATATGGACTCATTTTCTGTTACCTATTGCTGCTCGTTCGCTAGGTTTGCGTCGACACTTGATACGCAACCCTGACTAAACCGGCTTATCCCGTCCTGTTGGGTTTGCTTGTGACGGCTCGCGCCGCGTACGGTCAAGACACGCACACATGCAAGCAAGCGATAGACCTTTGAAGACGAACTACTGTTTATACTGTGGTTTTAAGTAGTACTCGGTCTTGAATCCTCCGCGATGGCCAGTAAGATCACCTGGTACGTACAAAATTAATAGGTAGGGGATCCGACCAGGTGATCTTACTGGCCATGGCGGAATCCTCTTGTTCACAAGTAATACCTTTATATTTAAAGCTAAACTAGAATTAATCTTGCTGTATAATAAATAAAAAATACCAGGAGACAATCGCACACTATAACGCCCCGGCACAAATTATATACTAGTTACTTCGTAACAGATACCTCACTCGCCGACGCTTACCATTATAATAACCTACCGGACGTAAGAGGTGACTATATGTAAGGGAATAAAGGTGTGCAACGGCGGCAAGGAAATTACACTGTTAGGCAATGGCCTTGCAACCTGTCACTAAGACACTGGTACAAAGTATATATATATACTGGCCTAAAGTGATCAAATTGTTCAGGGCATCCACAGTGCTCAAATATACCGGAGCACACACAACGGCAAATACTTGATTACATCGCTCATTGAGTACAAGACGGACACATTCCAAAATAATTTGCTCTTCCATTAAAAATCGTATTCCAACCGCTTCTAATTTTAAAATGCAACACTGACTCATTTCGGTTTGTGTCCGTTTCGTATTCAATGAACAACATTCAAGACGCCACTCGCTCGTGCGCACTTTACTCACGCTTACTTTACATCGCAACTAGCCTAATTGTGCAAAATATGGTTACAGAATAAACAAGAAGTTTTTAGAGTTGTTGGTAAAAGGGATTGACCAAAAAAAATTACTCACGGTCTTTACTTTCTAATTCGAAAGAATAGGAAATTTTAAGACACCAATTTCATTAATTTTGTATTTGACCCTATAGCTTTGTTTAAATATCTTAATTTATTTAGCAGACATTTTATGGATGACATGAGTATTTTAAATATAATATAATTATACAGGGTGTTTGGTACATGGATGGACATACGTATATAGGAGATAGCTGGAAACATCTGCTACGCGGTCCGGCACGAAAAAATTGTCTGGGCCCTATCATATTTTTTTTTTTAATTTTTTAATTTTTTTTGAAAATATTCCGTTTTCAAGATTTAAAACCTCAATAACTTTTTTAAAAATGATAAAAAGGGCAACAATTTTATTTTATTTCTATCTTGACTGATCGTAAAATCTTACAAATTTAATATTTGGTGCACAGGATAGCTAAAAAAATAAATACGAGCCCTCAAACCTCAAAAATAGGTAAAAAAAAGAATTAAACGCCAACTTTGCATTGCATTTAAAAAAAAAACTAAAAACGATCGACTAGTTCTAATTACTCAAAAACATCTTCAGTTAATACGCTTTCGATTGGTATACAATAATTGCAATTTGTTTAAAAGCAGCTGGAGTTATTCGTCAACTTTAACTAAGGGGACAGTTTTTTATGAAACTACTTTTGAGGAAAGTACAAAGGAATGTACTGTACCGGGGTTGATAAGTATTTTTCTGAAAAATGTCCGTAAAGTTGACATTACTATCTTCTTTGGACGCGAAGTACATGGTTTACCGCCAGTTATCAAATAAAAAAAAAAATACATTGCGGGCATGTGTTTCTCTTTGTCATAAACAAAAAGGCGGCAAAAAGTAAAAGTTTTTTCACTTATCCATTCATTTTATTAAGTTTTTTGTTATTGTTGCAATATTGTGTTATTGGTAAAATGACCACATTTACCAATGAAGAATATGCGGACATGTTGTTGGCGTATGGGAGAGCTAACTCCAATGCACGCGAAGCCCGAAGACTTTATGATTATGAGGAGCGTTATCCGGACCGTCGATTACCCAACGCCAGACATACTAAGAGACTGCCAATTATGACAAAGAGAAACGCAAGCTTTTTTTTTAAAATAAAAAACAAGCTAGTACAGACACAGGTAAAAAAGTTATGTTTCGAATAAATGTAAGACTTGTGCCCTCAATTTATTATGGCCCTTTTGACTTTTTAAAAAGTTACAAACTAAACAATAATGAAATTTGTATGCAACATTGTGGGCTCGCTACACATGCCCGCAATGTATTTTTTTTTTTATTTGATAACTGTCCGTAAACCATGTACTTCGCGTCCAAAGAAGATAGTAATGTCAACTTTACGGACATTTTTCAGAAAAATACTTATCAACCCCGGTACAGTACATTCCTTTGTACTTTCCTCAAAAGTAGTTTCATACAAAACTGTCCCCTTAGTTAAAGTTGACGAATAACTCTAGCTGCTTTTAAACAAATTGCAATTATTGTATACCAATCGAAAGCGTATTAACTGAAGATGTTTTTGAGTAATTAGAACTAGTCGATCGTTTTTAGTTTTTTTTTAAATGCAATGCAAAGTTGGCGTTTAATTATTTTTTTTACCTATTTTTGAGGTTTGAGGGCTCGTATTTATTTTTTTAGCTATCCTGTGCACCAAATATTAAATTTGTAAGATTTTACGATCAGTCAAGATAGAAATAAAATAAAATTGTTGCCCTTTTTATCATTTTTAAAAAAGTTATTGAGGTTTTAAATCTTGAAAACGGAATATTTTCAAAAAAAATTAAAAAATTAAAAAAAAAAAAATGATAGGGCCCAGGCAATTTTTTTGTGGCGGACCGCGTAGCAGATGGTCCCAGCTATCTCCTATATACGTATGTCCATCCATGTACCAAACACCCTGTATATGTTATGGTTACAGAATTATCAAAAAGTTTTATAGTTGTGGGAAATTCTGTAGCCCTACCCCACTCTGGGAATAAAGGCGTGAGTTTATGTATGTATGTTCCTATGTATGTATGTATGTATGGCATTTTCTAATAAATTACAACAATTACGGTTTAAGATATTTATTTTCTCAAAAGAATACAATTCACTTAGAGAGAAAATACAAGTTTAAATCATAAACAAAGCGTACTTATTTTAGCTTTAGCGTAGGTAGAATATAATTCAAATGGTTAAGTTGAGCTCAACCAGACTATACTATTTGTTAGCAGGTGAACGAAAATTAATACAATAATAATTATTCTAAATTAAGTATATAGTTAAATGGTGAACACAACAAAGAAATAAATTTTAAGATTAAAATTGGAAATTACTTAACATGTAGGTAGAAGTTATTCTATTGCTTCTAACGTAGTTTTGTTTACTAAGGCTGCGACTTAGTGCGTACGCAGAGCGGATACGCCTACTAGTTAGTAAAGCCTACTAGATATATATTAGGAAATATTATTATTTATTATTTATACAAAGGTATGCGTGATTTAATTAAGTAATAATAATAATGTGTTATGAAAAATCCCTTGTTACGTAATGGTTTAGTAATTTTTTAAACGAGTTTAGTGTTTTTGTCTCTTTTATGTCTTTTGGCAATGAATTATAGATCTTTGCTCCCTCGTACATTATACATTTTTTGCCGTAAGTTTTTGTCCTATGCATCCTTAGTAATATATTATTAGCCTGTCTAGTGACACGTTTTTGAACCTGTGCCCTTTTCGTGAACGTTATGTTTGAGTGTATGTCTTTTGTCATAATTTTTCGAATTAGTATACACGTATTATATATATAAAGCTGTTTCAAATTTAGTAACTTAGTTTCCTTGTAGATTTTAGTAGTTGGAGTCAGATATTTATAACCGAAAAGCGTTTTTATAATTTTGTTTTGCGCAGTTTGTAGTATTTTTAGATTAGATTTAGCCGCTGACCCCCAAACTTCAATTAAATATTCCATGTGTGATTTAACCAAGCAATTATAAATGGTATACCGTACCTTCGTTGGGAGGCATCGTACCATACCGCGTAGTGCGCCTATTAAAGATGTCAGTTTGGATCGTATTTTTTCTATATGGGGCTTCCATGTTAGTTTATCATCAAGGATTAGACCTAGGTATTTTTCTTTACTCACTCTATGTATTGGCACTCCGTTTATAGTAAGTTCATCATAGTTGCCAATTTTTTTGTTTTTTGCAGCAAAGATGATATAATCAGTTTTAGCTATATTTATCGTGAGCAAGTTTGACTGCAGCCACTTATGTAATAGATCTAAATCATGTTGTGCTTGGCAAACAATTGACTCCATAGAACTTCCAAAATAGAAAAGACTTGTATCATCGGCATATAGAGTGATGTCGCCCCCAAGGCCTATTTCTTGTATATTATTGATATATATTAAGAATAATAAGGGTCCTAAAATTGATCCTTGGGGAACCCCGCAGTTTATTAATTGCTCATGACTTTGGTGTCCATCTATCCTTACTACTTGACATCTGTTCGTAAGATATGATCTAAATATTTCGAGTGCAGTACTTGTAACACCTACGCTCTCTAGTTTGTTTAAAAGTATATTGTGGCTTACAGTATCAAATGCCTTTTTTAGATCAATATAAATGCCTAATGCAATGTTTTTTTTGTCAATGTTAATTTTTATGTTTGTGACTAAGTCAACAGTAGCTGAAAGTGTATTAGCCTTCGGCCGAAAGCCATACTGTTTTTTATAAAAGAAGTTAATTGACTCTAAGAAGTTACTAAGCCTTTTGTGTAATATCTTTTCTACAATTTTTGACAGAACTGGAAGTACTGATATCGGCCTATAGTTTCCAGGATCCATCTTGTTTCCTGATTTAAAAACGGGTGTAACTTTAGCCATTTTCAGAGAGTCTGGAAAGTGTCCATCATTGATACATTTGTTTATACAGTTAGTTAAGTTTACAGATATATGATTTTTTAGAGACTTAATTATTTTAACACTTATTCCATCTAATCCACTACTTGTATTAGTTTTTAAATTGTTTATTATTTCAACTACTTCCTCCACGGTGGTGTGACTAATAGAAGTAAGTTTTTGGTCTTGTGGTTTAGAACAGTTAGTCGCTACCTGGTGGACAGAAGACTGTTTCGGTATCCGAGAGGCCAAGAGAGCTCCTACATTAGAGAAAAATATATTAAAAGACTCACATATTTCCTTGGGATCTGTGATTGTGCCTGATTGAGTTGTTAGTTTAGTAGGCATACTGCTGTTTTTTAATTTATTATTTGATAGGTTGTTTATAAGCTTCCACATTTTCAAGGGATTTTTCTTACAATCATTAAATTTTATATAATAATACTTATTTTTGGTTAGTTGTATATCTTGAAGAACCTTGTTTCTTTGATGTTGATATTCTTCTCTCAGTAATGTATCTTGAGGTGTTTTTTTCATATTTCGCCACAATATGTTTCTTTCGTTGATTGCCTTTATAAGACTTTTGTTGATCCAATCAGATTTCGGTAAATTTAAGCGTTTGGTTTTTTCAATTTTATTTTTGTTAATTGCATTAATTAATTCATACTCAAATTGTCGGTAGTCTTTGTTGCAGTCATCCTGACTTATTTCTTCAACTGTCTTATATAAGTTTGCGTAGTCTATTGTTGTGTATTGCACTACTTTTGGTCGCTCTTGCTGATATCTATTCATCTCTAAGTATATTTGCTTATGGTCAGATAGGGCAGATTCTACAAAAGTCAGTTGAAAGGTATTTTCCTTGAGATTGGTGGTGATGTGGTCTAAGATCGTCTTTGAATGATCTGTTTCACGTGTGCAGTGCTCTTTATCTATTTTATTTAAGATTTTAAATCCATTTTCGCGCAGCATAATTTGATACTCTTTAACAGGCTTTTCCTTTCCAAGTAAATTTAAATTAAAGTCTCCAAAGGTGAGAGCTCTTCTTCTCTTTTCTAGGTGGCTAGCATAAATTTCCAAAAACCGGTTGGTATTTGCTGAAGGCTGTTTATATATGGCTCCAATATCGAGTGATAGGTTCTCCAGACGCACCCACAAGAAGTGATTTCCATCATCAAATTGTTCTTCGACAAAGTCATGTTTCAGGTCATTGTGTATGTATATGGAGACACCACCACCCCGTGAACTCTTCCTGTAGTTAAAGTAGTGTGTGTAGTTTGGTAATTTTAGTCTTTGACCTTCCATTTCATCTTTGATCCAGGTCTCTGTTAGTATCAGAACGTGTATTTTAGCCTGTACTGATTCAATGATACACCTTATCTCATCCAGTTTTCCAGGTGTGACTAAACTACGGATATTTGCATAGAAGAAATTTAGTGTTTTGGTTGAATTTGTGAGGGTTTCGTAGCTGTCTATCAGGTTATATGTTACAGGCTCATGTACTGTATTTGTTGTTATTAGTTTTTTGATTCCAGTGTTATTATTTTTGGAGTACCTTTGATGAATTTTATTGTTAAGTTTTCTTCTCCGTTATCCGTACGTTTTTGCAGTTCTTCTCTTAACTCTTTCATGTATTTCTGCTGTAATGGTGTCTTGTCCGAAAAAAATTGCACTGAGTCTTTTGTAAGATTACTTTTGCTCTTTAGTATTGCTTTAACTGGTTCTTGAGATGTGAAGCACAACTTTAAAGGTCTTTGTTTTGTAGCAATGTATTTTCCGAGTCGGATGATTTTCTTTGGCGGTGGGCATTCCGAATGAAGTGATGATAAAATTTTGTTAACCTCATGTGCATCCCTTTCTCGTCTCTCTGTGATGTTATCTGTGTGTGGCTCCGGTATGCCTGTCACTATGACATTTTTTTGACGATCTTCGCGCTCATGTAGCTCGGCTACTATTTCGCTACAAGTTGCTGCGGTGGATGCGTGTCCCGATGTAAAGAGGCTGGACTTTATCACCTGCACCTCGCCTTGGAGCAGCTTAACATTTTCCTCGGTTGCATTGACGTTGCTAGTGAGATTAGCAAGATGCGTTTTTAAGTTGGCATTTTCCGCTATTAGGTGCTGTGTTGTAATCTTTAAGTCATTTAGTTGATCTTTTATAGAAGAAATATTATCGTTGATTTTCTCTAGATTCTCATTTTGTTTTTTGGAGTGATCTGTGAGTATTCCTATGATGGCAGTTTTAAAATCTTCCATTTGTTCCGCAAGATCATTTTCAGGCGATTTTCTTTTCCGAAAGGAGGTATTTTCTCCCACGGCTAATAAGTTAGGTTGTGAGTTACTTTGCCCAGCTGGGGTGTCCATAGCTCTTTATTGTTTAGATGGAGAAAGTTTTACACTAATATTAGTTTAAAACGTGTATGTTGGCAAAACGCTCCGCTTACCGCTCCGCTCAGCTAATAAGCACGCATCCTTTCCACTTGCACTTGTACTGGACCGGTAAGCGCTTATCGATGCGCCCGACCCACTGGTCACTCACTTTTTAAACAATAATGTTATTTAGTACTGTTGTGATACAGTTCAAAGTAGGTTACTTAGTTGTTAGCAATTTATTTTATTCTTTAAGCAAAAATATAACACGTCCATTCACTACGCTTGCTCGTACGGCGCTTATTAAATGATATCTAATGACAAAAAGTGATTGTAATAGTGTATTAAAACATACTATTTCAAGCTGTTATCGCCTAACCCGTAAGATACACCTAGGAGGGCTTCAAGCCGAAAACGAAAGTCAAACAAAGGTTAAATATACTTTTGCCGAAATATCCAAAATAAATAAATATTTCAAGAACTTAATAATGCAGAACGGCTTTAATACCCTATTCCTCGAAATGGTTTTCGAATTGGAGTAATTGTAAAAATATGAACAAACCCAATTCTGTAGCTCTACCTACCCCACTCTGGGAATGAGGGCGTGAAGGTATGTATGTATGTGTATGTCTGTATGTAAGAGTATGATAACATATTAGCTAGGTTAGTCATCCATTGTTCCTATCGTATGTCACAATCCGTCAGTCTGTAATCATAAAACGTTGAGATAATGGCGTTAACGCTATAGTTACTATTCACTTCTTAACCACCGGCACAAAATGGAAGGGGGGGGGGGGGTTAAGGTGTTTAAGATGTTAAGCGAGGGGCGACGGCTTTATAAGTTCCGATAGCGATAATCGAAATTTACGCGGATGAAATCTCGGACGGAAGCTAACGTGGACCATGAGACACATAGAGATGTAGTAACACTACGAACCCTTATAGTTTCGCCATGTCCGTCCGTCTGTCCGTCCGCAGCAAACTGTAATTTGGTATGAATATACATATCGTCAGTGACACTGCAAAACCGCGTAAGTAACAAATTTATGATAGAGCAAAATAAACCTTACTGTCTTATTAAAAAGGTGCATTTTGCTCCTTATTAAAAATGTTACTTACGCGGTTTTGCAGTTTCTCTGACGATATTAGTCACGCCAACAAAGTGGTAAAATAAAATCTTGAAAAAGATTTTTTTTTAGGGTACCTCCCCTACACGTAACGTGGGGATGTATTTTTTTTCTCGTCTAGCCCGTAGTGTGGGATGTTGGATAGGTCTTTCAAAAATATTGCGGGTTTGTCTGTGTGTGTGTGTGATGTGAAAAAGAGAGCCTGTAAGGAAGAGAGGACAATAGAGAGATCTCTCTCCTGGGGACTGAAATCCATTGGGATGAAGTTGGAAGTGCTATATATCAACTGACTGAAGAAACTTCGCTAGCGCGATGGAGACCACTTTAGTTCCGCTGTCTGACGCTGTGGCGCTGTTGGCGCTGGCGAGTTGGTGGTACATGTTTGCCGTTAGATGTCGCTATGTCGCCACAAGCCTATTGTCATGTGAATTAAATCCATTTTAGTCCGAAGGCCGCTTGAAGCAGAGGCCCTCGCAGGTTCTGAACTCCTAGTTATAAAGTTATTGAACACTCTAAATGAAGTACCTATGTATGTAATGTATGTATGTCAATTCTTTATTGCACGTAAACAATTACATGACAAATTAACAAAATAACAGAAAAAAAGCAAATGGTAAATACATCAGAGCAGTTAAAAGCTACAACAGAGCTAACGATTAACACTCACAATCAGACTCATATTGTTACATACATACATACATACATTTAATCACGCCTGTTTCCCAGAGGGGTAGGCAGAGACCACTTCTTTCCACTTGCTACGATCCTGATATAACTCTTTCGCTTCTTCCACATTCATACATCGAATCATGCACGCACGTCGGTTTCGGGTAGGTACTTAAGATTCGGCCCTTTTCCAGTATTTACATACATGACATACATTACTTACCGATAATTTAGACGACTTGTTGTTAATTCTATAACCACATTCTGCACAACAGGCTAAGATGTTTACCATATTGTGTATATTAGTGACAGTTTGCAAGCCCATCGCCTAGCAATATTACAAGCCTTTATTCCCTTAGTCGTCTCTTACGACTTGTACAGGAAGACATGGAGTGGCACTATTCTAAGCCGGTAACCACACGGTACCCCAGGGTCCAGTATTTCTCCGATTTGATTCGAAAAATAATATACAGATCGAAAGTGAGTGGACGGGTCGGAAGGGGCCGCCCTAGGCGTACTTTTTCGAGTCAAATCGGAGAAATACTGGAAAAGGGCCGAATCTTAAGTACCCGAAACCGACGTGCGTGCATGACTCGATGTATGAATGTGGAAGAAGCGAAATAAATTTGACAAGATCGTAGCAAGTGGAAAGAAGTGGTCTCTGCCTACGCCTCTGGGAAACAGGCGTGATTTAATGTATGTATGTATGTATGATTAGAAAAAGTACGACTAGGGCGACCGACCCTTCCACTCACTTTCGCTCTGAATTATCTCTTTCGTCAATCTTCTTTCATACGTCCATTCCAAATGACCGAACCATCGATTCTCTAATTGTTGATTGACCCAAAACCTTTTTAACATTTCCTTCAATGAACCGACAGATCTAAATCTGTCTGAAGTCTGTTAGTAATGGTAATAAAAACGCCTGTGAGTTTTGTGATAGCATTGTGTCACCTCGATAATTTGTTTTGTTTTCGCGCAGGCGCTTTAAAATATAATGAAAGGAAAATCAGGGGACAATCTTGAAATTCTGCAAATATATTTTTCTCTCAAGTTAATTCGTTAGTTAGTTTTCCCGTTAAGCTGACTACACAAAGGGTAATCGTTATTAAAGTTTGTTACGTATTCTATAAATAGTGTTTTTCTTAGAAAGCTGTAATTTGGCATGAATATACATATTAGTCACGCAAACAAAGTGGTAAAATAAAATTTTGAAAAATATTTTTTTTTAATGCACCTCTTCTACACGTAACGTGGGGATGCTTTTTTTTTCTTGTCTACCCCATATTGTGGGATGTTGTTGGTTAGGTCTTTCAAAAATATTGCGGGCTTAGAAAATATTTTTTTCGATCAAGGGATCCGTTGATGAAATATTAAGCTTTAAAGCGCTATTTTTTGTTAGAGTTAAGTGTCCCCCCCCCCCCCCTACAGCCATAACTACAAATACTAAAAATCTGAAAAATATCTTCATCGAAAGCGCATATAACGGATTTTAAAGGAAAACTATCACGGCTAAGTAGACATGATTAGTTCCTGAGATACAGGCGACTAACGGGTTTATACCTACTAAAAATCATCTAAGACAGCGCCAAATAACTTTAAATAGAAAATTGATGGTCCATATCATAGATAGTTTTTTGGGTTTGTCGTTACGGCTTTGGAACCCTACACGGTCCGACATGCTCTTGCCCGGTTTTTTTAAACTCAGATTTCTCATATGTGAAACTGATAGTGTAAGGAATGAAAAAGTCAGAGAGAAATGTGGAATAAAAGATGTAGTGACTAAGATTGAAAAGGGCATGCTTCGATGGTTCGGTCATTTGGAAAGGATCGAAAGTGTCGGAAGGGGCCGCCCTAGGCGTACTTTTTCGAGTCAAATCGGAGAAATACTGGAAAAGGGGCGAATCTTAAGTAGCCGAAACCGACGTGCGTGCATGACTCGATGTATGAATGTGGAAGAAGTGAAAGAAATTTGTCAAGATCGTAGCAAATGGAAAGAAGTGGTCTCTGCCTACCCCTCTGGGAAACAGGCGTGATTTAATGTATGTATGTATGTATTTCTCAACCAAATATGGAAATACCGTAAAAGAGATCAACAAATAAGAAATTAAAATTAAAATCGGCCACTAAATATGGATGATACAAGCATTTTAAACTGCTAATTAGACAAAGATCCGAAGTGCATTGTGCACTGAAAAAACAAATGGGTTGATTTTACTAAGTTTTATGGTTAAAACTAGCGACCCGCCCTCGCTTCGCTTCGGTTTATTTGAGTTTTCTATAACACACGTACATAAAACGAAATTTATTATACATAAAAACCTTCCTCTTGAGTCACTCTATCTATTAAAAAAAACCGCATCAAAATCCGTTGCGTAGTTTTAAAGATCTAAGCATACATAGGGACAGACAGCGGGAAGCGACTTTGTTTTATACTATGTAGTGATAGGACTTACACATGAGTTTGGTTGAGTTAACCAGGAAAAAGGTTGAAGCAACCTTTTCAATGTGTTGTTTTTACTAAGGTTAGGTGTTTGTTTAAGGTTGGGTGATGGAACCAGTAATGGACAAGGCACCAATAATGGACACTGATTCTTATTTTACAGAAGATAAGGATTATTCATTTGTTTTGCAACAATCAATTCAGGACCGTATGACATTTGAATTAAGAGTGAAGTGTCCATTACTGGTGCCTGTCAGCTAAAAGTGTCCATCATTGGTGCCGTCACGAAACTCATGGGCAGGTCCTAAAATTTAGTAAAATCAACCCATTCGGTTTTTCAGTGTGACGTCATTGTAACACGTCGGCCGTATAAACTCCATGTAAAATTCTATTTTGCTAGAAAGAGATAACAAAGAATCTTCGTTTGTTCGAAAGTGCCATTTTCAATTTATGAAGAAAGGAAAATAAACGTATTTTTTATTCCGATACAGTTCAAATTAAGACTGCACCGAGCAAACATAGAGCGTCCAGTGGCGCCCTCATTACTATTATTGCATTTTCTAATTAACTAAAAAAAATCCTTGCAATCAGACGATACGTATTTGTAGCGCAAGTAAAAACACAATTTATGTGATACGTAACAAATTTTAATAACAACCACTCTTTGAGTAGTCTGCTTAACGGGAAAAGGTGGCCTCTTTTTTCCGTTAAGTTGATAACTCGAAGGTAAATTGTTATTAAACTATATGATATTACCCTATAGTTGTGTTTTCATTTGTAGTACAAAAACATTTCGTCCAATTTGAAGAAAATACTTTAGTTGATTAGAAAACGCAATCGGCGTACGCTCGGCGCAGTCTTAAATTGCCTTGATAATGTTCATCCTATTTCACAGTGCCTTACGAGAGTATAGTATAATCTAGCACCCATAGTACGGTCACGAGCGTTAATTTGGGACCCATTTCAAGAAAAATATGCTTGAAGTCCTCAATGTCATTAGAGATGTCAAGTCATTTGTAACTTTTAGGAAACTTTTTTTTTTTGCGGGTGGTAGGACCTTGTGCAGGGTCCGTCCGGATCGCTACCACCGTCTTATCCATTAACCTACCGCCAAACAGCAGTGTTCGCATTGTTGTGTTCCGGTTTGGGGATAAGACAGCCGGTGAAATGACTAGCATAGAGGCATTCCATCTTAGTCCTCAGGGTTGGCAACGCATTTGCAGTCTTAGGATTGCTCTGCAGTCTTGTGAATGCGAATGTCTATGGGTCACAGTTTCCACTTACCATCAGGTGGCCTGTGTGCTCGTTTGTCATCTCCATGCCATAAAAAAAAAAAAAAAAAAAAAAAACTCTACCTTATTGTTGTGGAATGTCAGATTGACTTTGGACCTAAGGTGGGTACTTACCAAATTAAATCTCGTGACTATACAAGCCTAGAGCTTAGTTTGGGACTAGGTCAATTTGTTTAAGATTGTCCTTTGATATTTATAATTATTATCTATACTATCTATACTAATATTAAAAAGCTGAAGAGTTTGTTTGTTTGCTTGAACGCGCTAATCTCAGGAACTACTGGTCCGATTTGAAAAATTCTTTCAGTGTTAGATAGTCCATTTATCGAGGAAGGCTATATATGCTATATATCATACTCACATAAACCGAAGCGAAGCGAGGGCGGGTCGCTAGTTGATATATATATATATAACCTTAACTATACACAAGTAGGTATAGTGTTTACCAAATATTTACAAATCACGAAATTATTGCACAATTCGAACAATAATGAACCTTAAGCTCATTGCAATAAGATCTATCCGAGGGCACGTTTATTACGGTTCTAAACGTCCCACGATATACTTAGGAAAATCACCATAATGCCCTTCAATAGAGGCAAAGTAATTACAATATTGCATCCAAATTTGATCCTTATTTTACTTGGCAACAAAGCTTAATTGAGGTTGAGTCTTCTAACAAATCCAGACTTGTTGAACGTAAATAACCGACTTCCAGTTCTAATGCCTTCATTATAAAGTAAAAAATTGACTCAAAGCATAGACGTAGTTGGTAAGTACGAGATTGTTTTGAACTTTAAATGTATGTGAATAGAGTCGGTTCTTGTCCGCATGTTGTGCAAGACGTAAGAAATTGCTAAGTGCTTGAATGGGTTGCACACGTAATAGTTTTAGTGATGGGGCGATGTCGATAAAAAATTAGGTTTCGATAATAATATAAACAAATATATACTTTTGAATCAAGCTTAAAATACCATATGTTTTATGACCTGGTAAAAACTTGTACAGGGTACGTATTAAATAAAAATATATAAAAAATAAATAGATATCAGAGCCAAATCTCACACAAATTGAGCTAGTACTATGGATACTAGATAACGATAATCTTGCTATAATATCCATTTGCCATAAAGACATTTTTTCTGAAACCGTGAACTATTCAGATTTTTTATAAAACAAACATAACCTAACCTATAGGGCTGTATACGATGGCATGTAAAAATTACCTGAAGGGTTTACGGTTTGAGAAAAAAATCTTTATAGCAAATAAATATTATGGCAAATGATACAATAATAATAATAATATTTATTTTATTTCGAGCTACGAGGCCCAGAGTTACAAATACCTTATACGAGTAGACTAACATACATAACAATATAAAACTTAACAATAACATTGTGGCGACAGAATAGCGTGGATCTGTTTATGGCAAATGCAATTCGGGCAAACGAAATGATCCGAAACAAATCATTTGAATGTTAGATATAACAATGGCTAACTAATTTATTTTAAGGATTTCTCCCAGGTACTTACTGGTTAAACACAGCACATTGCGGGTTTGATTCCTGATAGAAGCTTATGTCATTTCATGTATATGACTCTGTCTGATGGTCGGTTCTTATTTATCTCCATTGTTTTTTGTGGTTTCTTTTTATTACTGACCTGCTTTATTTAAAAATGAAACATAATCACTATTAGGAAGCAATCTTAAGATCGAAAATACGTTGTCAGCACTAAAGACTAAAATAATATGCTTATGTTAGTCATTTTACCGGTGGTCTTTCCTCCACTACACATGCTGACCCGTATTTTTACTCCGCATTACATTTTTAAATTTAAATCGTCACGTGTCACATCGATCACTTATCGACATTATCTTCTATCGATAAAAATCTATCGACTCGAGGCAGCTCCGGCTCCCATTGACTACTCAGTACCGTGGAGCCGTTACGCGACGGACGTCGTCTCACTTTCTATTAGCGAAAGTTTGAATTTCGAACGCGGGTTCGTAAATCGAATCACTCCTATTGGTCTAAATTCGGGGTTTGTGATTGGTGGATTTTTTTGTGAAGTGTTAAGAGGTCTAATTTTTGTTGTGTTGAAAAGTTGTCGATTGTTTTTTGGTGGTAAAGTAACATTTTGAAAAATAGGTTGAGTAATATAAATTTACTATGAGCAATTATATTAGTTAGAAATACTTTTTTTTTATTGTAAGGACCTCTATTTAAGTCTAAACTAGCACGTATCCCGTTGCTTTATTCGCGGTATGGTATGGAGGCGGATACAGAAAATATTAAAATATACTCACCTACCTACTCACAGTGTTTTATAGAAGCCCAAAATGTGACATCCCCATTTTATTCCAAATTGCTGTAGATTAGATCATTACAAATGCGAGACGAAAACTCCCGCGTTTCTAATAGGTATGTGTAGTTTTTGAGATATAATTTTTTTTAAATCTTGTTTTTGACGCCCGGAAATTACGAAAAATTGTCATATATTGCAAATTATTTAATAAACTTTTCTGCTGTTCAAAGTGTTGGATGAACCCTTCAAAGCCATACATTTAGAGGCAATTATGACCTCTCTAGGTGCATTTGTTACAAAGATATTAATTATTTTATTGATTTAGGTTTTTATTTTTTTCCTTCCATGTTCCGCCGTAGTAGGACGCGATATTTGTATGACAGCTTCAATATTATGTCTTCAATCTACCCTATTTTTTACAAAACCTAATTCCGTGGAACATTCAAGTAATCACCTAAACACTTTATATCCGGGTTATCCGGTCTCTAGGGTTGACACTTCGGTCTTTTTAATTTAATACGCCGTTTTCTCGGGATATTTATTATTTTTGGTTTTGAGTTCATATGGAAGAAAATGTGGTGCCACTGCTTCGATATCACAAAGACAAAAGAATATTAAAAAACATCCCCTACCATCTGCCGCAATAGCATTATTGAAAGCACCACAGGCTGCCTTTATATCATCACAGGATGAAAACATAACACCATCATCTATTATGAGATGCAAGATGGGGCAGAGAGCCTGGAAGTAGAAGAAGACATTCAATGACTAGTCATGCTTCTTGTGTTCACTTGTCTTGTCTTGTCATACACCCTTGGAAGCGTACGCGTACATAATCTTAGTACATATGTGTAGGTTCCTAATAACGTTTTCTTTCACCACTCATAAAAAGTCCTATACTGTGTATATTGTGTAGATTTTATATCCAGTTAAATCCGGATATTGGTAGTGGCAGCCCTGACCGAAAATTTTAATTGACTGTAGATTAAATGTTCCATGGAATTAGGTCTTGTAAAAAATAGGGTAGATAGAAGACATTATAATAAAGCTGTCATACAAATATCGCATCCTACTACGGCGGAACATGGAAGGAAAAAAATAAAAACCTAAATCAATAAAATAATTAATATCTTTGTAACAAATGCACCTAGAGAGGTCATAATTGCCTCTAAATGTATGGCTTTGAAGGGTTCATCCAACACTATGAACAGCAGAAAAGTTTATTAAATAATTTGCAATATATGACAATTTTTCGTAATTTCCGGGCGTCAAAAACAAGATTTTAAAAAAATTTATATCTCAAAAAGTACACATATTAGAAACGCGGGAGTTTCCGTCTCGCATTTGTAATGATCTAAACTACAGCAATTTGGAATAAAATGGGGATGTCACATTTTGGGCTTCTATAAAACACTGTGCTACTCAGTGAATACTGCATCAAAATTTATACTAATTTAAAAAAAAAAAAACTTTGCGAATACGTTGCATTTTGGTACCCACCTCAGGTCCAAAGTCAATCTGACATTCTACAACAATAACGTTGAGTTTCCTAAAAGTTACAAATGACTTGACATCTCTAATGACATTGACGACCTCAAGTATATTTTTCTTGAAATGGGTCCCTAATTAACGCTCGTGACCGCACAATATTATCACTACATAGTATAAAACAAAGTCGCTGCCCGCTGTCTGTCCCTATGTATGCTTAGATCTTTAAAACTACGCATCGGATTTTGATGCGGTTTTTTTTAATAGATAGAGTGATTCAAGAGGAAGGTTTTCATGTATAATAAACTTTGTTTTATGTACGGGTGTTACCGAAAACTCACATAAACCGAAGCGAAGTGAAGGCGGGTCGCTAGTTACTGCATAAAACCATATTGCTTTCGACATGTTATCGTATTGTCAACATGTTGACAGCTCTTATTTACTTGACAGAAATGGCGGCTTAGTTAAAAACAATACGATAACATGTCAAAAACGATATAGTTTTACCGAGTAGAATAATAGTCCTCGTATCCTATTGGTAATACTTACCATATCACTTCACTATCACTATCATCACTACATAGTATAAAACAAAGTCGCTTCCTGCTGTCTGTCCCTATGTATGCTTAGATCTTTAAAACTACGTAACGGATTTTGATGCGGTTTTTTTTAGTAGATAGAGTGATTCAAGAGGAAGGTTTTTATGTATAATAAATTTTGTTTTATGTACGTGTGTTATAGAAAACTCAAATAAACCGAAGCGAAGCGAGGGCGGGTCGCTAGTTATTGATAAACGAGAAATAGTTTAAGTGTGCTTGAATTGTGCTCTGTACTTATCGTTATACTTTAACTAAAATAGGATTACATACATACATACATTAAATCACGCCTGTCTCCCAGTGCGGTAGGCAGAGACCACTTCTTTCCATTTGCTACGATCTTGACAAATTTATTTCGCTCCTTCCACATTCATACATCGAGTCATGCACGCACGTCGGTTTCGGGTACCTACTTAAGATTCAGCCCTTTTCCAGTATACATTAAAGCCTTAGTTATTAACGATGTGTAACTGAAAATAAAATTGATTAAGAACTTTTGCGTTGGTGGCCACATAATTAAGAACACATGCGTTTTTCCCATACAATTGCCTACAAATATGGCATTTCAATTTTGACAACCGGTCATGTCAAAATTGAAAAGCCATACTTGTAGGCAATTGTATGGGAAAAACGCAAGCGCTCCTAATTATGTGGCCACCACTTTGTATATGTACCTATTGCTTTAGCTTTTTTACTTATATTATCAGTTTGTTAATTAGTTTAGCAGTTATTAGTAATTAGGTGTTAATATTTTAACGTCACTCGTAAACATCATAATCACTTGTTTTTTATGATTTAATACTATCTCTACATAACTGTTCTGTTTATATTAAAACGACCAAGGGAATAAAGGCGTGTAGTATTGTTAGGCGATGGGCTTGCTCCCTGTCACACTAATACACTGTTAAACATCTTCACCTAAGTGTGCAAAATGTGGTTACAGAATTATCAACAAGTTTTTAGAGTTGTTGTAAATTCTGTAGCTCTGCCTACCCCACTCTGGGAGTAACGGCGTGAGTTTATGTATGTATGTATGTATCTCTACATAGTATGAAGCTATTTCACTTCCCGCCGTCTGTCCCTATACATCTTTTTTTATTTATTTATTTATTTAACCTGCACAGAAATAAGAACAAATGGCAGACTTAATGCCTAACGGCATTCTCTACCAGTCGACCAAATAATGAAACAGAAATGTACATGGTAGATAAATCTAAAAAATTAAAACATATCTAATTAATTATCCTAATATTTTTCAAACTACGCAACAGATTTTGATGCGGTTCTGAATTTCTGATCAATAGGTAGAGTGATTCAAGAGGAAAAACTCAACCTTGTATTTGATCGAATAGTTAGATAGGAAAGTAGTCTTTATTCTATAGGGATCATGAGAGCTTTTCCTATCTAACTATTCAGATCAGATACGAGTTTGAGAAAGTAAAGGTACGATATATTTCAACGTTATACCGATCGAAGTTATATCATAGTTTGTCATTAGGCGTTAAGGGTCCGTTATCATTATCAGACACGTGATAAGGATTGTCTCTCTTATCAGTACGATACGAACGTCAACAAATAGTTTTTATTGCTCAATCACTCGGTTTACTTCAGTTTATGATATTCCTTAAATTTTATTGAGGTCGAAACTATATCTTAAACTAGGGACCCGCTCTCGCTTCGCTTCGGTTTATGTGAGTTTTATGTAACGCCGTACATAAAACAGAATGCGGGTGGTAAGACCTTGTGCAGGGTCCGTCCGGATCGCTACCACCATCTTATCCATTAACCTACCGCCAAACAGCAGTGTTCGCATTGTTGTGTTCCGGTTTGGGGATAAGACAGCCGGTGAAATGACTAGCATAGAGGCATTCCATCTTAGTCCTCAGGGTTGGCAACGCATTTGCAGTCCTAAGATTGCATTGCAGTCTTGTGAATGCGAATGTCTACGGGTCACAGTTTCCACTTACCATCAGGCCCCTATCCCACAAAACTTTACAAGCGTACAATTTGACAAATTTGTACGGATCTCCATACAAAAAGTTGACAAATTTGTTAAATTGTAGGCTTGTAAAGTTTTGTGGTATAGGGGCCTGGTGGCCTGTGTGCTCGTTTGTCTTCCTTATGCCATAAAAAAAAACTCTCTTTTGGACGTGTAAACAAATAGCCTTTTGGGTTTTTAGTATTTCGTACCTAAAAGGTGTAAAGTAAGCCCTATTACTAGCCTCCGCTGTCCGTCCGTCTGTCCGTCAGCGAGCATCTCATAAACCTTAACAGCTTGAAACTTGAAATTTTCATATGGAGTGTATTACAATCGCCGCTGAAACATAAATGAAGAATAATAGATACGTATTTTTTTCGCCGTAGTACTTGCGAGTCTCCTATTATAAAAGCTAAAGTGTGTGTTTGTTTCGTGTTTCTGTCTAAGCGCCTCAACCAATCGATGTGAAATTTTATGCATTGTTTTTAATCCAAGGAACGGGTTAGGTTCGTAAGGACTAGATTGCAAAACGACTATGTCAGCAAATCGTCGTTGTTGCATAACGTCGTTGTTGCGTTGATTGTTGACCAACTAATCAAAACGCCTTTTTTGTAGTATGTAGGTATGTATGTATGTATGTAAACTCTTTATTGTACAAACAGAAAATAACAAATCAAAAATAAACAGAAACAAAAAAGGTATGTACAAAGGCGAACTTATCCCTATAAGGGATCTCTTCCAGTTAACCTTTGAGCGACTAACTATGCCCTAGGAAGTAAAAAGTGTATGCCGAGGTACTTAGTCGTTTTACGATCAGTGCGTTCTCCTGAGGTTATTGTGTTATTTGGGTAATTTTGGTATAAAAACAAAGCGTTACCTATAGAACTAAATCCAATCTTCAACCCAGGCATTCTACTATAGGACAAATGACACAATTAGACGTTGTGCAACCAAGATCTTATGAAACTAAATCTCTTTGCTTTTTGCTCCTTTTGTAATCTAGTCCTTACGAACCTAACCCCAAGGAACATACACCTAGTGTCGTAATAAAATTGTCAGTTCTTGAAGGAACAGCGATGAATGACGCCTACGGTCAACGTGCTACATAAACCTAAAATTTTCAATAACATACTATTTCGTAACATTGGACATGTAACAATGAAACACAACACCTAATTGTTATGCGGTGACTTTAGGTTTGACTTATACTAATAGGTACAGTCAACCAATTTGATTTCTAGGCCACTATGGACTTTGTCAACGTGACGTGTTTGCGGGTGGTAGGACCTTGTGCAGGGTCCGTCCGGATCGCTACCACCATTTTATCCATTAACCTACCGCCAAACAGCAGTGTTCGCATTGTTGTGTTCCGGTTTGGGGATAAGACAGCCGGTGAAATGACTAGCATAGAGGCATTCCATCTTAGTCCTCAGGGTTGGCAACGCATTTGCAGTCTTAGGATTGCATTGCAGTCCTGTGAATGCGAATGTCTATGGGTCACAGTTTCCACTTACCATCAGGTGGCCAGTGTGCTCGTTTGTCTTCTCTATGCCAAAAAAAAAAAAAAACAAGTCATATGGAGTCTCTTACGTATTGGTTGACAACGTCACTTTAACATAGTCCAAAGAGGCCTAGAAATCAAATTGGTTGACTGTACAGTGATATAGACGCATTAGAGGCATGTCTATTGCGTTTGGACTTCAAGGTCGTACAGTCAACGTTGTGGCTATATCCGCTTAATAGAGAACGTTGGTGACCTAGTAGGTACGGCTGTATTTTGCTCGGTAAAATGATATTGACGTGTTAGTTTAGTTTATTTATTAATCACTAGCGGCCCGCCCTCGCTTCGCTTCGGTTTATATGAGTTTTCTGCAACACCAGTACATAAAATCAAAAAAAAATACCAATAAAAACCTTCCTCTTGAATCACTCTATCTATTAAAAAAAACCGCATCAAAATCCGTTGCGTAGTTTTAAAGATCTAAGCATACATAGGGACAGACAGCGGGAAGCGGCTTTGTTGTATACTATGTAGTGATAAATAGTATCAGTAGTTATCGTATAGTACTGTTAGGCGATGGGCTTGCAACCTGTCACCAATACACTGGTAAACATCTTAGCCTAAGTGTGCAAAATGTGGTTACAGAATTATCAACAAATTTTTAGAGTTGTTGGTAATTCTGTAGCTCTGCCTACCCCACTCCGGGAATAAAGGCGTGAGTTTATGTATGTATGTATGTAAATAGTATATCGTCATATTCATATTCATTGCAAAGTGCCATTTGGCGTTTCTCAGGATACCAAAAACGCTTCGTACGGTCACAAGCGTTAATTTGGGACCCATTTCAAGAAAAATATGCTTGAAATCAATGTCATTAGATAAATCACTACATAGTATAAAACAAAGTCGCTTTCCGCTGTCTGTCCCTATGTATGCTTAGATCTTTAAAACTACGCAACGGATTTTGATGCGGTTTTTATTAATAGATAGAGTGTTTCAAGAGGAAGGTTTATATGTATAATAAATCCTGTTTCATGTACGGGTGATACAGAAAACTCACATAAACCGAAGCGAAGCGAGGGCGGGTCGCTAGTAAATAATAAATAAATATCAGGGGACAATATACAGGGTGTTTGGTACATGGATGGACATACGTATATAGGAGATAGCTGGGATCATCTGCTACGCGGTCCGCCACAAAAAAATTGCCTGGGCCCTATCATTTTTTTTTTTTTAATTTTTTAATTTTTTTCGAAAAATTTCCGATTTCAAGATTTAAAACCTCAATAACTTTTTTAAAAATGATAAAAGGGGCAACAATTTTATTTTATTTCTATCTTGACTGATTGTAAAATCTTACAAATTTAATATTTGGTGCACAGGATAGCTAAAAAAATAAATACGAGCCCTCAAACCTCAAAAATAGGTAAAAAAAATAATTAAACGCCAACTTTGCATAGCATTTAAAAAAAAACTAATAACGATCGACTAGTTCTAATTACTCAAAAACATCTGCAGTTAATACGCTTTCGATTGGTATACAATAATTGCAATTTGTTTAAAAGCAGCTGGAGTTATTCGTCAACTTTAACTAAGGGGACAGTTTTTTATGAAACTACTTTTGAGGAAAGTACAAAGGAATGTATTGTACCGGGGTTGATAAGTATTTTTCTCAAAAATGTCCGTAAAAGTTGACATTACTATCTTCTTTGGACGCGAAGTACATGGTTTACGGACAGTTATCAAATTAAAAAAAAAAACATTGCGGGCATGTGTAGTGAGCCCACAATGTTGCATACAAATTTCATTATTGTTTAGTTTGTAACTTTTTAAAAAGTGAAAAGGGCCGTAATAAATTGAGGGCACAAGTCTTACATTTATTCGAAACATAACTTTTTTACCTGTGTCTGTAATAGCTTGTTTTTTTTTTTTAAGTTTGCGTTTCTCTTTGTCATAATTGGCAGTCTCTTAGTACCTATGTCTGGCGGTTGGGTAATCGACGGTCCGGATAACGCTCCTCATAAAGTCTTCGGGCTTCGCGTACATTGGAGTTAGCTCTCCCATACGCCAACAACATGTCCGCGTATTCTTCATTGGTAAATGTGGTCATTTTACCAATAACACAATAATGCAACAATAACAAAAAACTTAACAAAATGAATGGATAAGTGAAAAAACGTTTACTTTTTGCCGCCTTTTTGTTTATGACGAAGAGAAACGCAAGCTTTTTTTTTTTAAAAAAAAACAAGCTATTCCAGACACAGGTAAAAAAGTTATGTTTCAAATAAATGTAAGACTTGTGCCCTCAATTTATTATGGCCCTTTTCACTTTTTAAAAAGTTACAAACTAAACAATAATGAAATTTGTATGCAACATTGTGGGCTCGCTACACATGCCCGCAATGTTTTTTTTTTAATTTGATAACTCTCCGTAAACCATGTACTTCGCGTCCAAAGAAGATAGTAATGTCAACTTTTACGGACATTTTTGAGAAAAATACTTATCAACCCCGGTACAGTAGGTACATTCCTTGCAAGGAATGTACTTTCCTCAAAAGTAGTTTCATAAAAAACTGTCCCCTTAGTTAAAGTTGACGAATAACTTCAGCTGCTTTTAAACAAATTGCAATTATTGTATACCAATCGAAAGCGTATTAATTGAAGATGTTTTTGAGTAATTAGAACTAGTCGATCGTTTTTAGTTTTTTTTTAAATGCTATACAAAGTTGGCGTTTAATTATTTTTTTTACCTATTTTTGAGGTTTGAGGGCTCGTATTTATTTTTTTAGCTATCCTGTGCACCAAATATTAAATTTGTAAGATTTTACGATCAGTCAAGATAAAAATAAAATAAAATTGTTGCCCCTTTTATCATTTTTAAAAAAGTTATTGAGGTTTTAAATCTTGAAAATGGAATATTTTCGAAAAAATTAAAAAAATAAAAAAAAAAAATAATTATAAGGCCCAGGCAATTTTTTTGTGGCGGACCGCGTAGCAGATGGTAACAGCTATCTCCTATATACGTATGTCCATCCATGTACCAAACACCCTGTATGTCACACCAATTGACCTAGTCCCAAACTAAGCTCAAGGCTTGTACTACGGGTACTAGACAACGATATAAATACTTATACAGAGAAATATGTACTTAAATATATAGAAAACATCCATGACTCAGGAACAAATATTCGCGCTCATCACACTAATATCTGCCCTTACCGGGATTTGAACCCAGGACCGCTAGCTTCGTAGGCAGGGTCACTACCAACTATGCCAGCGCGTCGTCAAAGATTTATTTATTTATTTATTTATTTATTGGTGGGAAATCCTACAGTTACAAATATAACATATGAAACAAGAATAGGAAGCACAAAACCAATAACAAATTATTATTAACTAGCGACCCGCCCTCGCTTCGCTTCGGTTTATGTGAGTTTTCTGTAACACCCGTACATGAAACAGGATTTATTATACATATAAACCTTCCTCTTGAAACACTCTATCTATTAATAAAAACCGCATCAAAATCCGTTGCGGTGTTTTAAAGATCTAAGCATACATAGGGACAGACAGCGGGAAGCGACTTTGTTTTATAATATGTAGTGATTATTATTATTTTATTTTCATTTTATTCTACTTCTCATTTTACATTAGTTAGTTATAACTAACAACATTCCAAGCTTAACAGCTTGGAATGTTGACAAAGTGGGAATATGGACGAGATGGGAATATGGACGAAATGGGAATGTGGACGAAGCGCGAAAAGGACGAGATGGGAAAATGGATGAGATGGGAATGTTGACGAAGTGGAATTGTGTATGAAGTAGGAATGTGAACAAAACGGTAATGTGGACAAGGTGAACCTAACCGCGCATGACCAGAGGATATTTGGTGTTCAAAGTAATTATAATTCTGTTTAAATGCTTTTTTGTTCAGCGTCGGCTGCCCGGCTTGTAGAGTTTTTTGCTGGTTTGGGCGAAGCCACTCTGTTGCACATAGCGGATATTCCATCACAATTTAGTATCTTTATTGGTCAATATTAATTCAGTAAACGATGTACATTAGGCAATCACAAACGGTAGACTCCCTAAAAGGCAAATTAAAGAAGTTCTGGCTTGACTCTATCTCCTAAATATCAATTATCCTCTAGGTACGTAAAATGTAGTTTATGTATGTATATTTAACTATTAATATGTATATTTCTATATCTATTTATGTAGGTATTTGAATGTAGTTTTATTTTAAATCTATTTATACAAGTTTTATTGGTTACTAAATGTGCTATATTCTTCTTCTTGTACACTTGTTTACTCGTTGCACAACCGTTCACTCTTCTCAGTCTCTTAAGGGTTAGCTGGAAGAGATCCCTTAAAGGGATAAGTTCGCCTTTGTACATATTTTTATATTAATTGTATTGTTATGGTTTTTCTTTTGTACAATAAAGTGTTTACATACATACATACTGACATACATAATATACAGGGGCTAGATTCTAGTTGGTACAGTCAACCAATTTGATTTCTAGGCCACTTTGGATTATGTTAAAGTGACGTTGTCAACCAAAACGTAAGAGACTTCCTATGATTTGGTTTACAACGTCACGTTGACAAAGTCCATAGTGGCCTAGGAATCAAATTGGTTGACTGTACATAAATATGTGATCCTTTATGTACCTTGTCACTTTAACGTCGTGTTTGAAATGTTATACATAATTGCGAAACGATTGAAAGCGACAAGGTACAGAAATGATCACTTATTTATGTCGTTGACTGTACTAGACAACCATTATTAACATATTTATATTTATAGGGAAATACATCCCCCCCTCCGCGTGGTTGCCGGGTTAGAATAGTGCCACTCCGTGTCTTCCCGTGGATGTCGTAAGAGACGACCAAGGGTATAAAGGCTTGTAGTACCGTTAGGCGATGGCAACCTGTCACTAATACACTGGTAAACATCTTAGCCTAATTGTGCAAAATGTGGTTACATAATTATCAACAAGTTTTTAGAGTTGTTGGTAATTCTGTAGCTCTGCCTACCCCACTCTGGGAATAAAGGCGTGAGCTTATGTATGTATGTATGTATGGTAATAGAAAACATTAAAGGTTATATACCTAACAAATACTCGCGTATACACAAATATTTGCCCTTATAGGGATTTGAACCTAAAAATTGAGGGTCCCATAAAATAATGGTACGGAACCCTACGTGTGCACACCCAACTCTCACATGGCCGGTTTTTTAAATATCTTATGCACCAGTAATAATAAATACATTTTTTTTCCTGTTTGTGTACCTTGATAAAAGATTACAATCGGCAATTTGTTATGTTCGGATATCTTTTTTTGACAGAAACTTGAGACATATTTTTATTATCAATTGCTGCTTTAGCCTAGGTTATGAGGTTATCACAGTCGATTTGTCATCCAATTGTTTTGATGATACCGCTGCTATCAGGGTAGTGAATCTCTCAACAACGACGGTCGGACGGACGGACGAGTGAATGTCCAAGCGGCGAGTTTAAGTAGTCCCGTCAGTGCCCGACCACAGTCAGTGTCGGACCTTGTGCAGGGTCCGTCCGGATCGCTACCACCATCTTATCCATTAACCTACCGCCAAACAGCAGTGTTCGCATTGTTGTGTTCCGGTTTGGGGACAAGAGAGCCGGTGAAATGACTAGCATAGAGGCATTCCATCTTAGTCCTCAGGGTTGGCAACGCATTTGCAGTCTTAGGATTGCATTGCATTCTTGTGAATGCGAATGTCTATGGGTCACAGATTCCACTTACCATCAGGTGGCCTGTGTGCTCGTTTGTCTACTCTATGCCATAAAAAAAAAAACAGTGCGAACAAAACATACAGGGTGACTGGTAACTCGAAATACTTATACTCTTAAATACTTTTTTTTTACTTTTTTTGCTTTTTTTGTTGTTGATATCACACCTTCTGCTCTTTTAATACCTAAGCTTAATTTTTCAAACCTGTAATAAAGTTGACAACATATTTGCACCTTTTCGGAAAGCTTATGAATTGAGGAAGTTATTTACGTAATTTGTACGCCAAGTGTCTTACATTTTTTTGGAGTAATCCCCCCCCCGAAAGTAAACATTTTTAAAAGAAATAACGGAATTGCGATTTAAGGAGCTTTTATTTCTGAGGTTCTTGCAGTTTTCGCAAAGTGTTTTTGTTTAAAGGATTCCCTAATTTATCAGCTATTCGAAAAACGTCATTTTAGTCCCCAAAGCCAGGTACTTTTTTCACAATTGATAGTTTAACACCAAAGGACGGAATTTCTTAAAATAAACTTAAAAATTAAATAACTCCAAAACCAGTGGCATTAGACCCCTAGTTTACTAGGACAAAATTATAGCAAATTAGCTCTAGTATAACCTCATTTATGGAATAGGTCGAGTTACCAGTCACCCTGTATATGAGCGCGTGAATTTTCAATTTAGCAGCATGGTTTCTGCCGATGGATCGAACGTACGAGTATAAGGCTGCATAATTGTAAATGCATGCGATAAAATGTATTTTGGTCTCTCTGACGGGACTGCCTAAACTCGCCGCTGCGACTTCGCTCGTTCGTCCGCCCGTCCGTTGTTTTTGAGAGAATAACACCCATGATAACGTGATAACATGATCTAACTAATGACGTTAGGTAAACTTCATCGATACTATTTGGAATGCTTTCGACGAGTTTCTTTTCGATAATTTCTTGCGTCATCTATCAACGTCAAATATTTATCATTGATGATAATAAAAAAAAATACTTCTACGAAGGTCTATCGCAGACGAACTATTATCTATTATAAGAATAAGAATGAATCACTAAATGTGTTCCTAAGCGTAAAACTCGAGAACGGCTGAACCGATTTGGCTGTTTTTTTGTTCCGTTCGTTATTAGGATAAGGCTTATGTGTAAGACAAAAAAATAAAAATCCAACGGTAGTGTCGGTAATTTGCAGCGTGGCAAAGTCGCTGGCGGGCAGCCAATTTAAATATAATAATATCTACCTTTTGTAGATCATGCTCGTTTTTTTTTTTATGGCATAAAGACTGTATCGTTTAGTATAAATACATACAAAACCTAGTCTAACTTTTGACATCCGTATTATTTTAAATTACAATGTTGTGAGGATATGACCTGCAGGTGTTTTTTAACCATTTCATCTGATATAATATGGTTAACTTTTGTGTCTTGGAGACTTTATGATGCTTTCAAAATCGTCCCCAAAATATATTTCGGACAAGCCTATTGAGCTCAATTTGAAGTATTTCAGCAACTCCTCACTACATAGTATAAAACAAAGTCACTTCCCGCTGTCTGTCCCTATGTATGCTTAGATCTTTAAAAGTACGCAACGGATTTTGAAGCGGTTTTTTTTAATAGATAAAGTGATTCAAGAGGAAGGTTTTTATGTATAATAGATACTGTTTTATGTACGGGTTTTACAGAAACCGAAGCGAAGCGAGGGCGGGTCGCTAGTATAGTATAATTTTAAAATGCAATAGGTTGGTATGCAGCCAAAACATGTGAACTAAGTGTCCCCTTCATGTTTACTCGAATGAGCATCCGCAGAATAAATATGATAGATTTTTACTTTCACACAAAAGCGACTTTTTACGTAATGTTTTGGTTTCCCATCAATATCTGGTGCGAGCGGGAGGAGGGAGACTAACCAAAGGTCTCAGCCAGACCCAAGCACAATGGACAATCGTGGCGTCCAACCATCTGTAAAACACGTCGATAGAAACGCTTCTTAATAGTTATAATAGATGTCAAAGTCGGAGTTGTAATGAGTAATATGCCATATTCTCAAAATGGCCACCGCCCATCGCCACCCATGGCATTTTTTTACTAAAAAGAAATTAAAGAGAATGCTCAGATGTTTTACTTTGGGAATCTTGTGTAATTATTAATTATGGTTTGCGTAGTATGATAATTTTTTTTGGTTACGTTGTCTAGCTCGCAAACAGTAAAATTTATTTTGCTATTTGTCCACTTTCGTTAACATCACTCAGATGGATTCGGTAAATTTTGACTAAACCATATGCCTCAAGTCGAGCCCGCAGGATGAAATGTGTACCTAATAAAAGCACTAATTAAACACAATGTACATTTAAATCTAAAAAATACTTTAGGAAAGAAAGACGACTACGTAAAGTTGTATTTATACTTAACGATACAGTCTTTAGGTAGAGAAGACAAACGAGCACACATGCCACCTGATGGTAAGTGGAAACTGTGACCCATAGACATTCGCATTCACAAGACTGCAATGCAATCCTAAATTCCTAAGACTGCAAATGCGTTGCCAACCCTGAGGACTAAGATGGAATGCCTCTATGCTAGTCATTTCACCGGCTATCTTATCCCCAAACCGGAACACAACAATGCGAACACTGCTGTTTGGCGGTAGGTTAATGGATAAGATGGTGGTAGCGATCCGGACGGACCCTGCACAAGGTCCTACCACCCGCAATACCATCTTTACCTACCACCTTTTGTAGATCATGCTCGTATAGATAGGTGTTTTTGACATGTTATGTTTTTATGATTCTGCGTGGTTGCCGGGTTAGAATAGTGCCACTCCATGTCCTCCCGTGGATGTCGAAAGAGACGACTAAGGGAATAAAGGCTGTGTAGTACTATTAGGCGATGGGCTTGCAACTTGTCACTAATACGCTGGTAAACATCTCAGCCTAATTATGCAAAATGTGGTTACAGAATTATCAACATCTTTTTAGAGTTGTTAGTAATTCTGTAGCTCTGCCTACCCCACTCTGGAAATAAAGGCGTGAGCTTATGTATGTATATGTATTTTTGAGGTTAAAAAAGTGTTTAACAAACAAGACAAGTCTATTGGAATGGACTATAGTGCAACCATACACGGACGAAGTCGCGGGCAGAATCTAATGAAGCATGCCCGTAGCTTCATCGGTTTAGGCGGTACGTTGTGTGTCTGTTACTCTTTGTATTTAGATCAGCGTTTGATTTGTTTTATAGCTAGCGAGATGATTGATTTGAAAATGTCATTGTGTCCGTTTTGTTATTGGAAAACTTTAATTGTTAGCTGGTGTTGTCGATAAATGTTTAAAAAGAAATCGTGCGTGAGTCAATCCCGTTTGTTATTATGTGTAACTAGTGTCTGCCCGCGGCTTTGTCCGGGGCTAAGTCTTCGGGGTTGTGATTTCCATCGTAAGATTGCAATCTCGAGATTGCAAATGTCTATGGGTCTCAGAGACCATTTACCAGTAGTAGGCCTCCTTATGCAATAAAATTAGAACTACACTCAGGACCAAAAGTATCGGGTCAGAGTGCATTTTTCATACAAACGAGGCTATTTCGAAGCCTTGGTTCCTCGCCAGGGGATGCTTGTAGTGAAATCTGATGATGGATGCCCCGAGCATCGATACAGGACTTCCAGAGTGCCTAGGACACCCAACTGATTGAATTTGCGGTTAACGCCGGAATTGTGCATGTTCAGAAAAACATCTAAAATGACAATAAAATGTAAGGAAATCCAAATGCGAACCCAAACTCTCTCGCTGTGGTGTCAACTGATTGTGCGATCAGTTAGGTGTCTTAAGAACTCTTGACCTCCTCTATTGAACCTCGGAGTACCCACCTTTAAACCTCACTCAAAATAACCCCTGGCTAGGAACCAAGGCTTCAAAATAGCCTCGTTTGTATGAAAAACGCACTCTGACCCGATACTTTTGCTCCTGAGTGTAGTTCTAATACTTTATCACTAATAGTCGCCCGTATCTCAGAAACGAACAAAGTCTACTTAGTCTTGATAGTTTTCCTTTTAAGTTCGCTATGGTGTGCTTAAATTTAAGATATTTTTCACACGTAAGTGGACTGCCAATTTTTTTTTTGGAAAATAACTTAAGTTTAGTCTGACGAGAATGAAATAAAAATATTCTTCTTTATTTATTTATATGTTTGTAAACATACTTTTTGTGCTCTTAGCACACTGTTCTGTAATGTAACTTCGCGCACGTTCAGAAATTTCGCAGAAGTCTTCATTCTGCGTTCCCGTCTTCAATTTCGATCCATTCCACGCATAAAGTAGAAAAAGAATGGTAGGTTTTTTTTATTCAAAAGTAAAAAGCATAATGAAGAAAAATAACGTAATATACGTTATTATAAATTATGGTTGGCAACTCTAGTTACTTGGAGTGTACCTAGCGAAAATTACACTTTTCGCGATATGGATAACCATCGGTAGGAAGCTGCTTTTACCGCCACTCAACTTAACTTTCACTCGGCTTCGTTGCGATATCTAGAGCGATTTCGCAACGCGTTTACCAGATTTGTTCGAATTGGTAAAAATCCTATTTTTTTTTGGTATGGTGAAAGTAAGCTTAAGGTTTTTGCGGGTGGTAGGACCTTGTGCTGGGTCCGTCCGGATCGCTACCACCATCTTATCCATTAACCTACCGCCAAACAGCAGTGTTCGCATTGTTGTGTTCCGGTTTGGGGATAAGACAGCCGGTGAAATGACTAGCATAGAGGCATTCCATCTTAGTCCTCAGGGTTGGCAACGCATTTGCAGTCTTAGGATTGCATCGCAGTCCTGTGAATGCGAATGTCTATGGGTCACAGTTTCCACTTACCATCAGGTGGCCTGTGTGCTCGTTTGTCTTCTCTATGCCATAAAAAAAAGTTGAAACATAAGACAAAGAAATGTATTAATTACATAGCTGTTCCCGGGCCCGTTTCGTTGGGCAATAAAAAAAAAATATGTAGCCTATGACACTCACAAATAACGTGGCTTTCTATTGGTAAAAGAATATTCAAAATCGGTTCTGTAGATCCTGAGATTAACCCCTACAACGTCACAAACTTACTTCTCAATACAATAATATGGTACCATCGAGCTGGTCTGATGATGGAGACTCAGGGTGGCCATAGGAACTCCTACATTACACATGATAAACCCGACGTGTTAGGGCTTGTTAGAATAGTCGTGACGACTGTGCAAAACAAAGTACAGTCGGCAATAAAAGCTTGTCACGAAAATGAAATTTTTGACAGAAACTTATTGTAACGATCAAATGTATGTATGGGAGCAACTGCAAGGGTTTCGGGCTTTGTGTGAAACAACTTTAAACGCCTATAGGCTTTAATATTATTATTTATCTGTAATAGAAGCAAAAAGAATTTACAAATGTTCGTCTATGTTTTTTATGATTGAAAAAATGACTTTCTGCTGGAGTTTCTTGCGGCGCTTCTTCTCCGCAATGATGGTCTCGTCCGAAGCGCTGGTAGACTATATTACCGACGTGTAAAAGAGCCCTCGTGTGGCCTATTTATTGATTAAACATTTTTGTCTGTCTATCTATACCATCGTAGCTTTCAAACGATTGGACCGATTTAGACCTAGTTTTTTTTAAAAGAAAGCTAGTTTAATTGGCATGGTTCTTAGCCAGGTTTCATCAAAATCGGTTTGGCCGTTTAAGAGATATCAGCTCTGAAAGAAGGGGTCGCGATTATCGCGGCAATTTTAATTAATCATTTAAGTATATAATATAAAGTATAAAGCCCATTTTATTCCAACACCAAAAGTAATAATTAAAGATAATAAAAAAATTACATTCCTTATAAAACTAATTTGGATTGGACCCCTCTCGGGTAAAGGCCTCCTCCAGCTCTTGCCATCTTTCTCTGTTTTTTGCCGCGTTTTGCCAGTCGGCGTCTATTTTATGGAGGTCATCTGACCATCTTGTGTTGGGTCTGCCAACTCTTCTTTTGCCACTTGGGCCCGTCCAGATCGTGGCGATTTTTGTCCACCTCTCCGCGTGCATCCTTGCTACATGGCCCGCCCATTTCCATTTTGACTTGAGACTATATTCCAATCCAAATCATTTAAGTAGTTAGGTATAATGTTGTTAGATTATATTACGTTGCAAACGTCACTACACTTACTGCTTGCACACGGCTAACCAATGACTGGGTTTTCTATGATTACCTAAGTGGATTGTTTGGATCAATACAGTAGGTACTTACTTATTTAAGTTGCACGATCGCTTCATTTTGATAAAAAAACACCATCCCAATTACATTTCCTTAAAAAAAAAACTGCATCAACCTCCTCCTTTTATGAAGTCGGTTAAAATCATTTAACGAACGTTAATTTGCGACCCATTTCAACAAAAATATGCTTGAAGTCGTCAATGTCATTCATTAGAGATGCCAAGTCATTTATACCTAACAGGAAACTCGACCTTATTGTGTTAGAATGTCTGATTGACTTTGAACCTGAGGTGGGTACAGTCAGCGTCAAAAGTAGCTAAGCCGAATAACATGCTCAAAATGATCTAGACACGGAAAAAAGTGGCCACCTTTTCCCGTTAAGCTGACTACTCAAAGGGTAATTGTTATTAAAGTTTGTTACGTATCCCATAAATTGTGTTTTTACTTGCGCTACAAAAACGTATCTTCTGATTGCAAGGAAATTCTTTAGTTAATTAGAAAACACAATAAAAGTAATGAGGGCGCCACTGGACGCTCGACGTTTGCTCGGTGCAATCTTAAGTTTTCCAATTATATCTGCGGTTAGGGTTATATTATAACAACACTAAAAAGTTTTAAAATTCTGACAAACGAATTAGGACAAATGACAATTCGGCATTCAATAGGGTAACCGATTGTACGTGTGTATGTAAATGGTGCATTGTTTTACTGCGTGTTTGTTTTCATTAGATTATATCTAATTGCAGACGTCACTACACTTACCGCTGCACACGGCAAACCGAAGACCATTGGCTTTGTATGATTAAGTGGATTTCTTGGATCAATATAGTGCTTATCTGAATACTTAGCTGCATGATGTTTCAAGGATTCATTTAGATAACCTTTAAGAATATTAACGGACTTCGGACACAACTGTTTTTTTTGGGTTCCGTACAAAATAGTACATTGTGTATTAAGGGTGGTAAAGAAAGAATTACAAACGAGAGTCTGTTAGAAGCCCGAAGCCGTAGGCTGAGGGCTTTAATGACTCGAGCTTTGTATTTCCTTTACCACCCGTGTAACATACAATGTTTTTCATCACAATTGCGAGGAAATGAAATAAAATCAGACAAAAGATCATATTTTTAACTTATTAGCGGCAGACTACATCATTGTCTGTGGCTTACCACAGATAATGTCAAACGTGTTCGGAGTCCGATTCTAGTGACATATGAGATCAGTAGTTTATTATGCGAGATTGTTAGGAAATAGTATTCAACTGACATTTCATCTCGAATGGCACAAGAATTGGGGTCCTGACGTATTGTGATAGTTTGAGTCCACGTATAATATTTAAAAAAAAAGCTATTACGCACTTAAGTAACGTAATGGTAAAAAAAAGGCCCGCGGGTATTATTTTGGATTTACGGTCGATTTTTCTAGCATGTTAGGACACTATTTACGAGCAAGTGTGATGAAAAATCAATAACGGAAGCCTTATAGGATCACTCGGCAGTCTGTCCGTCACAGCTACTTTGCTCCGAAACTACTGGACCGATTTAGTTGAAATTTAGTACACATGTGTAAATCGATGACCCTAACGCATCTGCGCAAAGTAAAATAAAAAGAAAAGTTTTGCAAATTATTCTGGGTCCTATATAAAATGGATTATTCCCACCTGTTACCACCAATTACCACTGGTAACACCTGTTACCACTAAACTAAAAAACTTTTTTCCCCAGTAGTTATCACCCTATTATTTTAGTGGTAACAAATGGGAAAAATATTCCCACTTGTTACCACCGAGTACCGTAGTAACAGGTGGGAAAAAAAATCCCAGCTGTTACTAGTGGTAACAGGTAGGAATAAACCTATAAAATGAAAGGGCTCATTATAAGGATCTCAAATATAATTTTGTTATTATTGTAAAATAAATAATTTTGATTCTATTCATGAAAGAAGACGAAAATTTACCATTTTAGGGGGGGCGTTTGATCTCCGAAAATACTGAGCCAAAAAAAATACGTATTATATACGGTACGGAACCCTTTCCACGTGAGTTCAACTCGCACTTGGTCGGATTTGTTAAATGAACGCGTCTTTGTTTTTTTTTCGGGATAAAGAGTACCCTTTATCATTACTGTCGCAAATTATTTTACGAATGAGTTAAAAAATGCGACAAGGCTATCTTGTCGAAGTTTTTTGACAAGTATTTCTTTCTCCTCACTCGGAACATATTAATAATAGTTACAACACTCGTTAAACATACATAACTAGAGCTTTGTTCCACTCGGTAAAACCATATTGCTTTTGACGTGTTATCGTATTGCCAACGTTATGGTAGTTCTTATAACACGACTGCCTAAAAAATGGAGTGGACATTCTCACATAAGTTGTCTTAGTCCCAAACTAAGCTCTAGGCTTATACTATCGGTACTAGACAACAATAGACATACTTACTGATAAATACGATACTTAAAAAAAACCCCCGATTCAAGCCAGTAAAGAAAAACCTCTAAAAAGTAAAAATAATAAGTATTGGCCCCATAAGTTTAATTATAAGTAGGTATTAATATTTTGATTCAAGCGTCGCCACGTCGGGGACCGCTAAGTAACTAAATACTCCAGGTATTTTTCTTTACAGACTGTTTTAGACGGGGTTTTTTTTTTCAAAATTTCCTTTTGCCAATAAATAGAGTTTATTTTTCTTGAATAACTATAAAAATTACCAGGATATAAGCTAACAAAGGTTTGATCCTTTCTCTTTCTAGCAAAACAATTGAACATGGATTTTATATGGCCGATTGGTTACATGACGGCACAGTCTCATAGTGCATATCAGATCTCTCTGTTTAATCGCTATCTAATTAGCAGTTTAAAATGCTTCTATCATCCGTATTGCGTGGTTGTCTCTTACGGTATTTTCATATTTTGTCAAATAATGCGATTTGAAATCGATGCATATTCCGTAATATAACTAGCTATTTCCCGCGACTCCGCCCGCGCAGAAAAATAAAACATAGCCTATGTTCATCAGAGATAGTGTAGCATTCTAATGGTGAAAGAATTTTTCAAATCGGGTCCAGTAGTTTCGGAGCTTTATCAATTCAAACAAGCAATCAAATCTTTCCTCTTTATAATACACTCAGGAGCAAAAATAACGGGTCACAGTGTGTTTTTCATACAAACGATGCTATTTCAAAGCCATGATTCCTAGCCAGGGTATGCTTGTAGTGATATCTGATGATGGATGCCCCGAGCATCGATACAGGGCTTCCAGAGTGCCTAGGACACCCAACTGATTGAATCAGCGGTTAACGCCGGAATGGTGCATGTTCAGAAAAACATATAAAATGGCAATAAATTGTAAAGAAATCCAAATGCTGACTCAAACTCTCTGGCTGTGGTGTTAACTGACTGTGCGATCAGTTAGGTATCTTAAAAACTTTTGACCTCCTCTATTGAACCTTGGAGTATCTACCATTAAACCCCACTTAAAAGAAACCCTGGCTAGGAACAATGGCATCGAAATAGTTTGTATGAAAAACGCACTCTGACCCGTTGTTTTGCTCCTCAGTGTATTAGTGTAGATTGGGTACCTATATACCCAGGTACAGATGTAGTGAATAATCCTTTCCCATCGTTTTTGGTCGGATAACTTCGTATTTATCTTGCTTTCTTAGTTGCCTTATTGATGGGTACTGAAGCTAATTGAGAAAGCTAGATAAATACGAACTTATCCGACAAAAAACCGGGAAAGGATTATTCACTACATCTGTATTATGGGTATCGGTTCCCCCATTATCTAGCCAGAGTCCACAGATAAGCAAATAATATTGCCTTGCCACAGACTGTTTGCCATTACGTTTTTACGACGTAACCGCGGAACAGGAAAACCGACCGTATTAGGTGTAAACACTCTTAAATTATGTAGTAATTAACATTCAATGAGCAAATGGTTACATGTAAAAGAGGGGTCGAGATTTTACGCGGTAAAAACCATATCGTCATTGACTTGTTATGGTATTGTTTCTAAGTAGGCCGCTATTAAATAAGAGATATCAAAACGTTGACAATATGATAACAAGTCAAAAGCGATATGGTTTTTACCGTGACTGATATGGCCGAAGAGATATGACCAACGCATGGCCACAACCACGGGATCAAGGGAGGGAATATTCCTTGGATATCCTAGGAGCGAACTAAGAAGGGATTTTTTGTTTGATCAGTAGTTGAACTAACTAATTGTTAAAATTTGAAAAAGGAATCGAAAAGTTTGAAGGAATCTTAAGGAAATGTGTGAAATTTTCAAATCCTTTTCGAATTTTAACAATTAGTTAGTTTAACTACTGATCAAACAACAGGCCCTAAGGGGTTAAAATAGGGAGAACAAAGATCGGTTACCCTAACCGACTAATTCCGGGTAGCAGACTTTCCATTCTCATTTTTCCCTATTTTTTATTTCTAGCTTTTCCACACTTGCATGTTTTCTCAAATTAAAATCAACTATAAATTCGACGGTTTGCCTTCTGCAAATCTACTTATTTCGATCTATGTCGACGGGAAAATTCTGAATTCAAAATATGAGATTGCAAAAACTTCAAATTGGGAAACAATGCAATCGGAGAAAAAATAAAATGGGGAAAAATGCGAATGGGACATTTGCTACGCGGAATTAATCAGTTAGGGTAACCGATCTAACTATTCAAATAGGGGAAGTAACTGGAAATTAATTTTACACGAAATCGCGGGATGTCCTCTAGTGGTTATTAATGTTATTATTACCTATGGACGCCAAATGTATAGTTTTTTCGAAACGTTATTAAATATCCCATGTTGTTTCCGGGTTAGAATAATGCCACTCCATGTCTTCCCGTGGATGTCGTGAGAGGTGACTAAGGGAATAAAGGCTTGTAGTACTGTTAGGCGATGGGCTTGCAACCTGTCACTAATACGCTGGTAAACATCTTAGCCTAGTTGTGCAAAATGTGGTTACAGAATTATCAACAAGTTTTTAGAGTTGTTGGTAATGCTGTAGCTCTGCCTACCCCTCTGGGAATTTTTAAGCGGAAAGAGTCAAGAGCTAAGGCTAGACAAGAAAAAAAATCAACAACAATGTATGATGTAGGCTCTTTTATTTGTATAACGTAATGTCTGAAGATATTTGAGTACTGATAAGTTATCCGAGATATCGTTCAGTCGCTTGTTCATTCTCAATTGCGGTTGACGTGTTTTTTTAAACCTCGATGAAAGATAGTGTTATAAGTGTATCGGTGTGTCTGTTGGTCTATCTGTGGAAGTGTTCTCAATGTCAAACCGATTCGGAGTACTTTTAAATAAATATGTTAAAATAACTAACAATTGCACTGATAAAGGGTTTTGTGTATAAGTGTTTTCATTTGTAAAAGTCACACATTTTCAAGGCCATTCGTAAAGATGGAAAATTATGATAGAGTTATTCAAAAATTATGTCATATTTGTATAGGAGTCGTGATATTTAAATTTTCATATTTGTAGTATTAAAAGTACCAATAATTTAATACTTAAATCTTTAATATATCCTCTCTGGTATTATTAAACACATACAATTTTATACATTTATGTGTATGTAGAGGTCCTCTAAACCATTATAAGAAAATCATCCGTGGCCTTTGTAAAATAAAATGACAGTAATGTTCATATAAAATTGCCATAATTTGATATAATTATTTAAACAGATACTTAATTGAGGTGCGGTACTTGTTAGTGCCATTATTTATTTGTTTTTCTGCCTAGAATGTAGAGATTAAAAAGTGTGTCGAAGTTCTAATCGTTTTATAATTTCTTTTCAATTAATACATTGTATTGATGTCATCTATACGAATATTATAAAACTGAAGAGTTTGTTTGTTTGTTTGTTTGCTTGAACGCGCTTATCTCAGGAACAACTGGTCCGAATTGAAAAAAAAAAACAGTGTTAGATAGCCCATTTATTGAGGAAGGTTATAGGCTATATATCATACTCACATAAACCGAAGAGAAGCGAGGGCGGGTCGCTAGTAATTCATAAAAGTACATTCCTCAAGTACAATGCCGAAAAGAACGGTGGTGATACTGGTCATAGATTAGGTTAGTTAGATCGTTTTAAAAACCTAAAGTATTTTATGTGAAATAATAATTATGCGAAATAAATACTTAATTATGTCAACTGACACTATAGCAAATCTCATTTATTTCAAGCCTAATTATATGAAAACATCGTCAACTTTTCAGTCTCTTATAAACTTGTTCCAACACATAGATCTAAAATGTGCAGTGATAAAGTGCTAAGGGGATAGACCTATAGTGTTAGTGCAGTGTGTGAAGAAACGGCATGATGTCTCGCAGCTTCAAGTACAAGCGGCTAGACGATGTGGAGACTGAGTAAGTATTTATTGGATTATTTTTAAGATTTAAGTTAATCTTAAGTACCCGACCCGATGTATGAATGTGGAAGAAGCGAAAGAGATTTGTCAAGATCGTAGCAAGTGGAAAGAAGTTGTCTCTGCCTACCCCTCTGGGAAACAGGCGTGATTTAATGCATGTATGTATTTAAGTAAGGACCGATTAGACAACAGTCACGATATTGTGAAACTGTAATAGATTTAAGGAATAATTTTCGCCTTTGAAACTTTGTGTGATTGTCTATATTGTTGATTTTTATTTTCATTTTTCTCCTGACTTTGTTTTTTACCCGACTGCCGAAGGAGGAGGTAATGTGTTTATCAGCTTATATGTATATGTATGTTTGTTCCTTTATGGCGCTCTAGAAACTAAAAGAGTTGTGACGGCTCGTTAAAATTGACATTTGCTACGTACAAAATGTGTCAAATTTTGATACGTCACAACTCTACCCACGGTTATGTATATACATACATACATTAAATTACGCTTGTTTCCCAGAGGGGTAGGCAGAGACCACTTCTTTCCACTTGCTACGATCTTGACAAATCTCTTTCGCTGCTTCCACATTCATACATCGCGTCATGCACGCACGTCGGTTTCGGGTACTTAAGATTGGCCCTTTTCCAGTATTTCTCCGATTTGACTCGAAAAAGTACGCCTAGGGCGGCCCCTTCCGACCCGTCCACTCACTTATGGTTATGAATGTATACCACCATTAGAGTTTAGCTCTATCTACGGTCACATTTTTTACGCATTACTAAAATGCTCTAAAGGTTTGTCGTTATATCAACTTAATCGCGCCATGTGGCTTTTAGGAGCGAGGTTGCCTTTCTCTCCGCACGTGGCTGGCAGCTTTGTTTTAAGAATGACCTCAATTTTATAAGCTCAAGCCGTTTACATAGGTCCTACTTCTATTGAAAAATATTCTATTTCAAAGTAACACATGGCAAATATTCACCTTCTAATATTTAAGACTGCGCCGAGCGTACGCCGGATGTACAGTCCCGAAATACTTCGCGCTCATCACACAAATATCTGCCCTTACCGGGATTTGAACCCAGGACCTCTAGCTTCGTAGGCAGGGTCACTACCAACTAGGCTATCGCGTCGTCGAAAATCTAAATTTGTTATTGTTAAAATTTCTACAATCTAAATTCATAACGTTTATAATTATAATCTATACTGCTCACTATGTTCTACATCCTCCATCCTATGTTTACAAGTTGCGACACAAGGTCAATAAGAACACTATAAAGTATTAAAATTTTAGCGGAAATGACCTACTTTAGGATAAATGAAAATTCGGACATGTTTTCTAATTAACCTAAAGAATTTCCTTGCAATCAGACGAAATGTTTTTGTAGTGCAAGTAAAACCACAACTTATGGGATACGTAACAAACTTTAATAACAATTACCCTTTGAGTAGGCAGCTTAACGGGGAAAGGTGGCCACTTTTTTCCGTTATGTTAATAACTCGAAGGTGAATTGTTATTAAACTATATGATAAACTATAAGTTGTGTTCATTTGTAGTACAAAAACATTTCGTCCAATTTCAAGAAAATACTTTAGTTTATTAGAAAACACAATAATAGTAATGAGGGCGCCACTGAACATCCGGCGTACGCTCGGCGCAGTCTTAAAGGGAGAGAAACGTTACCGCATTTTGTATAGAAATATTCTACTCCACAGTCCTCTGGTTACTCTCGATCGGTAACAGAATCGATAATAGACACGACCACCGTTACTCCGTTCGTTGTGTAACGTGACGTGTTTCGTCGATCGAAACGCAGCTATTCTGAAATAGCCTTTCCAGTGTTCACAGATTTCACAGTTCGTAAACAATACCGTATTGTTTTACAAACAATGCACAAATAAATGAGATTTGTTCATTTCTGCTTTTGTATATCTAATATCCTACTTATATTATAAACCCCGTGTGGTAACCGGATTAGAATAGTGCCACTCCGTATCTTTCCGTGGATGTCGTAAGAGGCGACCAAGGGAATAAAGGCTGTGTAGTACTGTTAGGCGATGGGCTTGCAACCTGTCACTAATACGCTGGTAAACATCTTAGCCTAAGTATGCAAAATGTGGTTACAGAATTATCAACAAGTTTTTAGAGTTGTTGGTAATTCTGTAGCTCTGCCTACCCCACTCTGGGAATAAAGGCGTGAGTTTATGTGTGTATGTATATTATAAACTTCTTATTTTATTTTCGAGTCAAATCGGAGAAATACTGGAAAAGGGCCGAATCTTAAGTACCCGAAACCGACGTGCGTGCATGACTCGATATAATGAATGTGGAAGAAGCGAAATAAATTTGTCAGGATCGTAGCAGGTGGAAAGAATTGGTCTGTGCCTACCCCTCTGGGAAACAGGCGTGATTTAATGTATGTATGTATGTGTATTATAAATTAGCGACCCGCGCTCGCTTCGCTACGGTTTATGTACTTACATAAAACAGAATTTTATTATACATAAAAACCTTCCTCTTGAATCGCTATATCTATTAAAAAGACCGCATCAAAATCCGTTGCGTAGTTTTAAAGATCTAAGCATACACAGACAGACAGCGGGAAGCGACTTTGTTTTATACTTGTGATGTGGAAGTTCGTGTGTGTGTTTGTTTTCTCCTTCACGCTGCAAGGGCTGGACGGATTTGGATGAAATTTAAAATAGAGATAGCTTATACCCTGGATTGACACCTAGTCTACTTTTGATCCCAGAAAATTTAAAAGTTCCCGAGGGAATAACGAAGCAAAGCTTAACTAATTCAAAGCAAATTTTAATTCATGTAATTATTAATTTATTGTATAGATTCAAGTTATAATTTTACCTATTGCCTTTAATTTTTTGCATGCCATCTACTGGCGGCGAACTGTGTACCTAGAACTCTGTAATTACTTACCAACTGATGTACAGTCACGAGATTGTTGGTACCCACCTTAGGTCCAAAGTCAATCTGACATTCTACAACAATAGAGTTGAATTTCCTAAAAGTTACAATGACTTGACATCCCTAATGTCATTGACGACTTCAAGCATATTTTTCTTGAAATGGGTCCCATATTAACGCTCGTGACCGTACCACATGTTTTGCATAAATAAATCTTTACTTTACTTTACTTTACTAACGTATTTGCACGTTTTTTACTTATTATTTTTTGAAGTAATCACATATAGTTGGTATTTCCATATAAAGTGAAAAGCAAACACTGGGACACCTAAAGTTATTTTCTCCATCCTCCTAAATTAGTAAAAATCGCTGAACATGATACATAGGGGTTAAATCCGCTCAGTCCTGAACTCCTGAAATACCAGTATTTTAAAATACCGGATTCTCAATATGTCGGAATCCCAAAACTAAACATACAAATTAGGGTATTATTTATTATCTTTACCCAATATTTCGAAACTTGTTTTTTGAGAACCTGGTAAAAAGAGTAGTTTGGTTTTTTTTAAATACGGGTATTTTGGGGATAAGCGGTTAAATCGATAACTTTTTAACTGCTCTATCAGCCCTAGGCGGGTTGACACGTTTCTGGGGCACCCTGTAGACTTCTCATAATAATGCAATAAAACGAACTAGGTCACGTGACAAAAATGCAAGCATCCGAAGCATCTTCAATTAAGTCTTGGAATTCTATTTGGAACTTCCCTGAACGCGATGGAACTCCGATTATCACTCGTAGGCCGAGAGCCGACCGCTTGTAACTCTACCTCATCATAATACCGCGTCAGTGCGGCAAGCTCAAGTCGCCCGCGACTTGATGGTCTAAATCTTACATTTTGATACGTTTTAAATACAGCATACTGAAAATATTAAAGATACGTTTCGTGCAGTGTACGGACGGCGAAAAACCTACCAGGTCTACTACCAGTTTAAAAAAAAATTTCTATGGCGAAAAGAAAAGTGGGGTAGTGATTAAAATCGTATGAGAATTTAATTAAAATGTCATTTAGATAGGTCCATAGTGGCATATGAATCAAATTAGTTAAACATTATTACGTTAGTTGTAAAATCGGTTTACTCACGTAATATCCATAGTTAAACACGATAATTCCTCGTGTGGTAGCCGGATTAGAATAGTGCCACTCCGTAACTTTCCGTGGATGTCGTAAAAGCCGACTAAGGTAATAAAGGCGTGTAGTACTGTTAGGCGATGGGCTTGCAACCTGTCACTAATACACTGGTAAACATCTTCGCCTAAGTGTGCAAAATGTGGTTACAGAATTGTCAAAAAGTTTTTATAGTTGTTGGAAATTCTGTACCCCACTCTGGGAATAAAGGCGTGAGTTTACGTATGTATGTATGTAAACACGGTAATTTTTCGGGGTCATTAGGTCTTTAGCTCCACTGCTTGATGGATCCTATCAGTCGTCTAGGCACTAGACCAGGAATTATCGGATACGGGAAATAAATTGCAATGGTCATCATTTGATGCAAGTTTAGACTGATAATTATTTATTTATTTATTTATTAAGGTTTGCCAACAGGTAAGGTACTATAAAACTTACAAACTAATTATGACATTTCGTTGATATTGATAGAGTATCAACCCAATTACAGGCAAACTCAACATGCATTACAATTTAACGCTTATTATCTAGAAGTTAAACATTCTAGTTGCTACTATGTCATTAACTAAACATTTACTTATAATATAGTTAACCAATTTTGAAAAGTGAAATGCAATACAAATTCCTAACAAGTACAAAATGAAAAAACGATTTTGCAATCAGCACGTAAATTAGAGATTAACCTTGAGTCTGTATAAATATGTTTTAAACTTATTTATTGACATGTTTAATATATCAACCCTTTTATCTTTAAACAACATATTATGTTCTTTGCAAATTCTAGGCATAAGTAGAAATTCAAAATATTTATTTAGGAAATAGGCCACATGAGAGCTCTTTTACACGTCAGTAATATAGAGTAAATCAACTAGCGCTTTGGACAAGACCATCATTGCCGCAAGAAACTCCAGCAGAAGGTCATTTTTTCAATCATAAAAACATAATAATAATTAAAAGTAAGTTACATTTAAGTATAACTAGCGACCCGCCCTCGCTTCGCTTCGGTTTATTTGAGTTTTCTATAACACACGTACATGAAAGAAAATTTATTATACATAAAAAAAAACCTTCCTCTTGAATCATTCTATCTACTAAAAAAAACCGCATCAAAATCCATTGCGTAGTTTTAAAGATCTAAGCATACATAGGGACAGACAATGGGAAGCGACTTTGTTTTATACTATGTAGTGATAATTAGACTCTAAATATCTCTTTGAACTTGCATCAAAGTTGACACATTAGCGTTGCCTTATTCCAATCAATTAATTTACGACGTAGTGTATCCCTCGGCTGGCTCTCGTACTATCTGTGTGGGTAGACGGATCAATAACTCCCACGTTGGCTGAAACAGCTTGCAACCTGTCACTAATACACTGGTAAACATCTTCGCCTAAGTGTGCAAAATGTGGTTACAGAATTGTCAAAAAGTTTTTATAGTTGTTGGAAATTCTGTACCCCACTCTGGGAATAAAGGCGTGAGTTTATGTATGTATGTATGTAAACACGGTAATTTTTCGGGGTCATTAGGTCTTTAGCTCCACTGCTTGATGGATCCTATCAGTCGTCTAGGCACTAGACCAGGAATTATCGGATACGGGAAATAAATTGCAATGGTCATCATTTGATGCAAGTTTAGACTGATAATTATTTATTTATTTATTTATTAAGGTTTGCCAACAGGTAAGGTACTATAAAACTTACAAACTAATTATGACATTTCGTTGATATTGATAGAGTATCAACCCAATTACAGGCAAACTCAACATGCATTACAATTTAACGCTTATTATCTAGAAGTTAAACATTCTAGTTGCTACTATGTCATTAACTAAACATTTACTTATAATATAGTTAACCAATTTTGAAAAGTGAAATGCAATACAAATTCCTAACAAGTACAAAATGAAAAAACGATTTTGCAATCAGCACGTAAATTAGAGATTAACCTTGAGTCTGTATAAATATGTTTTAAACTTATTTATTGACATGTTTAATATATCAACCCTTTTATCTTTAAACAACATATTATGTTCTTTGCAAATTCTAGGCATAAGTAGAAATTCAAAATATTTATTTAGGAAATAGGCCACATGAGAGCTCTTTTACACGTCAGTAATATAGAGTAAATCAACTAGCGCTTTGGACAAGACCATCATTGCCGCAAGAAACTCCAGCAGAAGGTCATTTTTTCAATCATAAAAACATAATAATAATTAAAAGTAAGTTACATTTAAGTATAACTAGCGACCCGCCCTCGCTTCGCTTCGGTTTATTTGAGTTTTCTATAACACACGTACATGAAAGAAAATTTATTATACATAAAAAAAACCTTCCTCTTGAATCATTCTATCTACTAAAAAAAACCGCATCAAAATCCGTTGCGTAGTTTTAAAGATCTAAGCATACATAGGACAGACAGCGGGAAGCGACTTTGTTTTATACTATGTAGTGATAATTAGACTAGATATCTCTTTGAACTTGCATCAAAGTCCGACACGTTAGCGTTACCTTATTCCAATCAATTAATTTACGACGTAGTGTATCCCTCGGCTGGCTCTCGTACTATCTGTGTGGGTAGACGGATCAATAACTCCCACGTTGGCTGAAACAGCTTGCGGTGTAAAATACGTCATGTTATTACCTCACTACATAGTATAAGTCGCTTCCCGCTGTCTGTCTGTCCCTATGTATGCTTAGATCTTTAACACCCGTATTTATAGTGCAGAAAAGTAATTACTTATATAAGGGGACAAGGGGGACAAGGGGACAATGTCACACCAATTGACCTAGTCCCAAACTAAGCTCTAGGCTTGTACTATGGGTACTAGACAAGGATATAAATACTTATATAGAGAAATACATACGTAAATACATTAAAAAATATCCATGACTCAGGAACAAATACTCGCGCTCATCACACAAATATCTGCCCTTACCGGGATTCGAACCCAGGACCGCTAGCTTCGTAGGCAGGGTCACTACCCACTAGGCCAGCGCGTGGTCATAATTTTACTTGAGTATTAGTAGTGTCAAAAGTCGTATTAAAATCGTTGCTTAAGTCATTACTTTTACTCAAGTAATTACTTTTCTTGATTTTAAGTACGAGTGTAAGACTACGCTACGAATTTTGATGCGGTTTTTTTTAATAGATAAGGTGATTCAAGAGGAAGATTTTTATGTATAGTAAATTATTGTTTAAGTACGGGTGTTACAGAAAACTCAAATAAACCGAAGCGAAGACAGGGCCGGCCGCTAGTCACTTAATATTATGACGTAGTGTATCTTTCGGCTGGCTCTCGTACTATCTGTGTGGGTAGACGGATCAATAACTCCCACGTTGGAAGAAACTGCCTGCGGTATTAAATACGTCATATTATTACCTATTCTATAAATAATACCTTTTGTTATCGTTTAATCAAATAAATATCAACAGTATAACTATACAAATATTATTAATATAGTTATATCCTGATAAGAATAGTACAGTCGGCTAGAAATGTGGTCTACCGTTTAGTCCTAGCGGCACGTCAAAAAGTTCTGCAAGTGGTGTTAAAAGCATGAAAATCGGATCGATTGATCTTTAGGCCATAAGAATCAATTTGACTTGATTTTGAAAAAGAAACAAAAATGGAGAGGAGTTATGACGTCATATTGTTTTTGTATGGGTTTTTTTTTTCTTCTGAAACCTATCGTGTGTGGTATCTAATGAAAGGGCTAAAGACTGCGCCGAGCAAACGCCAAGCGTCCAGTGGCGCCCTCATTACTATTATTGTGTTTTCTAATTAACTAAAGAATTTATCGTATAGAACCCATTAGGTTAGGTTAGGTTTGTTTTATTACAATCCTGAAACGTTTACGGTTTCAGAAATAAAACCATTATATATTATGACATAATACTTTCGTTGAAAGGGGTTTCGGTAAAGTAATAGGTATTTACGGTCACGAGCGTTATTTTGGGAGCCATTTCAAGAAAAATATGCTTGAAGTCGTCAATGTCATTAGAGATGTCAAGTCATTTGTAACTTTTAGGAAACTCAAAGTAATTGTTGTAGAATGTCAGATTGACTTTGGACCTAAGGTGGGTACCTATTCGCTTTTTGTACATTCTGCCGGTTTTGTAATATGCGTTGTGCACTTTCCACCGTATTTTACCATTTGATACGTTTTACGTATCTTGTACGTTATTCGAAATTTATATTATGCGTTTCTACGCCGAACAGCTGGGTAGTGATTCTGTAAACAACGCCGGTCGTGCGGACTGTCGAGTGATATCTAAGCGGCGAGATTAAGTAGTCCCGTCAGTGCGAACAAAACACATTGTAGCGCGTGCATTTTCAATTAAGCAGCCTTATACGTTCGACCCATCAGCAGGAACCATGCTGCTAAATTGAAAATGCACGCGCTACAATGTGTTTTGTTCGCTCTGACGGGACTACTTAATCTCCCCGCTTGGATTCACTCGACAGTCCGCACGACCGGCGTTGTTTACAGAATCACTACCCTGTTCGCATTGTCTCATATTATATAACAGTATCAGTATAGAATATCTTTCTAACAAAATAGAGTGAGACATGCGTTTATTTTTTATCGCATAACTCTATTCATCACACGACACGTGTAGTGCTAGGGTTGACAACGTCACATCATTTTTAGGGTTCCGTACCTCAAAAGGAAAAAAAACGGAACACTTATAGCATCACTTTGTTGTTCGTTTGTCTATCTGTCAAGGCGCTTTATCTCGGGAACGCGTGAAGGTATCGAGTTAAAATTGAAACCATATACTCAGCACTACAGTTTCTTGCAGCTGTGAAAAAATCAAACTTCTAAGTTAACGTAAAAAAAAGATTATGCCGCAAAAAACGTATATTTCGACATTCTCAAAGAAGTCAAAATTTTAAGGGTATTTTTCGTTGACTTAGATTCTAGAAGTATAGTCGCGCTCATCACACAAATATCTGCCAAATATATGATCTACTTTAATTTTGAAGTCTCTAAAAAATTGCGGGGTGCGTTGGGCCTGAGCTCTATTCCACTCCGCAAAGCCATATCACTTCTGACATGTTATCTGTGGCTGCTGTTACAAATGATGCAATGAACGCTCTAATGATTGCAACAACAACTATCTTGAATAGACTTAGTTATACAAAGAATGACGTGATGATGACCACAGCTGATGAACAGCTGTTATTCTCAGGACAATTTAATAATAAAGACATTCCTATTAGATGGATTTCATTGCTCTCTATGTTAACACTCACTCCGTAACCATGACAACTAGACTAGCAGGGGTCCTAATATGGCAGCGTTTATCGCGTGACAAAGTTTGGATAAGGCATCCGTCACCTTCTGACACGTGAATAAGTACGAGAGTGACGGATGCTTTATCCACATTTTACACGCGATATAGACGGAGGCATATTACTCGTATATTTTTGTCGTGTTTCCCACCCTAATAGCCAGTTCTTTAGTTGCATTTTCACTTGCTCAGTTTGAAGTCAAGCCGGGGTGTGATTCTCTCAAAAACGCTGTCAGACGAACGAACGAGTAAATGACGCAGCGGTAAGTTTAAGTAGTCCCGTCAGAGCAAACAAAACACATTGTAGCGCGATCATTTTCAATTAAGCAGCCTTATACGTTCGACCCATCGTGCTGCTAAATTGAAAATGCACGCGCTACAATGCGTTTTGTTCGCACTGACGGGACTACTTAATCTCGCCGCTTGGTTATCACTCGATAGTCTGCACGACCGGCGTTGTTTACAGAATCACTACCCAGGTTAACCGCAGCGATGATAACGCTCGCGAATTTATTCCGTTCCGAGTGAGCTTTTACGAAGAATCGCCATTGCTTTGAAAAACCTAGTATTTTGTAACCGTTTCCAAGCCCTGTAGCCAAGATGAAACGGTCTAAACGTTTCTATTTTCTACCCGAAATCTTTGTAATTGATATAAGCGGCGATCTGTCATCAGCTTATGTTAATTCAACACGATTTGTCGATTTTCGATAATCGCTATCGTTTTGCATCGTGACTAGACGGAAACGGAAAAAGATTTATCGCTATCTCGGCAATGTAGTTTTATGAATTACCCTTTAAGATAAACATACAAAAACTACAAGCAGTCTCATAATGGCGAAAGGTTCAGAACTCAGCATATACAGTCAAGGGCAAAAATATGTAAGTAGGTATACACTTTAGTACCTTGTCTAATTGTCGTCATATTTGAACTGCCATATAATGAACTGTCACAGTGGTTAAAATGACAAGGTACTAAAGTGTATACATATTATTGCCCTTGACTGTACTGTGAGACTGAGATCTGCACGGCACTGTTTTAAAACAGAACCTAGCACAAAACAAAAACTTCCTACGAGGCCTACATACAGCGGTCTTATTTTGTTGAATACATATATACATATATACACATACATAAACTCACGCGGTTCTTCCCGGGTAGGCAGTCTAAAAGCTTGTTGATAATTCTGTAACCACATTTTGCACAATTAGGCTAAGATGTTTACCAGCGTATTAGTGACAGGTTGCAAGCCCATCGCCTAACAGTACTACAAGCCTTTATTCCCTTAGTCGCCTCTTACGACATCCACGGGAAGACATGGAGTGGCACTATTCTAACACGGCAACCACATGGGGATCTTTAATACAAATAGGGGTACCTAATTAAATCGGAGAAATACTGGAAAAGGGCCGAATCTTAAGTACCCGAAACCGACGTGCGTGCATGACTCGATGTATGAATGTGGAAGAAGCGAAAGAAATTTGTCAAGATCGTAGCAAGTAGAAAGAAGTTGTCTCTGCCTACCCCTCTGGGAAACAGGCGTGATTTAATGTATGTATGTAGGGGTAATTGACGCTTATTTAATAACATTAAATTATTTAGCAATATATTAACACTCATTAGGAGGCAGACCAAAAAGGAGATGGCGGGATGACTTAGACGTGTTTCAAAGCGAATGGCGGGAGCATGCACTCAATCGGGATGAATGACGGAAAAGAGGGGAGGCCTTTGCAAAGCAGTGGGACACCCAAATAGGCTAATAAAAAATAATAGTATTAACACAACCACTTAAAAATGGATAGTATTATATCAATCGATCAGACAGAGTATTCCAAAAACGTGAAATTAAATGGAATTTTACGTTAAGCACGTTTTTTTTCGAGTAGAGTTCTCCCAATTACCATCCGCCATGTTTAAACCAGGTGCCCGCGGCAACCCTAACCACTTCATGCTGTAATGTAAAAAAATATTTATTCCATGTCATAGGTTACATATCCACTCTCTGGTGACTCGTTACACGCACAAACTAATATATCACAACATTATATATTGACACAACTAGTTATTCAACACGCCATTGTCTCTGTAATAATACGCTGCCATTTTGTCTAAGCTGGCCGAGCACCGGTCATTTTCTTGTCAGTACGATCAGGTCAAGTGCGTCGAACAGGTGCGTGTATTTAAAAAACGGTTGGCTTAGCATTGTTCCTGTGAGAGTATTTCTTAATTTAAAAATGGTTCAAAGAGGTTAATCGGTTGGATTACTGTGTCAATGTGCATTCACTGAAGTCATGGCAGCTTCCGCAGTTTGTAACCTATTCGGTATTTTTCTTAATTAATGTCTTTTTTGGTGTTTAACATGGTTTAACTTTGAAATATCGACAAACTTTTTTTTTTATGGCATAAAGTAGACAAACGAGCACACAGGCCACCTGATGGTAAGTGGAAACTGTGACCCATAGACATTCGCATTCACAAGAATGCAATGCAATCTTAAGACTGCAAATGCGTTGCCAACCCTGAGGACTAAGATGGAATGCCTCTATGCTAGTCATTTCACCGGTTCTCTTATCCCCGAACCGGAACACAACAATGCGAACACTGCTGTTTGGCGGTAGGTTAATGGATAAGATGGTGGTAGCGATCCGGACGATCCCTGCACAAGGTCCTACCACCCGCAAACTTACATACTACTACTTCTTCTTATATTTTAATACATAGATACATACATTAAATCACGTCTGCTTCCCAGAGGGGTACCAATTCTTTCCACTTGCTACGATCTTGACATATTTATTTCGCTTCTTCCACATTCATACATCGAGTCATGCACGCACGTCGGTTTCGGGTACTTAAGATTCGGCCCTTTTCCAGTATTTCTCCGATTTGACTCGAAAAAGTACGCCTAGGGCGGTCCCTTCCGACGCTTCCGCTTACTTTCGCTCTGTATATCTCTTTCGTCAATCTTCTTAATATCTTATTGTTCTCCTTATTCTTCTTTACATTTTAATTTCATGAAATATTAAATTTTGTATTTTTAAATCACGATTTTTAATTTCTGGAAATGTTATTTAGTTGATAGTTTTTTTTGCAGAACTATTTTTTTTTAAACTTGTAATATTAATTAAATTATTTTAACATTTAGTGCTAGTTTTTTGTTAGCGATTTTTTTTTCTTGGGGTCGCAGTTCTAGCCTAACCTAACCTATTTTATTACGCTCAAACTTTGTAGTAAAATAGTTTTTTGTCAATTATGTAATCGACTATGAATATAAAATAAAAGAGTTTAATAATATTAAAGAAATAAAAATGATATTTAGTTGTTCCGTCTCTTGAATCTTTTATATATATAAAAAATAATGCCACTTTTCGTTGTAATTTTATAACTCAAGAACGGCTTAACCGATTTGACAGATTTCTTTTTTGTTGTGTTCGTTAGTGTCAGCATAAGGTTTATATGTAAGAAAAAAATAGAAAATTCCAACGGTAACGGGAAATATATGTATAGTAGTTTATGAAAAGTATGTTTAAGCAATTAACAATCTTTGTACTGTTCTTATAATTGTTTTAATATGTAATGAATAGTCGATGAAGCCAAATTACACCAAGAGAAAATTTGTGAATATTCTATGAATCGTTTTCGGTGAAATGAAATTCGATAAATCGCTTATTGAATACAAAACTGACACATTCCAAAATAATTTGCTCTTGCATTAAAAATCTAATACGAACAGCTTCTAATTTTAAAATGCAACACTGACTCATTTTGGAATGTGTCCGTTTTGTATTCAATCAGCGAAATAGTTTGTCGATATTTCAAGGGACACCCGGGCCTAGTATGGGTGCGTCTATATCGCGTCAAATGTGGTTTAAGCATCCGTCACTCTCGTACTTATTTACGTGTCAGAAGGTGACGGATGCTATATCCTTTTTTTATTGCTTATTTATTAATCTGCTGGATTGGTGGTTTTCTATGTGGCTTTATGTATTTCTCTATGCAAGTAATTTAATCATTTTCGCGTACAGTCAACCAATTTGATTTCTAGGCCACTTTGGACTATGACAAATTGACATTGTCAGCCAAAACCTAAGGACCATTCCTATGATTGGGTATAAACGTCACGTTGACAAAGTCCATAGTGGATTAGGAATCAAATTGGTTGACTGTACCTATTCATTAATTAGATAGGTGCAATAACTTGACAATCTTTATCGTTAAACTAAACCTGTAAATAAGTTGAACTATTGTTTTATTATTACGGTTTATGAGATACAACCTGCTGACAAACAGACGGACAGTCTGCGGATTACATAAGTTTTGTCATTAATTTCATTTTTAGGACAAGCTTTTGTTGCCGTCTGTTTTTTTTGCACAGTCGAGTAGATACTCGTCAAGACCATTCTAACATGCCCTTACACGACGGGTTTAACGTGTGTCATTTAGGAGTTCCCATGGCCACCCTGAGTCTCCATCATCAGACCAGCTCGATGGTACCATATTATTGTGTCGTCATCAGCACTAAAAGTATGTAAATTTTTAACTTCATCGAAAACCGAGAAATGCGTCAAATTAAACTTGCAAAAGGGCATTGGGTAAAGCTTGAAGAATATTGTCATTTTTGTTTTCAGCGGCCACGGATGATTTTTACATAGTTATTTAGAGGACCTCGAAATACACATAGATATATATAATTAATGTCGTTTAATAATATCGGAGCCGAGATATTTAAGATTGAAGTGTTCAGTTTTTGGTACTGAAAGTACGCCGAGGTAAGAATATAAAATATCTTGGCTGCGATGCACTTAAGAGTGTTACATTACATAACAAAACATGTTTATTTAGAATTATTCTATCATAATTTACCACTTTTACTAATGGCCGCTCACCTTGAAAATGTATGACTTTTACAAATGACAACACTTTTACCCAAACCCCTTTGACCCGTACATACATACATACTGACATACATACATACATACATACAAAAGCTTGTGAAATAGGGTACGGAACCCTAATAATGCATTGATATTAGTTACCCTTTATGTCATCACGTGTTTAATATTATGCGCACCATGACCTAACTCGTGCGTTTGCGCACCTCACCACAGTGCCGTGTGGAACACAAAGTAAATCAACGTTATGGCGTTCGTAATAAAGTCTATTATCCTACATCAATTATTCGAGTCATAACTGTCGGTGACACAGTTATTATATTATAGAAGTTATTGTATTTGAGTTAAGGTTTCATTTTGAATGTGAATTGGATGATATACTCAGAGGCTTGATCTTATGGTTGGTTTAGTTGGAATATTATCTTTATGGTATATGAACGTGTTGTTTTTGTAACAATTCAATTTGACCCTTATTTTGTATGTTAATTGAGTTCAAGTCCCGTGTTAGCTCTATTGGTGGTCTTAAGGAATTTTAGTACTCTGTCGTTTTAATATCAAGTTTTAAATTCTAGTGAAATCGTAACAAGTGAGTGTGACAAAGTGCATAGGATTTTTTGCAGCAAAATTTTGACAAGTTGTGAATATTTATATCGATATTTCTTATCAGTACGTATCATATGTACCTATTAAGTTTATAAAAAAACATAATGGTCATAATATAAACATAATAACATATGTATATGAAACCATAAACTTTTCGCGATTGTTATAAAACAAACCTAACCTAATCTTATAGGTTTTATACGCGCGACATTTAAAAAAACCTGAAAATCCAGTATATAATGACGCGGTAGCCTAGTTGGTACCTAGTGACTAGGGTTGCCACCTTTCTTATCAAGATATATATTATATGGTGAGTTATAGGACCAAAAAATATAATATTACAAACAACAAAAATATAGTACAAATAACATTTTGTCGATCAGAAACGTCTTTATAGACCAACATTTATTTATGTTACCATATTTTAAGAGTACATACATACATAAGCTCACGCCTTTATTCCCAGAGTGGGGTAGGCAGAGCTACAGAATTACTAACAACTCTAAAAACTTGTTAATAATTCTGTAACCACGTTTTGCACAATTAGGCTAAGATGGTTACCAATGTATTAGTTACAGGTTGCAAGCCCATCGCCTAACAGTACTACACAGCCTTTATTCCCTTAGCCGTCTCTTACGACATCCACGGGAGGACATGGAGTGGCACTATTCTAACCCGGCAACCACGCGGGGGTATTTTAAGAATAATTTCGAAATTATATTGTTCTTAGAAATAAAGTATTTTAGCGTTTTGTCTTTCATATATTACAAAGTACGGACAGCCGAAATATAGTACAATACTGTATATTATAGTACGGGTGGCAACCCTAGTAGTGACCCTGTCTACGAAGCTAGCGGTCCCACGTTCGATTCCCGGTATGGGCCAATATTTGTACGAAGAGAGCTAGTATTTTTTTCTGAGTCTTGGGTGTTTTCTATGTATTTAAGTATCGTTGTCTAGTACAGTCAAGGGCAAAATTATCTATACACTTTAGTACCTTGTCTAATTGTCGTCATATTTGAACTGCCATATATGAACTGTCACAGTGGTTAAAGTGACAAGGTACTAAAGTGTATACATATTATTGCCCTTGACCAAGTCTAGAGCTTAGTTTGGAATTGTCCTTTGTTGTTTTTTTTATTATATTACGACCCATTATGTATGTTGAACATTAGCTTTTCAGGTTTTTTTTAATGTCCCGCGTATAAAACCTATTAAGGTTAGGTTTGTTTTATAACAATCCTGAAAAGTTTACGGTTGCATATACACATGTTATTATGTTGATAATTATGACCCATTATTATTAACTTTATATTATACGATACGATTCCCTTATCGATTCTTGTTAATCTTGTCATCTGTATATCTCTCCGAGATATAATAGTACATTGTGTATTAAGGGTGGTAAAGAAAGAATTACAAACGAGAGTCTGTTAGAAGCCCGAAGCCGAAGGCTGAGGGCTTTAATGACTCGAGATTTGTATTTATTTTACCACCCGTGTAACATACAATGTTTTTCATCACAATTGCGAGGAAATGAAATAAAATCAGACAAAAGATCATATTTTTAACTTATTAGCGGCAGACCACAGATTATCGGATATGTCTCGGCAGACTACAATATCATTGTCTGTGACTTACCACAGCTAATGTCAAACGGGTTCGGAGTCCGATTCTAGTGACAGTCGAGATCAATAGTTTATATGCGAGATTTTTAGGAAATTGTATGCTACTGACATTTCATCTCGAATGAAACTTCATATCGAATGGCACAAGAATTGGGGTCCTGACGTATTGTGATAGTTTGAGTCCACGTGTAATATTTAAAAAAAAAGCTATTACGTACGTTAGAAGCGTAATGGTAAAAAAAAGGCCCACGGGTATTATTTTGGATTTACGGTCGATTTTTCTAGCATGTTAGGACACTATTTACGAGCAAGTGTGATGAAAATTTTAATTCAATGGCAAATGTGTTATCAAATAAAATTTCTTAACATTGGTTTCGGGTATGTACCACTATCAGGTGGTATCACTATTAAACTTGTTAAAATGATATCGCTATTGACATGTTTTTGTATTGATTTTCAACTCGGTCGTCATTACCTACCTGTTTCGTTGCACTGGAATTCCCCACCTTACGATCGTTTTTTTTTTTTAAAGTAAGTAGTTAATTTTTTGTGAATGAAGGCTTAGGTACTGTTAGGCGATGGGCTTGCAACCTGTCACTAATACACTGGTGAACATCTTAGCCTGATTGTCCAAAATGTGGTTACACAATTATCAAGAAGTTTTTAGAGTTGTTGGTAATTCTGTAGTTCTGCCTACCCCACTCTGGGAATAAAGGCGTGAGTTTATTTATGTATGTATGTATGTCGATCCATTTAAAGTCGGTTTTCGGATAAAGGTGCAGATAGTTTTGATTTAGCTGATGTAATGGTATGTTCAATAATGTGAGTATATATTTATACTTAGTTTGTGAGAAAATTCAAGATTTCTCGAGAAAATTAGCTGTGGTTGTGCGGGAAACTCCCGCGCTATCGTGAAACCGAAGTCTAACAGTCACCCAATAATAATGTTGAGCATACTTAGAACCTTGTCATTGTCATTGTCACGTGTGTCATTTGATGTTCTGTTTGAAGTTTACTGTGACTTTTTCTTTTTTTGCCTGATTTCTTTCGGCAATACGGGGTGGAAAAAACGAACGCCACATGGACGGCAACTAACGTAAATATTGGAAATTATACGCAACGGAGACGAAACTTTTATTTTCAAAACAATAAATATGGCATTATTGGATTTTTGAAACAAATCCTCGTCGAAGGAATCCATTCGTCAAGCTATTTGATAATCATTCAGATGAGGGTGTTTTAGTCATCCTAGTACCAGGAGTTCAGAACCTGTAAGGGATCTGCTCAGAACTGGCTCGCCTCGCGGTCAAACAATGTTAATTGAAACATTCAGATGAGGGTGTTTAGCCATCCTAGTACCAGGAGTTCAGAACCTGTAAGGGGTCTGCTCCGAACGGGCTGGCCTCACGGTCAAACAGATGTTAATTGACACATTCAGATGGGGGTGTTTAGCCATCCTAGTACCAGGAGTTCAGAACCTGTAAGGGATCTGCTCAGAACTGGCTCGCCTCGCGGTCAAACAATGTTAATTGAAACATTCAGATGAGGGTGTTTAGCCATCCTAGTACCAGGAGTTCAGAACCTGTAAGGGGTCTGCTCCGACCTGCCTGGCCTCACGGTCAAACAATGTTAATTGAAACATTCAGATGAGGGTGTTTAGTCATCCTAATACCAGGAGTTCAGAACCTGTAAGGGATCTGCTCAGAACTGGCTGGCCTCGCGGTCAAACAGATGTTAATTGACACATTCAGATGGGGGTGTTTAGCCATCCTAGTACCAGGAGCTCAGAACCTGTAAGGGGTCTGCTCCGACCTGCCTGGCCTTATGGTCAAACAGATGTAAATCCATACTTCCACACTAATATTATAAATGCGAAAGTGTGTCCGTCTGTCTGTCTGTTACCTCATCACGCTTAAACCGCTGAACCGATTTAGGTGACATTTAGTGCGAAGATAGTTTGAATCATCGGAAAGGACATAGGATAGTTTTTTTGCCAAAATTCATCCCCTAAAGGGGTGAAGTAGAGGGTAAAAATTTGTATGGAGCTACGATATTACTTTATTACCTAATGTAACTTACTTTACTTAATGTACCTAACTTAGTTTTAAGTACTATGTTTTTATGATTGAAAAAATGACTAGTAGACTCACCCTATATTACCGACGTGTAAAAGAGCCCTCATGTGGCCTATTTACTGAATAAATTTATAAATATATATATATATATATTTTTTTTTTTATATAAACGAGTTCCACGCGGACGGAAACGCGGGCAGAAGCTAGTTGAAATTAAAAATGAATATGAGATGAACTCGTGGAAAAAACTATATTAAACATACTTTTTACCCATGGAGTCGGTGTTGTGGTTATCATATTTCCTCGTTCAAGTGTATAGATATAGCGTTATTGTTATGTTAAATACTGTGAGAGATCCATTAATGACATTCACGAAGATGAAATCGTGGAAAAAAAAACTAAAACAAACTTTTTACCCATGCCATTAGTGTTATGGCTATCATAGTTCCTCATACGAGTGTATAATAAATAATAAATAGATATCAGGGGACATTGTCACACACATTGACCTAGTCCCAAACTAAGCTCAAGGAACATGAGGAAACCGAATAATTTTAACAACCCAGGTCGAAATAATGTTTTTTTATGTTTTATCCAGCATGCAGTTGTAATGAAATCTCCAGTACAAAACACCGTTATGTTAAAAAATAAAAAGCATATCTCGACCTGGGTTCAGATAACATTTTTTGCTTCTCACGACCTCAGGAATACGCTGTTAAAATTATTCTGTTTCCGTATGTTACACCGTGTATACTTATACTTAAATACATAGAAAACATCCGTGACTCAGGAGCAAATATTCGCCCTCTTCACACAAATATCCGCCTTTACCTGGATTTGAACCCAAACCCGCTAGCTTTGTAGACAGGGTCACTACCAACTCGGCCAGCGCATCATCGTATATGTGATATTGTCTTTATAATGAGAGAGATCCATTGATGACATTCACGAAAAACGAAATCGTGGAAAAAAAACTACATTGAAATGAACTTTTTACCCATGCTGTTTGTGTTGTGGTTCTATCAAGTTCCTCGTTCAAGTGTATAGTATCATAATCTCTAAAATAATGCAATGCAGGAGGATTTCCCGTGATGACGTCACGTATCAACAGAAACCCGATTAAGTTATAATCAGCGGTTGGGTTACCCAATCATCTGGTGTTTTAGTTTAAATTAAAACTAGCCTAGGAAAGTACAGTCAGTAAATTAACATACTCCTTAAATGAATTTCCTCAGTTTTTTTTATGACATGCATACATACTCACGCCTTTATTCCAACTAATACACTGGTAAACGTCTTAGCCTATTTGTGCAAGATGTGGTTACGGAATTATCAACAAGTTTTTAGAGTTGTTGGTAATTCTGTAGCTCTGCCTACCCTACTCTGGGATTACAGGTGTAAAGACATGTATAAAAAGTAGTCGGCAACAAAAGTTGTAAAATTTTTAGGGTTCTGCACCTTTAAAGAAAATTACTTTGTTTTCCGTCCGTCCTCACTTCCGTCTGTCCGTCTGTCAAGACCCTTTTTCTCAGGAACGCGTGGAGGTATCAAACTGAAATTTATATGAAATACTCAGGTCTACTGTCTCTTAGAGCTGTGAAAAATGAAACTTCTAAGCCAACGCAATCAAAAGATAGGTACAACTGTTTATGCCGCAAATTTCCGCAAATTTTCGAAACTCGCAAGGGAATCAAAACCTACACGGTACTTCCCGTGAACTCAGAATCTTGAAATTTGGTACAATGCAACGTCTTATAGCACAGATAAAGGGAAAATGGCCGAAACCGTAAATTTTAGTTACATCATTATAAAAATATTTTTAATAAATTTAAAGTTACTAACCCTTTCCTCATGAACGCGTAGAGGTATTCAATTGAAATTCATATCCAGGTTTGTACGGAACCTTTCCGACACTCTTCAGTCCGACTCACACTTGGCCTGTTCTATTTTTTAATAGCTTATTAACGCACACAGCTCTTAAATACCGCGTGTCTTAATATATTTTACTGAACCTTTTTGTGCCTTAACCTTGATCGTGCTATCAAGGTTTTTTCCCGAGCGCAATGAGCCGTGTTTTTTTTATTTGCGGAAGTACGAGTAGATAGCGGTTACAACGGTCTTGTTAGAATTAAATGTTTTAAAAGCAAATTTGCCTATCTGTATTTAAATTATTCAATTTAAAACTGGTTTTGAAAACCTTTTGCATGTTTAGACATTATCGTCTTTTATGGTAACAAGATTAGGTACTCTGCCCACCCTATGTCACAATTCTGACAATGAAAGGTGACAGGTGACATTTCAGTTTACGTGGCGCAGCCAAATAATAAACCCAGTGATGTATGACCGCTATCCCGCTATCCCATTCAAGGGGTTTCGAATGGGTTTTTATAAGGTTTATTTAGAAAAACCGTATCGTTTGAAAGCTCTATTTATAAGGGTTACGGATATCAAGGGTTTGGAATGGGTTTTTCGAAAGGAATAACTATCCAAATCCGTTACATGGCTTGTTCGATTTTGCTTTTCAAGCGTTTTTTTTTAGTTTTTGTATTTTATCCCTTTAAGTTAAAAAAGCCGTTCTATTGGCATTTTAAGCGCTATTTATAAGGGTTACGCTTATATTCGGTTATGCAATAAAGAGGGATATGTATCGATTTACTGCTGACGATCTGAGCTTTATATTTTCAGGTTTCCCTTTCAATAATAAGATCGGTTATAAAGGCGTTTCGGAATTTTTTCTACAAGAAATTAAAAGTATCAGGAAGTACGTCTATAGGGAAAGAATGCGTTCGGAAAATTTTATACAAGAAAATAAACATATCAGAAAATATGTTTATAGGAAATGAAGGCGTTCGGAAATTTGATAATACATCTAACAAATCCTTGTTACACAGCCTCGCCCAGCTGAGCTAGGTACCTCGCACATCTCTGGTGGAAACGCGACGACTCCAAATCTGCTACCAACCCTGAGGACTAAGATAGAATGCGGCTATGCTAAGGTTGAACTTTTAATTCGCTGCAGTAAAATGACAGAGTCAAATGTCATCCTGTGAAATAATGAAACCACATTTTTTTGTCACATTCATGATGATAGCACATTTATGATACCATAATTTAATAGTGGTTTACACGTTCACGTAACGAATGAAACAGTCCATGGTGCATCTCCTGCACGCGGTAAGACCTACATGACGCCACTAGCAATGCCGTTTGCGTGGCAGAATATTTGTCAACTCATATTTGACATGCCGTCGACACGCTAAGAAGAAGAAGAAAGAACGACCTAAATATTTGGGGGGGAATACGAGTAGGAAGGCCTATGTTCAGCAGTGGCCGACTACTGGCTGAAGTTATAAAAGCCAATAATTTGTTTGTAGAGGATCTATGCTGCCCTGCTACGGAAAAAAGGCACATCTGTTACATGAACTGTATTGCAATTCCAACCTTATTATAACCCTTGAGAGTTAAAATTCTTCTATGAATTCATTGCACTTGTGCCTTTTCTCTGTATGAGGGCAGTATGTATTCGAACATAATAATACATGGTTAAATTTAAATCTTTAAAAATGGCCTTAAATATGGACCAGTTTTGCTACCGTTATCGACTAATATTGCCGTGAAATCAACCTAATTTGGAACTAATGCGATACGCGTGGATAACTACACTATCTTGAAAAATATGCAGCATAGGTGAAGGAAAAAATACAGATATCGTTAATTTGTAGACATATCGAATGAACAAATATACTTATTGCGAGAGTTTTTTAATTCTTTTTAAGTAAATTAAAATAGATGCTTAAATGTTTAAAAAAAATGATAAAAAGATAAAAGATATTTATTCAGTGAGTAGGCCGCACGGGCACTTTTACACGTCATGAATCTATCAGCGCTTCTCAAGAGGAGACACTGCTGAGAAGAAACGCCGCAAGAAACTCAGCAGTCGCTTTTTAACCATATTTAATACTACAGTGATTGATAAAGAAAAAAATAACTTAAATCAAATATAATATCAAATATCATGCGTAGTTCAGCAGGTTAACATGTCAAAAATATTACGAGAGAGATAAGGGGAGATAAAGGAGAAAAAGGAAAAAGAAAAAAAAAACACATGACAACCAAATAAAAGTTTGATATGTTTTCCTACATCAACGGTGTGCCCTAGACAAACAATTTTGCAAAATTCGGTCATTCTCCAGACAGCCATTTCTGTATGTCCTCGGGCTTAAAAAATATAAAACTATTGAATTTGGTAAAATTTATATTTTTTAAACGCATGAGGTACTTGTATTGAGGTGTACATGAATTTTCAAGTAAATATTCAATACCCTTCTAGGAGAAAAAAAAAATCAATACCCCATTCTCCTAATTAACACCTCGCGTCCCACTTCCGAAATCACTAATATACCTACTTCCCCTGATCATATACAAGAAGAAAGATAAATGAAAGTATTTTTATTTAATTAAAGATAAGATGTCCACATTACAAAAAAATTACCAAATGTATTAAGTAATATATCACTAAGATATACAATAAAGGAACATTGTCCCGAGATGTGTACTAATTAACGCGCCGCTTTCATTATTGTCCGTGCAAGGCCATTGAAGAAAGAGACAGACATCGCTAACGCATTTTGCGTGAGCCGCCAGTCGTGTCGAGACCCTCTTGAGGGAAAGACGTATAAGAGTTGTGTGGATCGCAGACTACAAATGTAAGTATCTAATTCGCGCGTTTTGGTTCTCGTAAATTCTAATTAACACATTAACGTTTTTAAAATCAGCCAATAACTCTTTAGCTCTGTAAATTATTGTAAACATTAAGTACCTCAGTATTTACCAGTTACTGGATTTTGTAGTTTATCACATGTACCTACAAGGAGTTATATTTTTTTTATCAAGAATCCCTAATACACACGTCTAATTCACGGGTTAAAAATGAACGCGTTAATTAGTTTAAGAGTAGTAAAAAAGGTTTTTGGTACCTACATAAAAGGTTTTTATTTCTAAATTCTTGCTTTAAGCTAAACCAGTTTAAATGAATACACAGGAATAATCTTTTAACAAAAAGGTAATTCCCGGAAAAATGATGATGGGTTCGATCTTACTAGGATTTTCCTTAGATGATTAGACATTTATTATCATGTCAAACTGACATTATTAAAGGGTCCGTAACCATAAATTCAGCTAATAATGTCAGTTTGACATAATAATATGTCTACATATTATTATGTCAAATTGACATTATTAACAGGTCCGTAACCATAAATTCTTAACCTTATAATCGTATCTATGTACTTAAGTGTTTGAACAATATGCTTTTAGAGGCTATTTCATTTTTTTTAGCATATTTCTCTATTGGAAAACATTAAAATTTAGCTGACCGCATTAAAATGTTGCATTTCTTCAAAAAGTGACACCTACAATTCTAATCATGTAAGGAAAATCCTATGGACCCGCCATCATCATTCTTCTTATTGGTATAAATTATGTATTAAACCCACCCGCAACAATTAAGCTATTTACTAATGTTGAATATCTGTATGTTTAAATATATGTATGTATGTATAGCTTATAGTATGTAAGTCTTCATAGGGAAAGATTGTAAGATAATATTGCTCATTGAATACAAAACGGACACATTCCAAAATAATTTGCTCTTCCATTAAAAATCGTATTGCAACCGCTTCTAATTTTAAAATGACACACTGACTCATTTTGGATTGTGTCCGTTTTGTATTCAATGAACGATATGTAGCATCTAATATCTGCGCCGATTGTGACTTATGTGCTATGATATTATGATAGTCACAATTTTGATATAAAGCTTGTGTCTCATACTTTGAAAAGGAAAACCACAGCAGCTGTATCTCGTTACATAGCTAGCTGTTTTCTGCGACTTTCACAAGGAACCTACGAGATACAAGCTTTTTTTTCTAAAGAATAGTTTTGTATGTTAATTATTATATTAAGGCAGAAAAGCTATGTTATTTTGTTTTGCTAATATTTTTAAATTCATTTAAGTTATGTTTAATGAAAGTTTTTTGTTAACCGTTTCAAAGATATAATTTATCTTTAAAACAAAATTACCTACTTACGTGATTTTTTTTCATTACTCGTTAGGTACTTACTACTTACTTAATTTTTTTTTTTAATTTCTTTTAGCGTTAATTAAACTAGTATCTTTAATCGTCAAGAAGACTAATAATGTGATATCTGATAGTTACTAATTAAGAGCAAATTTTATAAGGAGTTGATATTTATATTTTTATAATTTAGATTTTTTCGTGTTTTTATATAATTGAAATTTGTCAAATTATTAATAAAGACAGTTTAAAAACGTTTTTGTCTTATTTCCCAAAAATAATATATATTTGGCAACCACATTTATCTAATAAACGCGTAGTTTTTCTAATTCGCAAGCAAGTAATTCTAATTAACGCGTAGCTTTTCTAATTCGCGCGTCACGCAAATACTAAAATCCTTCTAGTTAATTACCCGCTAATAATAATTAAGTGCCCAATAAATATTAAAGTTTGAATGGTCGATATGTTACTACATTTAGTATAAAATTTATCAAAAAGCAAGTGGGAAAAAAGTGCCGTGTTAATTAGACTGAGAACATAATTCTGGAGAATGACCGAATTCTGCAAATTATTAATGACTAAGTTTCGGGTTTAGGCCAAGCATTTTTATCTGTTAGATAGTCCTCGACCCTATAGTACGCTTTAGATATTAACGACTTTTTAAGTAATTTTTAAGAGCTGGAATAGGTAATGTTAAAAAATAAAACCAAGTGTGAGTCCAAGAGTGCGATAGCTCTTACAAGATGCTTCAAGTCGCGATTGAACCTGTAGCAAACTTAGGCTAAGTCGCTACTATGACGTTTCAAAAGAGATTATTATGTAAACCTACTTAAATGAAAATATTCTGATTCAGTACTTGTCTCTCACTCGCTCTTAAGAGGTTTTTATAATTCTGGCACACACCTTGTTGATCCACCATAGAACTTTGTCATAAGGACACCGTCATGTGACGAGATACAAATTACATGGCTATTAATCGTTGTTTTTTTGCGACAAGGTTCAATAATAGTTCATCAATTAGATCCGTGACCGAGCATGGGTCGTTCAAACTATCCAACCATCAAATGTACTGAGGCTCTGTTAAAGCTCTGGTAAAGCGATATTGCTTATGTCTTGTTGACAAAAGGCAATATGGTTTTAACGTGTGGAATAGAGACCCTGTATTCCTGTATACAATCGCTACTAACTTTTCTGTTTTATATCGATTTTAAATTTGTATATGTATATGCAATCAGTAGCCTTACCATTACTTACAAATGTTACAATTACCGTACTCAAAATCCATCAAATAAAAAGAAAAAGATCCGGACAAAGCCCGGACTAAAGTCTAAAAGTTCGGACATGTCCGGACTAATCCAGACGGATGGTAACCAGGTTCCTGTGACAGACAACCGCTAATATAACTAGAAGAGAAGCGTTCTATCGTCGTCTAATGACTTGCTTGGGTTGGCAACGCGTTTACGATCTTATGATTGCAGTCTTGAGATTACAAATGTATGGTTGAGGTTTGCATCAAATGCACACGAAACAGCCAGCAACCTGTGCTGGCTGTTTCGTCCACGCAGTAGGTAGTTTAAATGGTCGTGTTTTTTTTTTCACTTAATTATTGTTCGAAATATTTCATAAATTTGAGTATATGATTGTTATTGTGCACCTTGAGTACTACCCTACTGTTCCTGTCTTCCCACTATCCCAACATATAAGTATATCGGGATTCCACTTACCATCAGGTGGCCTGTGTGCTCGTTTGCCTTCTCCATACCATAAACAAGTCCTCCTACTTACTTAATTACTGTATACAATGTTCTATAATTATTCTTCTCTTTGTTCCCAGGGAGTCAGATCAGGCCCTGGTGGCGGTTCGAGTCCCTATCAGGGGCATGACTTGCCAGTCCTGCGTGCGCGGCATAGAGGGGTGCGTGCGTGAACTGAGGGGCGTGCAGCACGTCAGGGTAAGCTTGGTCTACTCGAAAGACCGTTGGTCTACTGGAAATACCCTTGGTCTACTGGAAAGACCGTTGGTCTACTGGAAAAACCCTTGGTCATCTAATTACGAATTATTGCTGGAAAGATAGTCCATAAAATAACCAATCCAGGTGCTCATCCATACAATGGCATGCAGTACCTACACTAAAAACAACCTTAAAATGAGAGACAAAGTAATTTTTTAACATTAAAATTGCAATGAATACTGATAAAAGTGATAAATTTTAATACTGTCCAAAATTATACTAGGGACTGAACTGTAATAGTTAATTTTGATGCAAGAGCGGAAAGTATGTCATTTTACACGAGTCCTGAGGTGTCTTGGCGAATCGAAAGCATATGTATGAAACGACGTTTTTTAATAGAATAAACGGTTTTCTAAAATTGTTAACTTTTTGGGTTAAGCTCTTGTCTAGTAGTAGAACGTTAAAAAAATATGCATTTCAAAGTCAAAAAAAAGTTGGAAACTTATAATACCTATTTATCATAGTGGCATTTATTTTGACAGAAATCGACAACGCATACTTTAACTCAAGTAGGTTTATCGTACGATTCTGAATAAGTGTTAATCTTATCCTTATTTCATCTTATCTTCAGGTGGAGCTATCAGAGAACGCGGGCTACTTCAGATATGACCCCCGCGAGTGCACCGCGGAGGAGATTCGTGCGCGCATAGAAGAGATGGGCTTCGACGCGCAGGACTCCGCAGAGGACGAGACTAGGTCAGTCTACTCGAAAGACCGACGGTCTACTTATAATACTGCTGGTATATCCGAGTGATCGATGATCTACCCGAATGACCGATGGTCTACTCAAAAGATCGACGGTCTACTCGTAAGACCGATGGTCTACTAGGAATAATGCCGGTCTTCTACTGAACTCATATTAAACTTTCTTTTATGTTATGAAATGAATAACCTAATCTAAACTAAATGTAACTCCTCAAAAGGCCATCGAAGGTCTACTCAAAATACCGATTTTTTTAAGGACCGTTGGTATTCTTGAAAATTTGTGGTTTACTCGAAAGACTGATGTTCTACTCGATAGACTGATAAAAGTGATCAGATAATTTAGAAAAATGGATCATATACCGAAAATGGAAAACTTGTATTTTTTAACTTAACCTTGTCAAAGGCGTTACTGATTTAAATGAGCAATTAATCACTACGCTTTATCAGCGTGTCTTACTTAGTTAACTGCGACAACTGCAAATGGTTAGTCCTCACCAAGCCCTGCCAGGATTAAATCGTGTCACTGCTTTACCACTTTACCCTTTACATAGGGTAACCCTATCAATCGCTCCTTTTATTGCGTTCAGATGGTTTCGAATCTTCTAACATGCATTATAAAGTTAATTATCGAGTAATATTGTTTCAGAAATCTCCTACCGAAAGAAATACCGACTGACATGCTGATAGACATGTCGGGTGGACACAGCGACGAGAACGATGTGCTTATTTTGGTCGGTGGTATGACATGTCAGTCGTGCGTGAATACTATTGAAGGTGAGTCCAACAAACTAAAAACTAAGGCCCGTATTAAATACTCATCTTGGCCGAGATGCCCGTCACAAGATACGTCAAAGTCAACGGCAAACCATAGAACACTGTTATTTATGACACGTCTCGAGACGAGCATTAGAGTTGAGATTGAAAAATGAAAAAAATGAAAAAATTGTTTATTCATAAAAATCACAACAACATGACAGAAACATTGTGAGATCTCCTATTAAGTTTACAAGAAACCTGTGTCAGGAGATCCCGCTCCTCCATAGGTGGTTATGAATTTTGTTGAAAATTTAAAAATTAAAAATATAAAAGTAAAAAAAAATAAGTTAAAAAAGAAAAAGAAAAAGTGCGTGCACACGTGTGTGTGTGTGTGTGTGTGTGTGTGTGTGTGTGTGTGTGTGTGTGTGTGTGTGTGTGTGTGTGTGTACATTCTCTAGTTTAAATATAATTCGTTTTATTTTAACAATAGCTCTTCTGTTTCATTATAATTTAATGTTTTAAGCCACTCCGTCGTAACATTTTTACACTCACGTAATATAAGATTGTTAATGTCAAGTTTTTTGTCCAGCTCATTATACAGTTTTATAGCTTGTGTGTTAAATTGTCTCTTAAGAAAGACAGTATTTGCTGCCGTTTTCTTAATAGCTTCAGGTTTTCTTCTTCTACTTTTTAGCACTTGATTAGAGGGTACAGTTTTGTGGAGCCTCATGACAGATAACAGGATATACAGCTGTCTCACCCTCAATACACCAGAGATTTTGTACAGCTCGTCGGTAGAAAATCTTTGCGGTTTAAAAAATACTACTTTTAAAAGGCTGCGTTGCCCTCTTTCTACATCTAAGAATTTACTTTTATTAGCACCACCCCAGGCTGTTAAGCAATATCCTATTACTGATTGAGCTAAGATGATATATATTTGTTTTATGAGTTTGGGTGTTGCGATGTGTCTGAGGGTTTTGAAGATCCATATGAGCTTGCGTATTCTACCATTAATGTATTCTATATGTGAGTGCCAGTTTAGTCGACAATCTAAAATTACTCCTAAATATTTAATTTCATTAACCCTTTCTAACTGGTTGCAGCTACAAGATTGCAATATTTGTGATCCTCCATTACCACAGGCATGTATCGTAAGTGTGTTTTCTGTATTTGGCTGGGCTTTATTATTAATAGAAAAGCACATATATTTAGTCTTATTTATATTTAATGTTAGAAGGTTCTTATTTAGCCATTCAAATACATGAGCGAGTCCAATTTCAGCCCTCTCAAATACCGATTTCCAAGTTGTATCAACAAAGACAATGGCAGTATCATCCGCGTATGAGAAGACTGAACCTCCAGAAGTATTAGTATTTAATAAGTCGTTGATATATATCAGAAATAGTGTGGGACCCAGTACACTACCCTGAGGGACCCCAAAGGAGATATCCGAGTCCTCACTTATGTAGTCATCAATTTTGACCCTCTGCGTCCGCCCGTGCAAGTAGTCACTTAACAACTGCAAAGGTAGTCCTCGAATTCCCACGTTATATAGCTTCTGTTCAAGAATGGGGAGAGAGACTGTATCAAATGCCTTTTTTAAGTCTAGGAATACCGTTAAGCACTTATCCCCTTTATCTAACCTATCAGCGATAAGAGAGGTCAGAGAGAGTATTGCATCCTCTGTTGACAGTTTCTTTCTAAAGCCATATTGTGAGTTTGAGATAATGTTATATTTATTAAAGTAGTTTATCAGACGATTGTTAATTAGTTTCTCTAGTATCTTAGAAAGCGCAGGTAGTACCGATATTGGCCTGTAATTATTAACATCTTCTCTCTCCCCACTCTTGAACACAGGGGTAACTATTGATTTTTTAAGGGATGTTGGGAATATACCTTTATTAAAACAGAGATTTGCCAAGTGCGAGATTGCCGGCGCTAGAGCATCAGCACATCGTTTTAAGAATTTCGTAGTAATACCATCCCAGCCAGGAGCACTATCTGTTTTCAAAGACATCGTTATTTGCCTTACTTCCCAAGGATCAGTCTCTAACAGCGCGAAAGATGATGATTGTAAACTATTCGAAGACATTATAGGGGGTTTAATATTATTGCTAGGTATTTTATTATTAATTATTCCATTTGCCAGATTTCTTCCAACATTTGCAAAGTATTTGTTTACATGATTTACAGAATCAACTGGAGAATCTTTTATTATATTTAATAGTTGTGTATTTTGATCTTTACCTTTATTGCTGTAGGTAACGGTTTTTATAGTGTTCCATAATGTCTTATTGTTTTTAGCTGCTGCTTTAAGAAGTTCGCGTTCATATTTTCTTTTTGTGTTTTTTATTAACTTATTACAGAAATTTCGATACCGCTTATACGTTGTTTTAAGAGTAAGATTATCTGGATCAGTTCTTAATTTTAATTGCATTTTATTCCTATTTTTTATACATCTAATAATTCCGGTTGTTATCCATGGTTTTATGTTACGCTGTATTTTAGGTCTATTTCTTACCGTCTTTGCTGTATCCAGGGAAGTATTTAATAAATAAATTAAGTGTTCTACTATGGAGTTAGGGTCATCGCTCATAAGAATAGTCATAAGGTTATTTTTTAGTAAATTGTTATATGCCGCCTCATAGTCAATACTTATTACGGTATTTATTGCGGACTTATTAGGTTTGATTTTAGATATACTAAGTAGTGTTGTAAAGTGATCTGTAATTGTAGTTTGTAATATAGCAATAGATGCACACTGTTTATTTTTATTGATTTTAAGGTTTATATGATCGAGACAATTTTTCCCCCTAGTAGGTAATGTATGACCCGGTAGGATACTGTGTGAAGCTAGTGTATTTAGGTAATTAATTCTGTTTTGCGACTCATCTGGTCTTTCAGTCTGATCATATATGAGGTTTATGTTTATATCTCCAGTTAGAATAACGTTTTCATAGGACTTAATGCTTTCCAGGTGGTCATTTAAAGAGTTTATGAAGCCAGACGCATTATGATTAGAAGGCGACCGGTACATACCTAATACAATATAATTTAATATTTTTACTTGTATACACGATGCATGAACTAATATGATTTCTTTAAGTTCCGGTCTGAGTGATGTTTTTGCATATACCACAACCCCATCGTTTTGATTTATGTTATGTTTAGTTGAGATGCTCATGTAATTAGGAATTTGTGGAATTGGATTGTCTTTGTTTAACCAACACTCAGACAGAACTATGATATCCGCGGTGAAGTTTAATTGAGGTAATAATATTTGAAAATCATCGAAATTTTTACAAATACTTCTTATGTTTTGCGATATTAAAGTCAGGTCAGTTTTGTTTATTTTGATATGTTTACTTAGTTCCTCTAGTTCACATTTAACTGATGAGGCAATCGAGGTTTGGTCAATATCACGCAATGTGTCTAAATTTATAGTAGCCATTTATACGTATATTTTAAATAGAGTGCAGTTACAAGTACTATAACAGTACTACTGGAGTGGTGATTGGCACCATTGTATCTGTGCCATTTGACTAGTGGTGTCCTCAATATAATAGCCGTATAACATAAACGAGAATGAGTTAGCTGCAAATTAAGATTGTGTTTGAGAGAGTGTATTGTAGTGTTGATAATTTGAGCAGTGTGTAGTGTTACAGTTTGTACCAAAATTTGTATTGTACAAGTTTTACATAATAAATAGAAACATGCAGATAGAGAGCGTGTGGTAATATCTAAGTATAGTCATTGCTTTGTTTCTTGTTCCAGCTTCTGTATATCGGCCTCTGTGTTTATACGTATTAATGGAGATGAGTCTTCTTTCCGTAGAAACACTTTCCCGGCGGCAGTCCAGCAGTGTTTGTATCCATTTTGAGATCTGTAGTCCCGGGCCAAGTAAAAAAGACGTCTATTAGATGCAGTTAGATTTTCTCCGATGTATATCGGCTGACTAGGTACATTTCCCAACTGGAGATGTCCTGTGTTAAGCTTATTTTCCTTGTGTTCCTTATTATATCTTTTGACTGACTGGAAGATCTTGTCTCGGGTGAAGGTTGATGTGAACTCAACGATCATTGGTTTTTGCTTCGCCATAGTGCTCACACGAAATACATCCTTCAAGTTAGCTGACTGGATTGGGGCATTTACAGTACTACATATCTTAACAACAGTATCAATAAGGTCCTGCTTAGTCTCTGTAGGCATTTTTGGTATGTTCCTAATTTCCAATGTAGAGCATCGCAGTTGCCTTTCCATATTTCCTACTCTCTCTTCCAATCTTTCAATATGTATTCTATCCTCTTTTTTTTCCTTTTCTAATTGCTGTATTTTAACCATAAATTCATCGTACTTCTCAGCAGTGAATTCAACAGTTTCTTTAAGCTGTGCATTTTGAGCGATAAGTTCTTCCAATTTGGTATTAACCGCTTTAAAAAACTGGTCTTGTTGTGCTTGTTGTGTTCTGAATAACTTTAAGATCTCTGTTCTCAAAGCCCTGATTTCAGCAGTCTCCTGTTGTGGTGAATTTAATGGTAAATTGTCAGGCACGGTTTGCGAAACCGCGGTAGTAGCTATGTGTTTCGGCTCAGTAGATTTCTGCGCCTTCGTTTGTACAGGAGTGTTACTGTTATCGCCCTTGGGGCGAGATGCCACACACTCCGGGCATATCCACTTAGCTCGCAACGCTGGTGAGTCATTTTTGTAATCTGCGCAGTCTTGGTGGTATTCTTGCAAGCATGATCTATTTGTACACTTTATTCTTTTCTGTGTCACCAGCACAGTATTTTTGCACGCGGAACACAACATAGCCCTTTCTTTCTTTATTTTTTTATTTTTTTTGGTTATCTAAATATTATGTGATGTTAACAAGTCAAGAACCAAAGCAACAAGTACCAGGGGCGCATCAATTGCAAGCGTAGTAGTTTGAGTTTATCGCGATGCGCTAGAGGGGTCTCATCGAATTGGTCACGATCGACAGTTTCGTATAACTTCGCTTGCCGTCCAGGTTAGTAAGCCCCCTATGTATCGTTATTGGCAAAAGTATATTTGTCCCTTTCTTTCCAATACAAAACAAATGCAGGTGGCTTTATTTAGTTCCTGGCGTAGTAAGGTAATAGATGTTTCACTCACTTCATTGTTTCTGCTCGCTGGCTGGATGTGTTGTTGAAGTCTCTGGTCGTTTATGTTATCCTAATATTTTGCGTTGTAATTAATTTTCAATTTATTCTAAACATTTAATTTAAAATTGCAGAAAGTAAGTGCACGCGTGTATACTCGAAAGAGATCCGGGGGGAAGAGGAATTATTAGATTATAGGAGATTAGTTTATTAATACGGCCCTATGCAAAATAAGGGCACTCACGATTTTTTAAGTGGTTCAATATTTTTTCTCAACTGTTTTTTACAAGAATCATATTTTATTGAAGCTATGAAAAAAAGTCAAGAATGTTCCCTATTACCAAATACGCTTTCTTCAATGTCAACATTCGTCGAAAAACTACTACGCCAAGTACCTTATGTCAATTTCTTTTCGAGCAATCGAAATGATGCCAGACATTTGCAGTAACTAAGATAAACCTCTTGTAGTAATATCAATCTTATTATTAACGATATAGAATAGAATCTGCTTTGGTTATTGCATTTTACATACTTCTTATTTCTTATTCTTATTAGGCCGGCAGTATTTCTCTCAGTATAACCTACCTCTATCCGTATCCGTATCTTTCCGTGGATGTCGTAAAAGCCGACTAAGGTAATAAAGGCGTGTAGTACTGTTAGGCGATGGGCTTGCAACCTGTCACTAATACACTGGTAAACATCTTCGCCTAAGTGTGCAAAATGTGGTTACAGAATTATCGAAAAGTTTTTATAGTTGTTGGAAATTCTGTAGCTCTGCCTACCCCACTCTGGGAATAAAGGCGTGTTTATGTATGTGTATGTATGTAACCTACCTCTTTGTCCCTAGGAGCCCTAAAAGCGACTCCCGGAATAATCCACGCGGTGGTGGAGCTAGCATCAGGCACGGCGCGGGTGCGCGCGCGCCGCGAGATCGCGCCGCAGCAGATCGCGGACATCATATACGAGCTGGGGTTCGACGCTGCTGTACGGACCGGTGACGGTGAGTTAGGTCTACTGGAAAGACCGTGGTCTACTCGAAATAAGCTGGAAAACCTGTGGTTATCGAGAAAGTATTTTTTCTACTGAAAAAACCTTAGGTCTCTGGAAATACCTACACTGGTGTACTGTAAATACCATGGTCTACTGGAAAGACCAGTATGTTGGAAAGATCACGGGCTATTAAACAGACTATGGTCTACTAAAAAGTCTACTGAAAATATCAGCCCAAATCCTCTCATTCGTAATTTCCTATGATCTAACGATTTCCATAATGATACGGTAACCCTTTCGAATACTAACCAAATAAACGGGATTTTCAGTTCTTGGTAAGTATTTAAACAAAAAAATCTTTATGGTATTGAAACAATTGATTGGTTTTTGTTACAGATGAAAAATTACATAGTAAAAGCGACCAAGAAGGTACCGGGGACAGAGTCTCAGTCAAGCCTTCGGGCAAAAGTAAAACGTACGCAAATGTAAGTGTTCATTTAATTCTATTGTCCATATTTGGGTCATACACGGATTTAGGTTCGCGTCTTTCCTGTGGACATACCCAAAGTTAACGTGTTTAAAGCCCAATTCTCTAGCTGAACCCACATCCGCATAAAGGGCGTCACGTCTACTTTAGTCCTATCAAATAAAAACATAACTTAGTTATATGCACACAAGCCCTTAACTATTGACCACAGGAGAGACAACTTTTGTTTTTGTGATTGTGTATGACCCATTTAGTAAACGATAAATTGATAAAACCTCCGATGTATTGAGAAGTTAAGTATCAGAGTTGATAAGATAACTATGCCATTTGTACAGGTCGATTCACAAGAGCACGAATGGATTAAATGAGTGAATGAAAGTATACTAGTGTGTAAAATAGTAACAGGTTTTCGGTTTGAAATTCGAACATCGGTTCAAAGGACGGTACTCACACAATGATAGGTGACATTACTGTCGTTCAATCAATTCGTGCCAACTCTTGTGAATTGACCTGTTCTTTATTGTGTAATTAAGTTTAAATAAATAAATAATAGAGGGGAACTAGGAAACTTTACAAAAATTTTCCCCCATCTGGAAGAAATTGGGGGAGAAGTGGGAAACTTATTCTATGTATACGAAGCCTATTTATTTTGTTTCCAGGGTTCCGTACCAACAGAGAAAGAAAATGATCTGACTCGATGTACACTGGAAGTGAAAGGCATGACGTGCGCGTCTTGCGTGTCGGCCATCGAAAAACACTGCTCAAAGATATATGGTGAGTGTGTTGTCTACTCGAAAGAACTTGGTCTACTCGAAAGACGGTGGTCTACTCGAAAGACCGTGGTCTACTCGAAAGACCGTGGTCTACTCGAAAGACCGTGGTCTACTCAAAAGATCGTCGTCTTTTCAAAAGACCGTAGTATCCTCTAAAGTACTGGAAAGAAGGCGTGAATGTCTTTGTAAATATGTGCCATTATTTTTGCAGGTGTAGACTCAATCCTAATAGCCCTGCTGGCAGCCAAGGCGGAGGTGAGCTACTCCTCCTGCAAGGTGTCCGCCACCGACATCGCCCAGAGCATCACGGAGCTGGGGTTCCCGGCCGAGGTGCTCCGCGACGACGTCGGCCAGGGGCTCCAGGAGACGCAGCTCGCGGTGAGGGTCTTGGTGGAAACATACAGATGATAGTGGAACTACTCGAAGAAATCATCATCATTTCGTATGGCTATATTAATCTTAGCGCTGGATCCTATATGTCTATTTTTAGGTTTACTAGTCTGTCTTTGGACGCTGCAATATATATCATTCATTCATTCAGTCAGCATCAAAAGTAGCTAAACAGAATAACATGCTCAAAATGATCTGGACACGACGTATTTTTTTGACAATAGAGTCAAGTGCAGATCATTTTGACATCTTCGGTTGCGTAGCTACGTTTATCCATTCATTTCATTCAGCCATTCATCCATCCAATACTGTCCGTTCATCCAGTCATTTCATTCAGGCATCCATTCATTCGGTGTCGTTCGTTCATACATTCATTTCATTCAGCCATTGATCCATCCAATACTGTCCGTTCATCCATTCATTTCATTCACCCATCCATCCGTTCAATATTGTTCGTTCATTCAGTCATTTCATTCAGGCATCCATTCATTCAGTGTCGTTCGTTCATCCGTTCATTTCATTCAGCCATTGATCCATCCAATACTGTCCGCTCATCCATTCATTTCATTCACCCATCCATCCGTTCAATATTGTTCTTTTATTCAATCATTTCATTCAGGCATCCATTCATTCGGTGTCGTTCGTTCATCCATTCATTTCATTCAGCCATTGATCCATCCAATACTGTCCGTTCATCCATTCATTTCATTCACCTATCCATCCGTTCAATACTGTTCGTTCATTCAGTCATTTCATTCAGTATCGTTCGTTCATGCATCCATTTCATTCAGCCATCCACCCATTCATTATGATGACACCTGTTCATCTTCTGGTTGGTTAGTTATCTTTTTTTATCCTTTACAGATTCGAGGCATGACGTGCGCGTCGTGTGTGAGCAAGATAGAGAAGACTGTACTTAAATTAAGCGGCGTGGCTTCCTGCGCCGTCGCCCTGACCACTTCCAAGTAAGTAATGAGTACAGAGCAGCAAAAGTAGCTCCGCAACCGAAGAGCTCAAAATGATCTGCACTCGACTCTATTGTCAAGAGAATACGTCGTGTCTAGATCATTCTGAGCGTGTTATTCTGCTTAGCTACTTTTCATGCTGACTGTAGGCAGACCAAACTGATTAAGTACAGAACTGATTGAGTACTGATTAAGTTTGATAGCGAAATGCATTGTTTGTGCATGTTTTTTTTTTTTTATGGCATCGTGTAGACAAACGAGCACACAGGCCACCTGATGGTAAGTGGAAACTGTGACCCATAGACATTCGCAATCACAAGACTGCAATGCAATCCTAAGACTGCAAATGCGTTGCCAACCCTGAGGCTAAGATGGAATGCCTCTATGCTAGTCATTTCACCATTTGTTTTGTGTACCATAGGTATGAGAACCTTTTGGCGATCTGCCTTTGGTTGGTGTGTAGCAGTAGTTTTAATTTTACCTTTTATTTGCACTAGTGTTTTTGTGTAAGTGCGTGTACCTTTGAAGTTTGTACTTAACTTTAAGTATGCTACTCTGTCACTACATGTGAAATCCTGTATTTCGTTTTGTGCTTCCTGTTCTTGTTTCATATGTTATATTTGTAACTGTTGGATTTCCCACCAATAAATATATAAAGAGTAAAATAAATAAATAAATAAATAAATATGAGGGACAGACAATCTCACACCAATTGACCTAGTCCCAAACTAAGCTCTAGGCTTGTACTATGGGTACTAGATAACGATATATAAATACTTATATAGAGAAATATTATACTTAAATACATAGAAAACATCCATGACTCAGGAACAAATATTCGCGCTCATCACACAAAGATCTGCTCTTACCGGGATTCGAACCCAGGACCACTAGCTTCGTAGGCAGGGTCACTACCCACTAGGCCAGCGCGTCGTCAAGTAGGTAGTTCACTTACGGCCCTTCAAGAATTATAGTTACCTACAAGCTTTTCATAGTATAAAGCAAAGTCGCTTGCCGTCGGTCCCTCTGTATGTACGCTTATATCTTTCAAACTACGCAACGGATTTTAATGTGGTTTTCATCGATAGATAGAGCGATTCAAGAGGAAGGTGTTTTTGTACGGTCGGCCAAGAAAGTGGTCTACCAAATTGACAAAAGTTTATTAGAGATCTAACTATCCCTAAGGTTGACACCTGTCACTGTCATATTATTGCGAGGGAAAATCGAACTTGTATCATGCATGACGTGCTAATGAAATTCAACTGTAGGTTGGTAGACCACGTTTTTGGCCGACTGTACAAGCAATTTTGGTTTGCTTACGGGTGTTACAGAAAAGTCACTTAAACCGAAGCGAAGCGAGGGCGAGTCGCTAGTTTATTTTATACAATTACAATTAAAAATAACACATCTGGTGGTCAGCGCATCCCTCTGGATTTTGACTGTACAGTCAAGGTTAAAAATTAATATCTGCACAAAGTTGCAAAAATACATACACATGGACCTTATTGCCATAGTAATAAGGTCTGTGTACATATTTTTGACACTGTGGTGTATACATCGTTACTTAAATACTAAAGGGCCACAAATCATAATGTGTTTGTGTTGCATTTAAATTCGGAATACTCTATACCTTAAGTTTTAAATCAAACTATGTCTGTTTTTGTTTTGTGGCGCTTTTGCGTTTAAGCAGCGACACATTGGTGACCTAAGGTCACTGACCTTGACTGTACAAGCTGTTATTATATTTTTAACATATTTGTGAATGGACTGGGAGTTTTCTTTTTTTATCCGAATTTTTATGTATATTTATATGTATTTTTCTGTACAGAGGCAAGGTGAAATACGACTCGGAGCTTATCGGCCCCCGGACGATCTGCGAGGCCATCAGCAACCTGGGGTTCGAGGCGAGCGTGGCGACCCCTAACAAGGGGACCTCCAATTATTTAGAACACAAGTGAGATATTTTTAGGGTTTCCGTATCAAAAGTACAGTAACCATAAGTAAGTAGTAGTAAGTTCGATGGTTCGGTCATTTGGAAAGGATGGATGAAAGAAGATTGACGCAAGAGATATACAGATCGAAAGTGAGTGGACGGGTCGGAAGGGGCCGCCCTAGGCGTACTTTTTCGAGTCAAATCGGAGAAATACTGGAAAAGGGCCGAATCTTAAGTACCCGAAACCGACGTGCGTGCATGACTCGATGTATGAATGTAGAAGAAGCGAAAGAGATTTGTCAAGATCGTAGCAAGTGGAAAGAAGTGGTCTCAGCCTACCCCACTGGGAAACAGGATTAATGTATGTATGTATGTATGTATGTATGTATGTAAGTACAGTAACCGGTTAAGTGCGAGTCGGACACATGCACCGAGGGTCCCGTAATTAAGATAATTATGCTTGTTATCCGCAAAAGAATATACTCATTTTGTTATGAACTCTATTGTCTATGTAATATGGTCCATTTTGACTATCCAAAATGTTAATACATTAACTAAGTTTTTTTGTTATTAATCAAATACTGTAAACAATGAACACTTCATTTTATTTTTCCCATAAAATTTCCATAATTAAACTTCGGAGATACAAGTTATTTTTTTCTCTACTCCTGTACACATTTCCAATTTACTATTTACAGAGAAGAAATTAGAAAATGGCGGAACGCGTTCCTAATATCCCTCCTGTTCGGTGGGCCGTGCATGGTGGCCATGGCCTACTTCATGGCCAGCATGAACCACCACCACGACGCCAAGGCCATGTGCTGCGTGGTCCCCGGGCTGAGCTTGGAGAATCTAATCATGTTCCTATTGGCGACGCCTGTGCAGGTTAGTGTCGTTCATTCAATTACGCTATTGTTCACTCATTCATTCTTAATTTTTCATTCACTAATTCATTCTTCGTTTTGCATTATTCATTTGACTATGCTTATTCTCTTTTCAGTACAAATTACAGTTTACAGTACAAATTCTCTACTCAGTACAAATTTAATTATCGCATTCCCAAGGTCCACAATAAACTTATGTATAAGAGTGCTTTCATTTCCGCAATGCGGGTTTTCAATAACCTACCTATTGAAATCAAATCACTGGAAGGTAAACAATTTAAAACTACCCTAAGGGGTTGGCTCATTGATAGAATCTTCTACAATATGAATGAGTTTTATAATAGATAATAAATTGTGCATGAATTAATAAATTCTGTCTAGTAATAAGCGACTTAATATTGTATGTCCGTGATGGATAAACTGTTGGTTCTAGTTATATACTTATTAACATCTTTGTACACGGTTAAACAATAAACGTTATTCTATTCTATTCTATTCTATTTTTTTTACATATCATATCATTCACTTGTTCGTTCTTTGTTCATTCATTAATTATTAGTCACTCATTCATTCTTCGTTTTTACATTCACGCTTTTATTTATTATGTGGTCATTCACTCATAATTTATCATTCATTCATTCACTTGTTCAGTAATGCACTTCTCCAAATTAAGATGATGATGATGAAACCCTCATTATTCATACATTTACCTACCTATGGTCCCCTCCTCTCAATATCCCCCTGTTCGACGGACCGTGTATGGTGGCCATGGACTATTTCATGGCCAGCATGAACCACCACGACGCCAAGGCCATATACTGCGTGGTCGAGCAGCCTTGACTACAGCCTCAGTTAGAGGCTGCTCGCTTTGAGGCAAAGGCTCAAGGCACGCTGCGGATCAGCTCGAAGCGAGTCGCCTCAGCTTGATCAGTAATGTGTGTTTTGCGGTGGCAGGACCTTGTGCAGGGTCCGTCCGGATCGCTACCACCATCTTATCCATTAACCTACCGCCAAACAGCAGTGTTCGCATTGCTGTGTTCCGGTTTGGGGATAAGACACCCGGTGAAATGACTAGCATAGAGGCATTCCATCTTAGTCCTCAGGGTTGGCAACGCATTTGCAGTCTTAAGATTGCATTGCAGTCTTGTGAATGCGAATGTCTATGGGTCAAAGTTTCCACTTACCATCAGGTGGCCTGTGTGCTTGTTGTCTTCCCTATGCCATAAAAAAAATGCACGGCTCGGACTGAGGTTCCTTTGAGCACGGCAAATATCCGACAAAATATGGCTCGGCTCACAGCGAAGAATTTGCCTTGTGTCGCGGCGTCCCCACTTACGCGGCCTCGGAATGAGGCAGCCGCTCGACCCGAGGCTAAAAGCCGATGGAATTGAAAATTATTCATTCACCCGATTCCCATTCATTGTTTATCAGTCACTCACTCATTCTTCGTTTTTCATTCATGCTTTTACTCGTGTCGCGGCGTGCTTCAGGTTGAGGCAGCGTCTCCACTTACGCGGCCTCCGAATGAGGCAGCCGCTCGACCCGAGGCTGCCTCTATAGTCTATACTATTAGGTATTTAAAAAAATGTAAACATTCCAAACCACGTGACATTATTAAACAGCCAATCAAAACTGTCCTATCGAACTTTGACATACGACGACTTTGACGGCAGCCAATAGAAGCAGAACACTGTCTGCTTCTATTGGCTGACGAACTATATCACGTGGTTGTACTGTTTACATTTTTTTAAATGCCTAAAAGTATAGGCCTCTAGTGGATACGGCTATTGAAATCAGCTCAGCGGTTTAGGCGCGAAAGCGTAACGATGTAGTCATTCAGTCACAATTTATCATTCATTCATTCATCATTCATTCGTTCTTTAACTGATGACTTACCTAACTGGCCAAAAGTCGATGGAATTGAAAATCACTAATTCACCCGATCTGCATTCATTATTTATGGTTCTCTGTCGTTTGCCCGAAAGTCATTTGCCATAATTCTATCACTTGCCATAATATTCATTCGCCATAAAGGCATTTTTTCTGAAATCGTGAACTGTTCAGAATTGTTATAAAACAAACCTAACCTAACCTATTGGGCTCTATACGATGGCATGTAAAAATTACCTGAAAAGTTTACAGCTTCAGAAAAAATGCCTTTATGGCAAGTGACACAATTATGGCAAATGAAATTCGGGTAAACGAAGTGATCCGATTATTTATCATTCACTCAATCATTATTCGTTTTTATTTATCAAACACTCATCAAATTGTATTCAACTCATTTACTAGAGTTAATTTCATTAAAAGATCCGAGTTTTTTATTCAGAACTTAGTAAAACACATGAATGATTATTATTGGTTTCATTCATTCATTCATTCATTACAGTTCATCGGCGGCTGGCACTTCTACAAGCAGGCGTACAAAGCTCTGAGCCACGGCACCTCCAATATGGACGTGTTAATATCTATGACAACTACAATAAGGTAAGAAATTAATTACAGCTTATTCATATTCATATTCTTTATTAAGTATTGTACATACATCGTCAAAGTTAGTAAGTTAATGAGTTAAACAATTATGAATAAAATGCGATTCTTTAAAAAACTATTACATTATTTTCATGATATCTAAATTCACGTTATATTTGAAACTTAAGTCACCAACATCACCATATTTTGTAGTTAATTTCCTTAAAAAAACGGAACAAGGTGGTTGTGTCACGTCAAGAGCTACATTTATGATGCTATAACGTGTATTTTTTATACTTATAGTAGGCCATATTTGCCGCTTCTTGATGGTTTAGGCCTTACACGTAACGTTGCCCATAACAGCGGTTAGGTTATGGCGCATGCTGAATATGGGTCACAAAAGGTCCTCTCACCTCTTTTACTTTGTCGTCAGTTCATCGTATTATCGTCGTCTCTCGTGGTCTATAAGGGCCTATATTTTACACTGTTAAAACGATATCGTATTTGACGCGTTACGGTATTGTTTTTAACTCCGCCATTGCTTTCAAGTAAATAAGAGCTGTACAGTCGACGCCATAAATATGTTTACACTTTAGTACCTTGTTTATTTAGCGTCATGTTTAAACTGCCATTTGAAATTGTCACAGCGTGTAAAGTGACGAGGTACTAAAGTGTAAACATATTTATGGCGTCGACTGTACAAAAGTAATTGACTGTAATTAACTGTAATTCTTAATTCTTAATTTTAATTTTAACTGTAATTGACTGTAATTCTTAATTCTTAATTTTAATTTGACATTTGGAGCCTGTTTACATCTCCGAAATTGTATTATTTATTTTAATCCGACATTTTGATGTATTTAATTATTATTACTACTGGGACCTGTACATCCCTGTGACATTTAAATTATGTAGCTTAAGTTTAGTATTGTAATAAGTGTTTTATTTTTAAAAAATGGCTTACTGTTGAGTTTCTTGCGGCGCTTCTTCTCAACAGTGGTCTCTTTGGAAGCGCTGGTAGACTCAGACTTGTAAAAGTGCCTACAGGGCCTACTTACAGAATAAATGATTTGAATTTGAATTTTGAATTAAAGGTTGACAATACAACAGGTCAAAAACGATTTGGTTCTACCGCCTAGAATCGAGGCCTCAGAGGTCCGACTGTAAAGCAGCGACCACACCAATGCTTAAAAAACGGTGACGGTACGGAATCGCAGTGACGCGTCGTATTAGCACCGTTTTAAACGCACGCTCCCCACACCGCTGCTTAACGTTGCGTATATCACGGTACGTCAAAATTGACGCCATGTTATTACTATGGGTTCTCTGTCGTTTGCCCGAAAGTCATTTTGCCATAACTCTATCACTTGCCATAATATTCATTCGCCATAAAGGCATTTTATCTGAAATCGTGAACTATTCAGAATTGTTGTAAAACAAACCTAACCCAACCTATTGGGCTCTATACGATACCATGTAAAAATTACCTGAAAGATTTACAGTTTCAGAAAAAAATGCCTTTATGGCAAATTAACATTATGGCAAATGAAATTCGGGTAAACGAAGTGATCCGATTACAATGACACATTCTTTTGTTTACGCACCGTCTGCGAATTTTGAGCATGCGTCAAAAACGGTGCTAATACGACGCGTCACTGCGATTCCGTACCGTCACCGTTTTTTAGTCTATAGATTTTACTCAACAAATAAATTTGAACACGACTTCCTGTTGACAGCTACGCGTACTCGCTGGCGGTGGTGGTGACCGCCATGGCGCTCCAGAAGGACGTGAGCCCGATGACGTTCTTCGACACGCCGCCCATGCTGCTCGTGTTCGTGTCGCTGGGTCGCTGGCTCGAGCACATCGCCAAGGTATGTTGCGTTTATAGTAAGTTTTGCGGGTGGTAGGACCTTGTGCAGGGTCCGTCCGGATCGCTACCACCATCTTATCCATTAACCTACCGCCAAACAGCAGTGTTCGCATTGTTGTGTTCCGGTTTGGAGATAACACAGCCGGTGAAATGACTAGCATAGAGGCATTCCATCTTAGTCCTCAGGGTTGGCAACGCATTTGCAGTCTTAGGATTGCTTTGCAGTCTTGTGAATGCGAATGTCTATGGGTCACAGTTTTCTCTTACCATCAGGTGGCCTGTGTGCTCGTTTGTCATCTCTATGCCATAAAAAATAAAAAAAATAAAAAACGTACAAGTCTGATCGTGGGTTTCAATCGTGCTTTCGGAAATTATCGGAATCGTTGTTTGTGTCTGCGCGAACGAAGATTCACGACACGCCGTATACCGCGCGGGTGAGGATTCATTTAAATCCACCTATAGTATTCTATTTATATCGCGTCGGTTTCTATCACTACATATATGTAGTATAAAACAAAGTCGCTTCCCGCTGTCTGTCCCTATGTATGCATAGATCTTTAAAACTACGCAACGGATTTTGATACGGTTTTTTATAATAGATAGTGATTCAAGAGGAAGGTTTTTGTGTATGATAAACTCTGTTTTATGTTACGGGTATTACAGAAAACTCACATAAACCGAAGCGAAGCGATGGCGGGTCACTAGTTTTTTTTTTTTTTTTTTTTTTTTTTTTTTTTTTTTTTTTTTTTTTTTTTTTTTTTGTGGCATAGAGATGACAAACGAGCACACAGGCCACCTGATGGTAAGTGGAAACTGTGACCCATAGACATTCGCATTCACAAGACTGCAATGCAATCCTAAGACTGCAAATGCGTTGCCAACCCTGAGGACTAAGATGGAATGCCTCTATGCTAGTCATTTCACCGGCTGTCTTATCCCCAAACCGGAACACAACAATGCGAACACTGCTATTTGGCGGTAGGTTAATGGATAAGATGGTGGTAGCGATTCGGACGGACCCTGCACAGGGTCCTACCACCCGCAAATAATGGTAATAAGCGCGTAATGGTTATAAGGTGCAAATTAAATTGCACCTATTATTCCCATCTCACTCACGCACGTTTGACGTCTGACTGAATGACACGCGGGCGCGCGTCAACATGGCGTCACTAGTAACCAATAACAGCACAGAATACAACCGCGCAACGCGTGGATCACGCTGATTGGTTCCCGCGCTTCGAAAAATTGTCATCTGCGCAGGTATACATCGGCAAGCCATATCAGTTGTGTTTCACTGTAGAACAATGTACAAAGGTGCGAAGAGGTGATCTGTGCACTAGACAGTTTTTAAGGGGTCCATATTGACCCTCATAATTATTTTTATTCAAAGTGTTTTCAATTCATCGGAATTCATAACGTATGTTTTTCAGTAACTGGTGACGTTTTCAGATTTTTTTATAAATCAAACCTAACCTAACCTAGCCTTATCTACACGTTGAATATTTAAGAACTTCTGAATGTATACGGTTCCGGCCATAGTAAACAATATGAATAACAATTTATGAATACAAAATGATAAACTATGATTTTTCAAGTAAATGTTCGATTCCAGGGTAAAACCTCGGAGGCTCTATCGAAGCTGCTCTCCCTGAAGGCCACAGAGGCTGTGCTCGTCAACCTGGACCCTCACGGGCTGGTGCTGAGCGAGAAGAACATACCCGTCGAGCTGGTGGAGAGAGGAGATGTGCTTAAGGTATCCAATTAGTTAAGGATTCACTTAAAAAAAGTTTCTGTCAAAAAAATGTTTTTGGGTGAAGATTTGGTTGCCGACTGTACTTTACTTTGCACAGTCGTCATCTACTTGTCACGACAATTCTAACAAGCCCTAACACGACGGGTTTATCATGTGTAATTTAGGTGTTCCTATTGCCACCCTGAGTCTCCATCATCAGACCACCTCTATGGTGTTATATTATTGTATTGTCATCAGAACTAGGCGTATGCAAATTTTCAGCTTTAACTTGCAAAGTTTGACTGTTAAATAAATAAATACTTACATATTATGTACATTGCAAGTAAAATAAAACCTTGTAAAAACAGGAGACGATGGCACCCGAGAGGGAATCAGTTACCAGTTAGAGTTTTTTTTAAATCGAATTAAAAAAATTGTTTCGAGTCAAATTGGAGAAATACTGGAAAAGGGCCGAATCTTAAGTACCCGAAACCGACGTGCGTGCATGACTCAATGTATGAATGTGGAAGAAGCGAAAAAGAGTTGTCAAGATCGTAGCAAGTGGAAAGAAGTCGTCTCTGCCTACCCCTCTGGGAAACAGGCGTAATTTAAATGAATTAAAATCGGAATACAATACTGTTCGGAGGTACGGAACCCTTGATACACGAGTCCAATTCGCGCTTGACCTTTTTTTTTTACTGTTCCCTTGTTACATAATCTTTATGTAATTCCCTAGGTGGTACCAGGAGCTAAGATCCCAGTAGATGGTAAAGTGCTATCGGGGCAGAGCACGTGCGACGAGTCTCTTATCACCGGGGAGTCCATGCCGGTCGCTAAGACTAAAGGTAACGCGTGCTTTATAATATAGCATAACATACACACCGGATCCCTTTGACTGCCATACATATCGTTGGTCATAACATAATGTATTGTTAGTCATACAATTTTTTTGTCATAACTTCTTTCAGGCTGAAGTTACAGTTTTATATAAATGTTTATCGTGTAGATTCGTTAGGTTAGGTTAGGTTAGTTTTATAAAAATCCTGAAAAAATAACCGTGTCCTGAGAAAAAAGCATTATGACTTGCGAAAATCATGACTTACAACACATTATGACTAAAAATAATTATGGCAGTCAATAGAGACTCCATACACACATAGCTGGTCATGTAATTAGTAACCCTTGCATTTTTCCACTTCAGTTTTCAGTTTCAGTTTCTTTATTTGCAATAAATTGTATGTACGAGTACAAAGATGGAAAATATTTCGTAATTAGAGCATGAATACAATTTTACCCATAAGGTGTAGCAAAGAACAAACATTAGTAAAATATAAATGTCAATATCATTACATTACATATAATTATAAACTAACAACACAACAAAATAATATAGATGTCAAGTTAAATAAATATGCTTGCATTCTAAATTACATTAATCTTAAGTATCACTACATGCAATTTTGAATTATAATAATAATAATAATAATAATAATAATTGTTTATTTCAGACAATGTCCATACAAATTTGTTAGTAATTCTTATAATAAGATGTTAGCGTATTAAAAATAAAATTAAAATTAATAAAATAAAACTAAACAACTAGGTACAAAATAATAATAATAATAATATTTAAGTACAAAAATTAAAATTATGTTATGGGATGTGCGTGCATACGCTCCCATCGAGCCCACATGGGGCTATCCCATCGGTCAGTGAACGCGGCCAGGACGCGGTTGGGGCTGGCGCGGAGGCGGGCCTGCATGGAGGCGCAGCGCTTCCTCATGACGGCCGCGAACCCGTCCGTGCGCGCCTCGCAGAGCATGCCGGACGCGCTGCACCACCGCCCCAGCCCCAGCAGCACCCGGAACGCGTTGTTGTACTGAACACGCAACTGGTTGTACGCCTTCTGCGTAAAACTAACCCACAGGCTACAGGTGTAAAATGTCTGACAGTATGCTTTGAAAAGCGTCACTTTGACCTCTTTGGTACACCTAACGAACCTGCGGGCCAGCATGTTGCATCGGACGGCCAACGATCTTCTCTCGCGCTCAATATCGGCGTTGTCACTTAAGTTATCAGTGACCCAGTGGCCCAAATATTTAAACTGAGATACTCTATTCAGAGGAATACCAACGAGAGTGACAGGCGGCACATTCAATGGCGATTTGGTGCCCGCTTTAAACACCATAAGCTCACTCTTGTTGACATTATATTTGAGCCCGTGGGCCACCGCATAACCTTCGCAAATCCGCACCAACCTTCTCAATGCTCCAATTGAGGGGCTCAGCAGCACCATGTCATCAGCGTAGCTAATATTGTTCATACAAACGCCACCTACATGGCATCCGACGTTGGTGCTGCTAAGCTCCTCAATGAGTTCATTTATGTACAGATTAAAAAGGCGAGGCGAGGTGAGCCCTCCCTGCCTCACCCCGCATTCCAAGCTATACTCCACCGAGAGCGACCCTGCCCATCTGACACTGTTCTTTTGGTGATTATACCAATATTTTAATAAAGTAGTAATTTCAGTGGGCACTGTCGTCTCTGTATGCATCTTACCCCACAGCATGTCATACGATACAAGGTCAAATGCCTTTGACAGATCCAGATAACAGGCATAAACTGGCGTCCTTCTAGCTGTATAGTACTGGACAGTCTGCTTGAGGCATAGGATAGCACTCTCGGTTGAGAGCCCCGCCCTGAACCCAAACTGTGCATCAATCAGAGCAATATGCTTTTCCAAATGCTTGTCAATCAGACCATCCAGTACCTTAGCTATAATAGTTGCTAAAGATATAGGCCTATAGTTAGATTTATCTGAGGAATCGCCAGTTTTATTTTTAACAATAGGCACAACAATAGTGCGCATTAGGTCGGCCGGTAGATATGAATGCCTAAGGCATAGGGTAAAAAACACGGCAGATGATCGCCGGCGTGCTGTAGGTGTTCAATGCTAAGGCAGTCAAAACCGGGGGACTTGCCTCTAGCCATGTTTCTGACTACTGATGCCACTTCCCTGCTAGAGAAACGAAGAAAAATACGAGAAATTATAAAGACACATATCTGATAGTTTTTTTTTAATGTAACATAAAATTTTGCGTCCGTTAGGTTTTTCATTTTATTAGGTAACTGATTATAAACTTCGGCATCAACATTACCTTCATTTCCAGAGTGGGGTAGGTAGAGCTACAGAATTACCAACAACTATAAAAACTTGTTGATAATTCTGTAACCACATTTTGCACACTTAGGCTAACATGTTTACCAGTGTATTAGTGACAGGTTGCAAGCCCATCGTACTATCGAAAAATTGTTGCCACAAACCCGCAATATTTTTACCTATCCAACAACACCCCACTCTATGGGGTAGACGAGAAACAACGAAATTTTCAACGATTTATTTTACCACTTTGTTGGCGTGACTAATACGTACAGTCACGAGATTAAATTTGGTACCCACCTTAGGTCCAAAGTCAAACTGACATTCTACAATAATAACGTTGAGTTTCCTAAAAGTTACAAATGACTTGACATCTCTAATGACATTGACGACTTCAAGCATATTTTTCTCGAAATGGGTCCCAAATTAACGCTCGTGACCGTATATTCATGTCAAATTATAGCTTTCTAGCTTTAAGGGTTTCTGAGCTAGGCTGCGGACGGACGGACATGGCGAAACTATAAGGGTTCGTTGTTTGACTACGGAACTCTACAAATCTTCTTTCGTATTTTATATTGTGACTAGCAACCCGCCCGCGCTTCGCTTCGGTTTATTTGAGTTTTCTATAACACACGTACATAAAACAAAATTTATTATACATAAAAACCTTCCTCTTGAATCACTCTATCTACTAAAAAAACCGCATCAAAATCCGTTGCCTTGTTTTAAAGATCTAAGCATACATAGGGACAGACAGCGGGAAGCGACTTTGTTTTATAATATGTAGTGATAAATATTTACGAAAACGATACTTATTTTAAACACGAACGTAAAAGAAAGAAAAAACGACTGTCTGCCGAAAATGTAGAAAAAAATACTGACGCAAACAATGTCGCAAATTTGTGCGGTCTCTGAATGACATTGACGACTTCAAGCATATTTTTCTCGAAGTGGGTCCCAAATTAACGTTCGTGACCGTATATTCATGTCAAATTACAACTTTCTAGCTTTAAGGGTCTCTGAGCTAGGCTGCGGATGGACGGTCGGACGGACGGACATGGCGAAACTATAAGGGTTCGTTATTTGACTACGGAACCCTACAAATGTGGGTACAGAATTATCAAAAAGTTTTTATTGTTGTTGGAAATTCTGTAGCTCTGCCTACCCCACTCTGGGAATAAAGGCGTGAGTTTATGTACTTATGTACTATCAGACCATTGGAACCTTGACCCACCATAGAACTGTGTCACAGAGACGTTATGATTCAAGTCATAAGAAGTGTCAAACAAATTGTTTTATAATGTCACTGTGACACCGTTCTATGGTGGGTCAGGGTTCCATTGGGCTGATAGTATGTATGAACCCTACAAATCTTTCTTCGTATTTTATTGTGATAGTTTTTCTTTGTCCTCAGATTCCCTAGTAATAGGTGGCAGTATAAACCAAAATGGCGCCCTCCTGGTATCCGCCACACACACCGGGGAGTGCAGCACACTCGCACAGATAGTGCGGCTGGTCGAGGACGCGCAGAGCAGTAAGGCGCCGATACAACGGCTCGCGGACACCATCGCTGGGTATGCCGTTCTTTCCATTCACCCGGTCTTTCATTCGTTCATTTGTAATCCCATTCAATGTCGTTCGGTCGTTTGTTAATTAAGCTATGCATTTTTTATCATTCATTTCATCGTTCATTTTTATTGATTCACTTTTTCATGTCTTATTAGTAGGCCATTGTTTATCATAGAAGCGGGAAAAGGGATATGTGTCCACCCTTGGGAAGAAAAGGAATTGTATGTTAAAATAAAGTACCAGGAGCGGTAATTAGGAGGTGTAGCGCAACTTAGATCGCAGGCGGGCGGGCGCACACGACACAGCGCGGATGTCTCCCACACGTCACAGCATTGAACTTTCAATGTTTATGCACTCCGAGTGTTTTCTCTAAAATGTGATATAAAAACATAATGTATATTTTTACTTAAGTAGACTGTTTAACTCTGGGGAAAGTACCAATTTCACCCTTGAACTATAGGCGCACTCGCTACCGCTCGTGCAGCCTAAATATCTCGGTCTGCGTTTGATCACTTGCATCCCTTGGTTAACAATCTACTATTACAATCATGTATTTCGAAAAAAAATAATACATTGTTGTGTTCTGGTTTGAGGATAAGAAGAGGGAGCAAAATGGCTGTGTCACACAGACGCACGAGTGAATGAATGAATGAATGAATGAATGAATGAATGAATGAATGAATGGATTAATGGTTTATTTATTTTATTTCCCGTGGATGTCGTAAAAGCCGACTAAGGTAATAAAGGCGTGTAGTACTGTTAGGCGATGGGCTTGCAACCTGTCACTAATACACTATTAACCATCTTCGCCTAAGTGAGCAAAATGTGGTAACAGAATTATCAACAAGTTTTTAGAGTTGTTGGAAATTCTGTAGCTCTGCCTACCCCACTCTGGGAATAAAGGCGTGATTTTATGTATGCGTATGTATGTTATTTTATTTAGTGATCGTATAAGTTTCCGTTTTTAAATTTTTTGTACGGAACCTTAAAATGTACCAAAGTTTATCGTTCTCCTTGTACCCGTAGTACAAGCCTAGAGCTTGGATTCGGGCTAGGTCAATTTGTGTGACATACTGTCCTCTGATTGTTATTTCTTATATTGCAGGTACTTCGTGCCCCTCGTAATATTCCTGTCTCTCTTGACGCTGGTCGGCTGGATTATCACGGGAGCTGTAGATATTAATAAGATCAAGAATATTATACCGGTAAGTAAAACAACTGTGTATACAGGGTGACTGGATATTCGATACAATCCTTTTAAGACTGCGCCGAGCGTACGCCGGATGTACAGTGGCGCCCGCATTTTTATTGTATTTTCTAATAAACTAAAGTATTTTCTTGAAATTGAACGAAATTTGTTTGTACCTACTACAAATGAAAACACAACTTATAGGGTATATCATATAGTTTAATAACAATTCACCTTCGAGTTATTAATTTAACGGAAAAATGTGCACACATTTTCCCGTTAAGCTGACTACTCAAAGGGTAATTGTTATTAAAGTTTGTTACGTATCCCATAAATTGTGTTTTTACTTGCACTACAAAAACATTTCGTCTGATTCCAATGAAATTCTTTAGTTAATTAGAAAACACAATAATAGTAATGAGGGCGCCACTGGACGCTCGGCGTTAAGGAGAAAATATTAGTTTCTGAGATATTCATAATTTTAATGCTTAAGTCTTATTTTAAATTAGTTTTTTTTTGTAATATTTTACATTATTACATTCATTACAAATCAGACAAGTTTTTAAACGCATTCACCCGTTTTTTATAGTTGAGTTTTCACGTAATCTAATTAAGTATTTTTTCTCACTACTAAGTGAAAAACACGGGAAAATCAAGTATGTAGAAACAAACTTTATGTAATTACTTGAAAACTACCGCGAACTACTAAAGCTACCAAAGAGCTAGGTCGACACTGTCTAATTCATGTCTTAATAATAGTTAGTTTTGCTATTATGATGTTTTGCTACTATGATGATTTTCGAATGCAACCTCGAAAAACACAAGACTTTTTTTTCCTCCTTCATTTTTGAGGAATCTTAATATAAAATATAATTGGATTTTTCCTTTTTTTCCACAGGACACATACCTAAACTCCGGCTTCTCCGACTGGGAGCTCATAGTGCAGACGGCGTTCCACTTCGCCCTATCGGTGCTGGCGATCGCTTGCCCGTGCGCGCTCGGGCTGGCCACGCCCACCGCCGTCATGGTGGCCACCGGCGTGGGCGCGCGCCAGGGGCTGCTCGTCAAGGGCGCCGAGCCGCTGGAGAACGCGCACAAGGTACCTACTCGTTTATGATGTCCTAGTACTTTAGAAGAAGGTTTTACAGCAGGATGGCGAACTGGCTAATCTGAATGCGCGAAGTATGTGGGCTACAGTGCATTTATGATATCCTGGTAGCTCTGTAGGGTTGTCATGGTCGCCACCGGCGTGGGCGCGCGCCAGGGGCTATGCTCGTCAAGGGCGCCGAGCTGCTGGAGAACGCGCACAAGGTACCTACTCGTTTATGATGTCCTAGTACTTTAGAAGAAGGTTTCACAGCAGAATGGCGAACTGGCTAATCTGAATGCGCGAAGTATGTGGGCTACAGTGCATTTATGATATCCTGGTAGCTCTGTAGGGTTGTCATGGTCGCCACCGGCGTGGGCGCGCGCCAGGGGCTATGCTCGTCAAGGGCGCCGAGCTGCTGGAGAACGCGCACAAGGTACCTACTCGTTTATGATGTCCTAGTACTTTAGAAGAAGGTTTCACAGCAGAATGGCGAACTGGCTAATCTGAATGCGCGAAGTATGTGGGCTACAGTGCATTTATGATATCCTGGTAGCTCTGTAGGGTTGGCGTGGGCGCCACCGGCGTGGGCGCACCGCCAGGGGCTGCTCGTCAAGGGCGCCGAGCCGCTGGAGAACGCGCATAAGGTGCCTGCTCGTTTATGATGTCCTAGTACTTTAGAAGGCTTTACAGGGTATGATGGCGAACTGGCGCAGAATGGTGGGCCAGTGCATTTATGATATCCTGGTAGCTCTTAAATTTTATAAGTTGTTAAACTACTAACTAGACCAATACATTGTTGTTATCAAAATTTCAGCCCACATCCACCCACAGGTTAAAGGCCTCTTCATTTTCATTATATTTCGGAAAATTAAAAATTGAATAACATGAATGAAGGTTAACTTAATTCCTGAATGGATGAATGAAAACTTATTGAATGGGTGAATGAAGTTACTAAATTGTTGAATGAAGTTACTGAATGGGATAAGGAACGTAACAGTACCATAAAGTTTGACATGGAATTTTAAATGAATGCTTGAACTGTACAATCATTGAATTAGTAAATGTATAAATTTATGAGTAAGAATAGATTTCTTATTGAAAGTGCGTTGGCTAAAATGGACCTTTTTTAAATGTCGTTCTCTAATTTTGGAAAGTATATTCTGTATTACCCTAATAATTTGTCTGCAGGTTAAGACAGTGATCTTTGACAAGACCGGCACGATAACGCGTGGCAGCACGGCCGTGGCGCGCGTGGCGTTGCTCACGGGAAGTTCGGACTCGCTGCAGGAGATACTGACGTGCATACTGGCTGCGGAGCTCAATTCCGAACACCCTGTGGCTTCTGGTGAGTGATATACAGAGATCGGAATAGGTAGAGCTAATTTGCCTAAACTTGAGGCATATTCATTCATGCGTGAGCGAAATGGGAATACATTATTGAATGAAGGTGCATCCAGTTTAGGGAACCTACCTATTCCGATCTTTGGTGTTATAGCTACACAACTCGCTACGCTCGTCGTCACACCTCTTCTTAAGCTTCTCTGCGTTTATCACGCAAAAACACAAAAAAGTGGTCAAATGTATACGCCATTTTAGGGTTTTTACAAGCTTTTAGTTAACTTGCAATGTATGTATTATGTGTGTAAGGGTCAAATCTTGCAAGTACAATTTGACCCACTTCCCTGAATGAAGCTGAAAACTTGCATACTGCTTAAGTTCTGACGACAATACAATTATATAGTACCATCGAGCTGTTCTGATGATGGAGACTCAGGGTGGCCATAGGAACTCCTAAATTACAAATGATTAACCTGTATGGGGTTGTTAGGATTGTCTTGACGAGTAGATGACGACTGTAAAAAAAAAGGTCAGGCGGCGACAAAAGCTTGTCCCAAAAATGCAATTTTTGACAGAAACATTTACGACAAAGTGTTGCCACTGGAAAATATTACTTATTTATTTATTTATTTATTAAGGATATCAACAGCACATTATAAATCATGTAAACAGTAAATTTAACTAGGCAATAGTGCCAATTACTGGTCGATTCACAAGAGTTGGCACGAATGGATTGAAAGAGTGAATGAAAGTATACTAGTGTGTAAAATAGTAACAGGTTTTCGGTTTGAAATTCGAACATCGGTTCAAAGGACGGCAGTCACACAATGATAGGTGACATTACTTTCGTTAAATCCATTCGTGCCAACTCTTGTGAATCGACCTGTACGTCAAGACTCTTTGCATTAAATAAGTACTGAACATTATCTTCTGTTTCCAGCGATAGTCCGCTTCTGCCGCTCAGTCCTGGGTGACGTACCACCAGCCCCATGTAATGGGTTCGTGGCGGCTCCAGGCTGTGGGCTTAGAGCGCGCGTCAAACTGGCACCCACCACCGCTGCAGAGAGGCCGCAATACGAGTGAGTGTCTTTGATTTATGGTCGCCTGGTACTTTTGACGTGACAATGTTCATCCAGGAAGCTCTTGCCAACTTTCAGTATGAGATTGAGTTACTCTGTCACTTTTATTCGAACTTGACAGCTTACCAGCCCCCTATTTCACCACCATGACAATGACAGGTGACATTTCAGTATACACCGCGCAGCTTTTTTTTTATGGCATTGAGAAGACAAACGAGCACACAGGCCACCTGATGGTAAGTGGAAACTGTGACCCATAGACATTCGCATTCACAAGACTGCAATGCAATCCTAAGACTGCAAATGCGTTGCCAACCCTGAGGACTAAGATGGAATTCCTCTATGCTAGTCATTTCACCGGCTGTCTTATCCCCAAACCGGAACACAACAATGCGAACACTGCTGTTTGGCGGTAGGTTATATCAAACCCAGTGACGTATGTTAACTTCGCAATGTATACCGAATTATCAGTTGTCACATGTCATTGTCAATGGTGAAATGGCTGGTCCTCCGACCAGAATAGTTGACCCTTCTGACTTTACACTTCTTCAGAGCGGGCTCCACGTTCTTCGTGTGCGGCGTCCCGGTAGAAGTGGTCGGCAGTGAGGGAGACGCGGCGCTTGGCTCCGCGCAGGCGCAACGGCGGCTCAGCGCGCTCATACCTTCCGATGAACAGGTTAGCTCTTGGTTACTTATGGTCGCCTAGTACATGCGACACTTCAAATTCATATTCCCTTGCCCTCCATCCAAGGATTCGTTCAACTCCTGTCGTATACCTACTTGTTAATAACTTATGGTCGCCTAGTACTTCCGATGAACTATTTATATTATGTCATGGGGCTATATTTAGGTGTACAATCTTGTGAGCACTTTGAAGGTGCTTTAGCTTTGTACTTCTCTCTCACTCGCTCTTAATAAGGGCGTATGAGAGCGAGTGAGAGACAAGTACAAACCCGAAGCACCTTCTAAAAGCTATCGCAATGTAGGTGGATAGGCAGGTCCTGCTTGGGGCCTGTTTATCAAAAGCTTGTAACTTGTAATATAAGTGGAAGTCTCTTTTTAATACATATTGTTGGAAAATATCTATGTGTATTTCGAGGTCCTCTAAATAACTATGTAAAAATAAACAGTGGCTGCTGAAAAAAAAATTACAATATTTTTGAAACAAATTTACCCAATGCCGTTTGTCCTGTATTGGCATCAGAAGCTTTGAATGACTTCGAAATACTGCTTGGCCATTTATGATCGCCTAGTACTTCCGAATACGCTTCGTCATTTTTGTGTCTTTTGGATTTTTGCGTTTTTAGGGTATAGAAGCTTTAGGTCCACATCTCGTTAGGACTAGGTAGCAAATAAGACCAGATCGCTTTGCAACTACATCTCGATTTGACTAGATCGCTTTGTGCCTAGATCGTAATACGACCAGATCGCTTTGCGACTACATCTCTAAAAGTCCGAGTTGCGAAATGACTACTTCGTTTGCGTTACTGGGTAGGTTAGGTTCGTTAGGTAACTTCAAATGCCCGAAGGGCAAATAACCCAGGAATAGGAGCCCCGCCATGCGGAGCTCCGTCAATATTGCTAAGACAGACATAAGGTGAAAAAAACAATGTGGTCATTTAGCGACTCGGACTTTTTGTGATGCTGTCGTAAAGTGATCAGGTCGTATCAGCTACCTAGCCATATCGAGATGTAGGCGGAAAGCTTCTATCCCGTTTTTAGCATTGAGGTGTTCGTGGTTTGAACACACTCTCTCCTCAGGAGGTGGTGGTCCTCATCGGTAACCGCGAGTGGATGTCCCGCAACGGGGTGAAAGTGGGACGCCGCGTGCAGGACGCACTGCGGGCGGACGAGCTGATGGGCAGGACGGCCGTGCTGGCCGCTGTCAACGGTAAGCACGTAGAAAGGGTTAGGTTCGTAAGGACTAGATTACAAAACGACTGTGTAAGCAAAACGATTTAGCAACAATAATAATATTCAGATGGATTGCCCTTGGAGTATCAGAGGTCTAAATATATCTACCTCTTCGATTTCTTTTATTTTTTATAAGCTTTCTATTATTTGCGGGTGGTAGGACCTTGTGCAGGGCCCGTCCGGATCGCTACCACCATCTTATCCATAAACCTACCGCCAAACAGCAGTGTTTGCATTGTTGTGTTCCGGTTTGGGGATAAGACAGCCGGTGAAATGACTAGCATAGAGGCATTCCATCTTAGTCCTTAGGGTTGGCAACGCATTTGCAGTCTTAGGATTGCATCGCAGTCCTGTGAATGCGAATGTCTATGGGTCACAGTTTCCACTTACCATCAGGTGGCCTGTGTGCTCGTTTGTCTTCTCTATGACATAAAAAAAAAAAAAAAAAAAAAAAAAAGTTTCATAAGATACATACATACACATACATACCTTCACGCCTGTCACCCAATAGGGTAGGCAGAGATTATGGAACGCCAGGTGTACCGATCTAAACACACAATGTTCGCTTCCTCTACATTCATCAATCTCTTCATGCGCGTACGGCGGTTTCGGATGCATTTGATTTGGCCCTTATTCAGTACATCGCGAATCTGATCACCGTACGTTCGTCTAGGACGTCCCCTACGGACATCTCCGCTCATTCTCGCTCGCCATATCTCTTTCGTAACTCTTTTTTCATCCATCCTTTCTAAATGACCAAAGCATGTTAGCATACCCTTTTCGATTTTAGTCACTACATCTTCTTTCAATCCACATCGTTCTCGGATCTCGCTATTTCTTACTCTATCTATCATTCTAACTCCACACATACTTCTTAGAGCTCTCATTTCAACTGCATTAATCCTACTTTCGTTCTTCCTCTGCCATACCCAAGATTCACTACCATACATCAATGTTGGTGTCAATACTCCCTGAACTATGGCAATCACAAGATCTTGATTACAAAACGTCTAATTGTGTCAATCGTCCTATAGTAGAATGTCTGGGTTGAAGATTGGACTTAGTATAAAACTACTGTTTTTATACCAAAATTACCCCAGCAGAACGCACTGATCGTAAAACGACTAGGTAGGTAATAGTATATTGTTGCCTAGGCGCGGAAAGTAAGGGTTTTCCTGACGAGGTGGTTAAAATACGAGTCAGGACTCAGGAAATCCTCGTTTCCGCCGCGGCATACATAATGCTTTTCTCAAACATGTGAGGAAATAACACAAATACATTTTCAAAAGCAATTAATTTAATTTAATTCGCATTAAAGGTTATGTTGGTCATGTTTGGGCAATTTGTAAATAAAAACTTTATAGTTTTTCCAGGAGCCAGTTCAGGTTTTAATATAGTCGCTTTCGTCGCTTGAGCTAATTTTTCTAGTAAGTATTTCGGACAACAATAGTTTCACATTTGGTTTCACATTATGCAGAATGAACGAATGTAACCGACTGTCAATTGTTTTTAAATACTAACCATAGACATTGGAATGCAAATTCAAAAATAAACACACGCACTGTGCTAAAAAAGCGAGCAGTTACCTTGGCTGTTTGGAATTTTTGTCTTGGTCCTTTTGATTTTGTATGCAATTGACAGAATTTATCTCTCAAAGGAATCTATGAAATACTCGTAAATTCAAAAGTAAGTTGAAGTTGCAGTCGAGTTTCTGTTCTAGGCCTATCAACAATAATAATATTCAGATGGATTGCCCTTGGAGTATCATAGGTCTAGATATATTATGTCAACCTCTTCGATTTCTTTTATTTTTTATAAGCTTTCTTGCTTTATGTAAGGGTCAAATCTTGCAAGTTAAATTTGAGCCACTTCCCGGTTTCCGATGAAGCTGAAAATTTGTGTTCTGATGACAATACAATAATATGACACCATCGAGCTGGTCTGATAATGGAGACTCAGGGTGGCCAAAGGAACTCCTAAATGATACACGATAAACCCATCGTGTTAGGGCTTGTTAGAATCAGGGATTGAAAACCGGTTTATTTTCCGTAGCGGTTAAAGCCACATTATTAGAGCCTAACCGATAATAAAGGTTACGCTCCCAGGGAGCGAAAAGCATTTACCGGTTAGAGAGCGCTCCTTCCGTGTGAGCCGAGACAAGGGTGAATGACGGAAGCGCTCTCTAACCGGTTATAACCGGTAAATGCATTTCGCTCCCTGGGAGCGTAACCAATTCGTTGGAACGTAACCCAAATAACTAACCGGTTTAACCTAAATAAATACCGGTTTATTTGTAACCGGTTACAATCCCTGGTTAGAATTGTCTTGGCAAGTAGATGACGAGTGTGCAAAAAAAGTACAGTCGGCAACAAAACAAATTTTGACGACGTGCTGGCCTAGTGGGTAGTGACCCTGCCTACGAAGCTAGTGGTCCTGGGTTCGAATCCCGGTAAGGGCAGATTTTTTGTGATGAGCTCGAATATTTGTTCCTGAGTCATGGATGTTTTCTATGTATTTAAGTATATATTTCTCTATATAAGTATTTATATCGTTGTCTAGTACCCATAGTACAAGCCTAGAGCTTAGTGTGGGACTAGGTCAATTGGTTTGAGATTGTCCCCATATATATATACAATACAACAATATATACAATATATATGGACTTCATTACTGTCTGAAATAAATGGTTTTATTTTATATATATATACTAGCGACCCGCCCTCGCTTCGCTTCGGTTTATTTGAGTTTTCTATAACACACGTACATAAAACAAAATTTATTATACATAAAAACCTTCCTCATGAATCACTCTATCTACTAAAAAAACCGCATCAAAATCCGTTGCTTAGTTTTAAAGATCTAAGCATACATAGGGACAGACAACGGGAAGCGACTTTGTTTTATACTATGTAGTGATTTATTTATTTAAAGCTTGTCCCAAAAATGTTTTTTTTATTGAAACTTATTTAAAAGTGTAAGTTACCATACCTTGTCTCAAAAATGATTTTGAACGATACGTTGTCAACAGATCAGCTGGTATGCACTATAGGCGTGGCCGACGAGGTGAAGCCCGAAGCCCACCTGGCCGTCTACTGCCTCAAGAAGATGGGGCTCGAAGTGTGTCTACTCACAGGTGATAATAGAAAAACCGCCGTGGCCATCGCGAGACAGGTAAGAAAAAATAAGATGTTTATTCAGTAAGCACGGGCACTTTTACACGTCAAAAATCTACCAGCGCTTCGCAAGAGACCTCTGCTGAGAAGAAACGCCGCAAGAAACTCAACAGTTAGTCGTTTTTTAAATATACAATTGTAAAACTTAACCTAGCATTATATAAAACAATGAATCTAACATACGATAAGAAATAAATGTATTCACGCGTAGTTGAGCAGGAAAATGTGTCAAAACTCTGAATTTTCTCCAGAACTAATTAGTAGTAAGTAATAGAAAAATAATTATGAAAATTTTACTTAATTATGATGGTGTAATACAACTACATAAAAAGTTTCGATACATTATCCTACAGAAACCGTGTCCCCTAGACAATATACAATGAAGAATATCCATGGATTTTTTTTACGATATTTTTTTTTTTTATGGCATAGAGAAGACAAACAAGCACACAGGTCACCCGATGGTAAGCGGAAACTGTGACCCATAGATATTCGCAATCACAAGACTGCAATGCAATCCTAAGACTGCAAATGCGTTGCCAACCCTGAGGACTAAGATGGAATGCCTCTATGCTAGTAATTTCACCGGCTGTCTTATCCCCAAACCGGAACACAACAATGCGAACACTGCTGTTTGGCGGTAGGTTAATGGATAAGATGGTGGTAGCGATCCGGACGGACACTGCACAAGGTCCTACCACCCGCAATATAATATGCAATATGTATGTATGTAGTAGTTTGAATGATATTATTAAATGTTTGTTTCCAGGTCGGAATCAACAAGGTCTACGCGGAAGTACTTCCATCACACAAAGTAGCCAAAATAAAGAAACTTCAGGAGCAGGGGCAGAAAGTCGCGATGGTAAGTGATTAATTTACTTTTACCATTCGGTAGCAGAAGTAACTACGCAACTGAAGTGATCAAAATGATCTGCACTCGACTCCATTGTCAAGAGAATAAGTCGTGTGTAGATCATGTTATTCAGCTTAGCTTCGACGACGCGCTGGCCTAGTGGGTAGTGTCCCTGCCTACGAAGCTAGCGGTCCTGGGTTCGAATCCCGGTAAGGGCAGATATTTGTGTGATGAGCGCGAATATTTGTTTCTGACTCATGGATGTTTTCTATATATTTAAGTATATATTTCTCTATATAAGTATTTATATCGTTGTCTAGTACCCATAGTACAAGCCTAGAGCTTAGTTTGGGACACAGACCACTTACCCTATAGACTCCGCATACAAAGGCGCCCCCGTAAGCCATGCTTATGCTCACAGAACACTAATTGGTTGCCATGGTTCTATTGGCGCGCACCACGACGCGCACACTTGATTATTCGTTGACTTTGAACTAGCCAATCACGGTGCACGCCCCGCCCCCCGCGCCCCGCCATTTTGGCTTCATGAGATACTAGACAAACTGTTCCGAAGCGGAGTCTATAGGGTAAGTGGTCTGTGGTTTGGGAATAGGTGTGAGATTGTCCCCTTACATTTAGCTACTTATGATGCTGACTGTATAAACCGCTGGTTTTGATATCGTTGACAATGTCAAAATATCGTTCTTAATTATTGTTGTAATTTACAACTACATTCAAAGACTGCTCAAGTTCTGACCCTCCCCCCCTCTTGTATCAGGTGGGTGACGGCGTGAACGACTCCCCGGCGCTTGCGCAGGCCGACGTGGGCATCGCCATCGCCAGCGGGACCGACGTGGCCGTCGAAGCTGCCGACCTGGTACTTATGAGGGTGAGTACTCACACGCACCCACACACATTAACTGAGATATACAGCGGTACACATCCCCTTGACTGCCATACATATCGTTGGTCATAATGTATTGTTGGTCATACTTTTTTTGTCATAACTTCTTTCAGGCTGAAGTTACAGTTTTTGATAAACGTTTATCGTGTAGATTATTTAGGTTAGGTTAGGTTAGTTTTATAAAAATCCTGAAATAATAACCGTGTCTTGAGAAAACTGCATTATGACTTGCGAAAATTATGACTTGAAACACATTATGACTAAAAATAATTATGGCAGTCAACAGAGACCCACACACACATGCACACGGTTGAACACACATGATTAGACATAAAGTCTGTTCCTATTCATTCGGTCGCTCGTATAAACACATCAATTTGCCATTAAATTGTACATGTGTTTAATTAGTGCTTTTATTAGGTACACATATCATCCTGAGGCATATGGTTTAGTCAAAATTACCGAATCCATCTGAGTGATGTTAACAAAAGTGGACAAATAGCAAAAGAAAATGTACTGTTTACGAGCTAGACAACGTAACCAAAAAAAAAAAACATACTACGCAAACCATAATTAGTATAATTACACATGATTCCCAAAGTAAAACATCTGAGCATTCTCTTTAATTTCTTTTTAGTAAAAAAATGGCATGGGTGGCGATGGGCGGTGGCCATTTTGAGAATATGGCATATTACTCATTACAACAGGTCGCTAGTAGAATGACTAGGTCGTAAAATGACTGACTCGCAAAATGACCACATCGCTTGTAGCCTACATCTCAAAATGTCCGAGTCGCAAAAGGACTAAGTACTTTCTTTGCGTAACTAGGTAGGTTAGGTTCGTTAGGTTACTTTAAATGCCCGAAGGGCAAATTACCTAGAAATAGGAGCCCCGCCATGCGGGGCACCGTCGACTGTACTTAAACTATGATAAAATGAAAAAACCACTGTGTCCATTTTGCGACTCGGACATTTTAAGATATAGGCTACAAGCGATGTGGTCATTTTACGATTCCGTCATTCTACTAGTGACCCATTACAACTCCGACTTTGACATCTATTATAACTATTAAGAAGCGTTTCTATCGACGTGTTTTACCGATGGTTGGACGCCACGCTTGTCCATAGTGCTTGGATCTCTCGCTGCGACCTTTGGTTAGTCTCCCTCCTCCCGCTCGCACCAGATATTGATGGGAAACCATAACATTACGTAAAAAGTAGCTTTTGTGTGAAAGTAAAAATCTATCATATTCATTCTGAGGATGCTCATTCGGGTAAACATGAAGTGGACACTTAGTTAACATGTTTTGGCTGCAGATCCACCTATTGCATTTTAAAATTGTACTTTAGGAGTTGCTGAAATACTTCAAATTGAGCTCAATAGGCTTGTCCAAAATATATTTTAGGGACGATTTTGAAAGCATCATAAAATCTCTAAGACACAAAAGTTAACCATATTATATCAGATGAAATGGTTAAAAAACACCTTCAGGTCATATCCTCACAACATTGTAATTCAAAATAATAAGTATATCAAAATTTAAACTAGGTTTTGTATGTATTTATACTAAACGATACAGTCTTTATTACTTCATATTCACGCACTTTTGAAGGTCATATTATTTATTTATATTAGGTTGTAATCTATATTTTGATGAAAAGCACTTTCGGTGCAAATACCATGACACTGTCTGAAGTCTGTCAATTCAACCTCTTTTAATAAACTAATTAGAGGTCACATTATTCTCATCACATTTCTGAACATATTATAGAGAAGTTATGACTTATGATATATGTAGATGTAGATAAAATTGTATTAGACATGTCTGTGTCTTCTATCGAATGTTCTATGATCTTCCACCATTGTGTAAAAGATAAAAAAGATAAAAGATGTTTATTCAGTAAGTAGGCCGCACGGGCACTTTTACACGTCAAAAATCTACCAGCGCTTCGCAAGAGACCACTGCTGAGAAGAAGCGCCGCAAGAAACTCAACAGTTAGTCGTTTTTTAAATATACAATTTTAAAACTTAACCTAGCATTATATAAAACAATGAATCTAACATACGATAAGAAATAAATGTATTCACGCGTAGTTGAGCAGGAAAATGTGTCAAAACTCTGAGTTTTCTCCAGAACTAATTGGTAGTAAGTAATAGAAAATAATTATGAAAATTATACTTAATTATGATGGTGTAATACAACTACATAAAAAAGTTTCGATACATTCTCCTACAGAAACCGTGTCCCCTAGACAATATACAATGTTTACATATTTCTTACGATTAAGTTATTATTAAGTTATTTGGGTGTTTAGTTTAGGCCAAGCACTTCTATCTGATAGATAGTCCTCGACCCTATAGTAAGCTTTAGACATCAGCGACTTTTTCAAGTAAGTTTTAAGTACTGGAAATGGTAACTTTAAAACTTCGTGTACGTAACTCAATTACCTTTTTGTTCCCAGAACGACCTGCTAGACGTGGCGGCGTGTCTATCCCTGTCCCGCGCATGCGTGCGCCGCGTGCGTCTCAACTTCCTGTTCGCGTCGGTGTACAACCTGCTCGGGATCCCTCTCGCGAGCGGCGCGCTCGTCGCGTGCAACCTTCAGCTGCAGGTTCGTACAAGCTGCTTGTGAGTTATGGTAGCCTAGTACTTTGGATTGATATAGGGACGCCATTTTATCATTAATATCTTTGTGTCATTGTCTCTTTTAATGTTATGGTTACCTAGTACTTTGGATATAGCAACTCTTCATTATCATATACTAGCGAACCGCCCTCGCTTCGCTTCGGTTTATGTGAGTTTTCTGTAATACCCGTACGTAAAACAAAGTTTATTATACATGAAAACCTTCCTCATGAATCCCTCTATCTATTAAAAAAAACCGCATCAAAATCCGTTGCGTAGTTTTTAAGATCTAAGCATACATAGGGACAGATAGCGGAAAGCGACTTTGTTTTATAATATGTAGTGAAATATAATACATGACATGACATACATCGGGGTTTTCGGTGCGGGAATGTTTGACATAAGCCAAAGAGTAGGTATTGACTTAAAAACAGAATGTACTCTAGCAGCAATAGTTACAAGGCAAAGAAATAAAACTGCGATCGCAAACACTTCATGCGACAATTGATTCCTTCAAAAAAATGCACCTATTACAACTACCGACGTAGAAAGATCGTTCAGTTAATTTTAATGAATATTTACAGCAAGATGCCACAGGTTCACTGTTCCAAATTAGAAGTTCATTTTGAAAATCGTGTCAACTACTAAATTTACTGCAGGTAATTAATTAACGTTAATTTTATTATTATTTCATATAATTATAGCCTTGGTCGAAAAGCTGAAGTACTACAAATAAAATTGTATCATAGTGTGTATACAATAAAAAAAAAAGATACATACATACATACATACATACATAAACTCACGCCTTTATTCTCAGAGTGGGGTAGGCAGAGATACAGAATTACCAAAAACTCTAAAAACTTTTTGATAATTCTGTAACCACATTTTGCACACTTAGGCTAAGATGTTTACCAGTGTATTAGTGACAGGTTGCAAGCCCATCGCCTAACAGTACTATACACCTTTATATCCTTAGCCGCCTCTTACGACATCCACGGGAAGACATGGAGTGGCACTATTCTAACCCGGCAACCACACGGGGAAGTGGCAAAAAAAAGATAAAAGATGTTTATTCCGTTAGTAGGCCGCACGGGCACTTTTACACGTCAAAAATCTACCTAATTCGCAGAGAGGTAGTTATTCATTAGGCATAATATTATATTTTTTTAGATTAATCTAGCTGTTTATCTCTACTCTTTCTTAAATCATTCCCGCACCGAAAACCCCGATGTATGTACAGTCAACCAATTTGATTTCTAGGCCACTTTGGACTATGTTAAAGTGACGTTGTCAACCAAAACGTAAGAGACTCCCTATGATTTGGTTTACAACGTCACGTTGACAAAGTCCATAGTGGCCTAGGAATCAAATTGATTGACTGTACATGACACAGATATTTTTGCTTTATTTACGCGTCCATTTTTTCCCAGCCGTGGATGGCGTCAGCAGCGATGGCCATGAGCTCTGTCTCAGTGGTCTGCTCAAGTTTACTTCTCAAAACGTAAGTCCACAATCAATACTTTTGCGGGTGGTAGGACCTTGTGCAGGGTCCGTCCGGATCGCTTCCACCATCTTATCCATTAACCTACCGCCAAACAGCAGTGTTCGCACTGTTGTGTTCCGGTTTGGGGATAACACAGCCGGTGAAATCACTAGCATAGAGGCCTTCCGTCTTAGTCCTCAGGGTTGGCAACGCATTTGCAGTCTTAGGATTGCATTGCAGCCTTGTGAATGCGAATGTCTATGGGTCACAGTTTCCACTTACCATCAGGTGTGTGCTCGTTTGTCTACTCAACGCCATAAAAAAAAAAATGAACCTTGAAGTTCGAAGTTATGTTAGCTCCATCATTGACCCACGATAATACAGTGTCACAGTGACATTATAATAGTAGTTTATGAAATTGTTGCATAATGAGGGGTATTGAAACACGAGTGTGTGTTGGAGAACCGAACCGCTAGGCGAGGTTTTTAATAGTATCACACGATTGTTTTAATACCTAGTTATGTGCAATTTCATACACTACTTTATCTACTCTCATACATTACAACGAAACGTATTCAATGAATGGCGCCAAAACCTAGCACATCACCGCGCATGCGTTAAAGCGGGCGCTGTCACAGACAAGCAAAAATTGGAATGAAAACTTTTTGTAATGCTGTAAAAATGACGCGAACCGCATGTGCGTTCCATTATAAAAAAAAAATTGATATGGAACCTCGTTGGTGACATAAACTTTTTTGATTAACTTGTATCGTAATGGTAACAAAAATACATTATAACATTATTTTGTTAGAGAAATAATGCTATAAAGTGTTTTTTTTTTCGGTATTGTGTTTATAAAGTATGCCAATATAAATTCGTTTTGAAGTTTATAATAATAATAATAATAATAATCATTTATTTCAAATTAAATGAACAACAATATATAGTATAAAAAGCAAAACAGTCAAAGATCTTAGGTCTAGGAAATAAAAATTACATGATGTCTAAGCTAGGTGACAAAAAAAATTGCAACCTGTGTTTTAGACATTAATTAAGCCTAAAATCTAAATCTAATTACAAAATATACCTTTAAACAGTAATAAACGCTTATAAATGCTTATAAACGCTTACCTATATTAGTAATTAATTAATTACATCAAAACATTAATAATGAGCAGAAAATAAAATAAAGAAATAATCTACAAAACATTATAATAAAATCACTTGTCACCTTGCAATCGTCAGCAGATTTTCCGTGTCAACATACGATAGACCTAGAAGCCATGTCAGTACTTTGGCTTTACACATTCGAACTGATTTTTACGATATGAGAGTACTAAGGTCTCATCTTTTTTTTTTATGGCATCGAGTAGACAAACGAGCACACAGGCCACCTGATGGTAAGTGGAAACTGTGACCCATAGACATTCGCATTCACAAGACTGCAATGCAATCCTAAGACTGCAAATGCGTTGCCAATCCTGAGGCTAAGATGGAATGCCTCTATTCTAGTCATTTCACCGGCTGTCTTATCCCCAAACCGGAACACAACAATGCGAACACTGCTGTTTGGCGGTAGGTTAATCGATAAGATGGTGGTAGCGATCCGGACGGACTCTGCACAAGGTCCTACCACCCGCAAAGACCATACCAACCACCAACCAACCAAGTAGATAAAGCCATTTATTGGACACACTTCTTATGCCCGCCTTCCACTCCGTTTGGCTCACGACGATGTGTCAAAAGGTTTGCTCGCAGAAACACTTGGACTCAAACACACATTTTTTTTTTTTTTTTTTTTTCCTGATAAAGTACACTTTTTTACAAAAATACTCTTCGCCAAACTGCGGTAACAGTTTGTTGGCGAATTTTAAAAACACTCTGTATAATATTTACTGTGTACCTACTTAAATTAGCTTAAAAAACAAAAATGTTAACCTAAAATCCATGCCTAGGTTCCTTTCTCAGACTAGGCAGACAGATGCAAGCAATTAATTTTCTTACATTCGCCTGCCTCCTCCGAGGAAGGCATCTATTAAACACATATTAACCTTATATTTAAACATTCTTACTTGTGCAATCACTCCAGTTTCAAGAAACCAACGATGGAACAGCTCCGGACGCCGGAATACCTGCAGTCCATCCGGCTCGAGGACCTGGACAACGTGTCCGTCCACCGCGGGCTGGACGAGCGGGTGGACATCGGAGACCGGGGCAACTCGCCCATCGCCAAGTGAGTCTCTATCCCTTTACTTTAATAACTCGTTTATTAGAGTAAACTGAAATGAAATATTTATTTGGCCAGAATACTTATGAATAATGTACAAGGTGTTATGGTAGTTTGGTGTCAAGCATTTGGCCGAAAACAATCGACATTCAAATTTTAGGAGAGCACAAAAAGTAAGAGTACTTAATATTAATTTATCGATGGTGCATAATTGCCGATTCTTGAAACTCTTTCACACTATAAAAGCAATGTTCAAACAATAATTTATCAAGTTTCTTCTTAGCCCTTTGACAATTTGATTTCATCCGGAAGATGATTGAACAATACTATGCACATATTGTAGGCATTTTTGCTATAAATTGCGTTGCGACAAGGTGGTTGATGCAAGAGGTTTTTGTATTGCACAAGCAGCGCGCAGTTAATTCTTTATCAAGCCAGTACAGTCACGAGCGTAATTTGGGAGCCATTTCAAGATAAATATGCTTGAAGTCGTCAATGTCATTAGAGATGTCAAGTCATTTGTAAATAACTTTTAGGAAACTCAACGTTATTGTTGTAGAATGTCAGATTGACTTTGGACCTAAGGTGGGTACCAAATTAAACCTCGTGACTGTACCGTAACTCAAATTAATGTTTAGATTAGGCATCCGTCACCTTTTGACACGTAAATAAGTACGAAAGTGACGGGTGGTTTATCCAAATTTGTCATGCGATATACACGCAACCATACTAGGCCACAATTTTAGATGACAATTTTGATAGTATGATGTGCACTTTCTAAACTTTTTCACTTAATAAAGAGCACACTTAGCTATTATTTCACTTACAACTTACTTACAGTCTCACTATGCTGTTCAGCGTCTTACTAGCAGGCTCAGTACGCTGTACACGGACTTAATTGTAGAGTCACTACTTTGTTCAATAATTTACTTGCAAACTCACTCCCTATACACTGACTGGATTGCAGACCCACTAACCTATACACTGACTTAATTGCACACTCACTACTCTGTTGACTGACTCACTACGATGTTCACCGTCTTACCAGCAGTCTCACTATGCTGTTCACTCACTTACTAGCAGACTCACTACGTTGTTGACTGACTCACAACTATGTTCACTGTCTTACCTTTAGTCTCACTATGCTGTTCACTCACTTACTACCAGATTTACTGCCTTGTTCACTGACTTACTAGCAGACTCACGAAGTTGTTGACTGACTCACTACGATGTTCACCGTCTTACCAGCAGTCTCACTATGCTGTTCACTCACTTACTACCAGATTCACTACGCTGTTCACTGACGTACTAGCAGACTCACTACGCTGTTCACAGACGTACTAGCGGACTCATTCATTTACCGAATCATGTAGCAGATTAACTGTAGATGATGGCTTGTGAAAACGACTATATTTTATCCTATTCGCACTTATTTTATAAATACACCACTGATTCCTCTTCTCTCTCGCACCTGTAGCAAAAACGGCCAGCCGTGGAAAGCAGCACTCTTAAAGGTCTAGTTGAATTGGTGTGTAGTGTTTTTTTTGGGTTTTCAAGGACTTGTGTATCGTCCGGGTTTGAGAGGTGAAGGGGTTTGTGTTTTTTATGTGTTTTTGCCGTTTTTTTGCGTGTTTTTTTTGTGTTTTGTTTGTTGTTTTACGTATACGTGTTCTAGCTTTATAGTTAAGACTGGGTGCAGTGGCGCCCTCATTACTATTATTGTGTTTTCTAATTAACTAAAGTATTGTCTTGAAATCGTAGGATGGTTTTTTCTTGCATGTACAAATGAATTTGTAGCATATATGATAAAGTTTAATTTTTTTTTTTTTAATTTAAGTTTAACCTTAAACCTTCGTGTAGTCTACTTAACGGAAAAAATATTAATGACATTGAATGCCGTTTACATTTTAGTGTATTAGGAGATACAATAATAGTTGTATTTTTCCATCAGGCGCTTTTTTTAAAAATATTTATTAAGGAAAACAAACAGCTTACATTATACATTAATATTACAACAGAGGTGAGTTATTTACAAGCCAACAAAGTTTTCACTAATGTATGTTACACTTTTAGGAATTAACTACACAAAGCTAGCAACTTATATTAAATCATGCACTAAAACAATGCTTAAAACAGTAAGAAATAGTTTTCATAACTTACGATAAAAGGTAATTAAGACTACGCCGAGCGTACGCCGGATGTACAGTGGCGCCCTCATTACTTTTATTGTGTTTTCTAATAAACTAAAGTATTTTCTTGAAATTTGACAAAATGTATTTGTACTTACTACAAATGAAAACACAACTTATAGGGTATATCATATAGTTTAATAACAATTCACCTTCGATTTATTAACTTAACGAAAAAAAGTGGCCATCTTTTCCCGTTAAGCTGACTACTCAAAGGGTAATGGTTATTAAAGTTTGTTACGTATCCCATAAATTGTGTTTATACTTGCGCTACAAACACATTTTGTGTGGTTCCAAGGAAATTCTTTAGTTATTAGAAAACCCAATAATAGTAATGAGGGCGCCACTGGACGCTCGGCGTTTGCTCGGTACAGTCTTAAATTACTAAGTCATTTTAACTGCCCTTACATAGCTGCCAAAACTGTCATAGAATATGTCAGTATGATTATATTTGCAATTGTGAGTGAAACACGTCCTTGATATGAAGCGATTTTTTAAATAATTGTTCCTGCAAAATTGTATATTGTGTATTGTTGTTGCAAGCTATTCTGCATTGTATATTATAATTTTGCTGTAAATCATTACTAATATTATCAATCTAGAAGTGTGTGTATTTTTGCGTTTTTACAGTATAATAAGTTAACCGATAGATGTAAAATTTGGTAAAGATATGGTAGCTTGAATTTAAAAACAACCGAATCAAAATCCGTTGCGTAGTTTTAAAGATCTAAGCATAAATAGAGACAAACAGAAAGACAGCGGGAAGCGGCTTTGTTCTATACTATGTAGTGATATTATATAATATTTTAAAAACACCCCCTCACTTTCCCCTCTTTTTCCACAGACTATTCAACAGAAACAAGATCAGTGAAGGCTGTCTATTGCAAGAAGACGACGACATGATGACCGTCTCTTTCATACCCAAGAGGCCTACGAAAGAGCAGGCCAGCATCAACGACTGAGCAGTAAGAGTAAGGACTTAAAGCGATCGGAGTTGTATGGCGCTTACGGCCTTTTGCTGGTGGTGTTACTAGTGATATTGAGTTATTATACTTAAAACACTTTAATGGCGTTCGTACAGTTAATGTTAGTACAAAATACTGTACGAAAAAGTTCTCAAAAATATGTATTCTTAGCTAGTGGCTCCGCGTTCGACTCCCAGTTAGGTCAAATATTTGAATGATACTAGTGTCTGAGTCGGGTGTTTTCTATGTATTTAAGTACGTATTATATTCATTATGTAAATATTTATTTATTTTATTTATTAAATCGCCTATCTTGAATAAGAATGTAAAAGGCCACTTGCCCCTTATTTTACCTTGACATTGACAGGTGACAGGTGACATTTCAGTGTCCATGGCGCAGTTTATATGAAGCTGTGATGCATCAACGTGTTGAATTTGCAATGCATACTGAATTGTCACCTGTCACCTGTCATTGTCAATATGGTAATAGAGGGCTGGTGGTAAGTAGTGTGCTCCTCTCCTGAAACAATCAAGGCTATTTTACAATATAGGAAATGTGTGATAACTGAATGTTGTAATTACTAATTACAGAAGGCATGAATGACTAATTAAATAAATAAAGGTTTGTATGTTTGTTTCTCAATTACGATAGAACGCCTGAACGGATCTGGATGAAATTTGACTCGGAGATAGATTATAATCTGGAATAGCACATAGGTTACTTTTTATAGGCCCGGGAAATTGGACAGTTCCTGCGGAATAGCGATAAACACCTTAAAACTCCTAAATGCTTTTATAAATGATGTCTTAAGACTGCACCGAGCAAACGTCGAGCGTCCAGTGGCGCCCTCATTACTATTGTGTTTTTACTATTATTACTATTATTTTCTAATTAACTAAATAATTTCCTTGCAATCAGACAATACGTTTTTGTAGCCCAAGTAAAAACACAATTTATGGGATACGTGACACGTGATACGTGTCAGCTTAACGGGAAATGGTGGCCACTTTTTTCCGTTAAGTTGATAACTTGAAGGTGAATTGTTATTAAACTATATGATATATAGGGGATGCAATTAACCGGTTATAACCGTTTTTAACCGGTTATTTTCATACAAAAACGGTTAATAACCGGTTAAATTGCATTCCCTAATGATATACCCTATAAGTTGTGTTTTCATTTGTAGTACAAAAACCTACCGACGAATTTCAAGAAAAAACTTTAGAGTATTTGAAAACACAATAATAGTAATGAGGGCGCCACTGTACATCCGGCGTACGCTCGGCGCAGTGTTAAGTGGCTCGACCGATTCTCATGAAACCTCGCTAACACTTACAAATAACCAAGTTTGACATACATACATATTTTTGAGACCATTTTTCTTCTAACTGTACGAATATACTCAGATCTATAGACGTGGTTGATTATTAAAAAAAAACATTCGGTCACGGTAAGAAAAGGCTCGTCACTTTTGGACCTTAAGTGCGTTGAAATAGAGTCGAAAAGTGACGAACCTTTTTTTTACCGTGACTATACATCGTTACTATGGAATCATGACGCACAATTGACCCACTTAACTTCAAACTAAGATATGTCCTTGAAATTTGGTATACGAATTTAAAACTTAATGTGCTTGTGTAAAGGCGCAAATTCCGTTGTAATTTTTATGGACTTATCCGAGTTTGAAGTTAAGCGACACATTTATTCACATAGATAAATGCTTTAATGTATCCAATCATACACATACTGTATTGACCTTGAAAATAAAAAGGGCGCATGCTTAATTTGATATTCAAAGCAAATAGAACCCACTGCCTTAAGAAATAAGGTCTCTAACATTCGCGATTCTATGAGACAAACACCGTTTTTTCTAATGAGGGCAGTATAGGGGCTTTATGCTACTCGTTAAAACCATATCGCTTCTGAATTCTTATCGTATATTTAACTCGGCGGCTATTACTGTCAAGTAAGTAAGGGCTTTCGTAACTTTGATAATACGATAACATGTCAAAAGCGATATGGTTTTACCCAGTAACGGCTGGATATCTCTATATATTTGTCACTCGTGTACTGTATTGTACTGTACTCTATATACTTGTGTACAATTATAGTATTATTGTAAGCCATCATATAATACAATGTTACCTATCCATAGGTACCTGATAGTAATACGAGTATGTACAAATACATATGATTATTTTTTTATGAAATGGTACGAGCATGAAATACATACATTTATAATCTGGCAAAAAAGTCTTGAAATTAAAAAGTGGCAACACTCTAGTGTCATCCCTAGGGTTAGGACTTTTGGTGGCATATCGTGGTTCTAGAATCCATGGAGTCGCTATTTCCTAATTATTATAATACATGAAAAGGGCCGAATCTTAAGTAACCGAAACCGACGTGCGTGCATGACTCGATGTATGTATGTGGAAGAAGCGAAATAATTTTTTCAAGATCGTAGCAAGTGGAAAGAAGTGGTCTCTGCCTACCCCTCTGGGAAACAGGGGTGATTTAATGTATGTATGTATAATACTTGACACCTTGATTATGACCTTCAGTATGGTCATATTTAGAAATGAACAAAATACATTTTTAGTTCGGTTATGCCATACTAATATTTACTTGTTTTTAACGTTTTTACAACAGAGATATCCTCTACACACAAATAATTTAAATTGTTCTAGCGTCTTATAGAATAAAATAATTTTGACATATTAAAATACTGAAGGTTAAAATCGAAGTGGCATTTATAATAATGAATAAAAAATAGCGACTCCATGGATTTTAGAACCACGATTTTCCACCATAAGTACTTACTCCAGTCGTCTCTTTCAAATCAATCTAAGAAAAAAGCGACGACTCTTGTTACCACTTTTTAAATTCAAAACTTTCTGGCCAGACTACCTACATGTATTATATAAATCTCGAGTTTTCTTTAAATCAGACGGGGACCACATTTTCATCGAAACATCTTTCACCGAACGTATCATTTCGCAGAAGTTTTTTTTTATACTCTCAAAGTCTAACCTAACCTACATAATTATTCTTTAAGATCTCTTAGAAAACCATGCTTTCAACAGAAAATAGCGTTCAATTAAATGAAGTTTTATGAAATGATGCACTCGATGAAGTGAAGTTCGATAAAATGATGGTTCAGTTAGATTTTACACTCACTTACAAAAAAATATGTTAAAATTGTTAAACAGTGAGTTATACAAAGTTGTGAGAATGTTTTTCTATTGATATATAATTATGTCAAAATATATAGTTACTGAATTATTATAGATATACTAATACTGCCCTACAAAACCAATAAGCAAAGCAGATTGAACCCTCTCCGATTAGTAATAAGGTTACGATTGCTACAAGAGTTTTACTTGAGGTGCTTCCATTTAGATGACTTTGATTGGTTAAAAAAATACTTAAAATATTCCAACTGTATTTTATTCATGTTATGTAATCTAGTTTGTATGTCGCATATTCAAACGCGTACTTTTTTAACTTATGAGTAATCGCTATTTCCTAATTATTATAATACATGACACTTTGATTTTGGCCTTCAGTATGGTCATATTCCAAAATGAACTAAATATATTTTTAGACCTACTAATATTTTGCTTGTTTGTAACGCTTTCACAGCAAAGATATCTATCATACCAAAATTAATTTAATTTGGTTTAGCGGTTACAGAAACAAAATAATTTTGAAATATTCAAATAGGTACTAAAGGTAAAAACAAAGTGATATGTATTATAATAAATTAGAAATAGCAACTCCATGGATTCTAGAACCACGATTTGCCACCAACAATCCCAACTCTACTTATGAGTTTATGTACACTTGGGAGGAAAGAAATCGAGCCACTTTCTATACAAATTCAGTACTAAGTGGGTCGATTTATTTACTCCCAAGTGTATATCCAGGGATCGGATCATTTGACCCCTGCACATTACCAGCCCGCAAATATTTGACCCCTGCATATTAAGTTATAAAGAGCTTATGAAAAACTATAGGATGTTAAATTTTAGGCCAAAATCGAAGCTATGTTAGTACTAACCAAATTAATACCGCTATGGGGTACTGACGTATGCCACGACCTTTCGTAATGCGTAAGAGTGAGATAAAAGAACATGTTGCTCGTTTTAAGGTGTGAATGCGTTGAAGGCAATTCTGCCCTTCTTAACAAAAAGAACGCATGTGCATTTGATACTCAAAGCAAATTTAACCTTCTGCGTTTAGAAATAAGGTCGATTATACTTATGTAGTTCTATGAGACATGCGCCCTTTTTTTAAGCAGGGCAGAATTAACGAGTCTGTACATGTCGGACTGTTTTCCCATATTAATTGACGTCACTCAGTTATGGTTTCCGGTCGATAAGAAGTCAATCCTGACACGCACGACCATGTAGTTTCTAAATATGGATAATGTTGACAGCGGTAAAGGAATAACTTATTTGTTGCGTGTGAAGGCACAGTAATGACCAAAGCGCGGATTTTTCGCGGCAAAACAAATACTGTCGCAATCTAGTTAGAATTATTTTTTTATCGATATGTCGATGGTTGTGTAATAGAAGGTCCATAAAATAAAATAAAAAAAAAAACATTTTACGTCAGTTTTGTATAAAATTATATAAAAACAGATGCAATTCCTTCTTTGAAATCCACGTCAGCACTCAGTAGCACGTGACATTTTATTTGATTTGTGATAGTGATAGGAGTAGATAATCATTAATTTCTCAACATTCTCTGGGAGTAGACAGGTTCTGACGTGTCTATTATTTTCCATGAGGTAGTATAGTCACTTTATTCAAAGTTTTACCTCTTAGATACTCGACGGGTTATTTAAATACTTGATATGAAAAAGAAGTTAAGATTTAGATGAAATAACTCATCTAAACAACTGTCGCGAATGACTAAAATAATGTAAACATTTAATAATACTCGATATCGATCAAAAATGTTTCTAACACTAGCTAGATTGCGACAGTCTTTTGTTTTTCGTGAAAAATCCGGGCTCTGATAATGACAGCCTCGGTACAAGCTTGCAGTTGTCCACTAAAAAATGTATCGTACTAACACAGATCAAAGCTCATTTTTCAATGTCTCTCAAGAAGAGTCATAATTCCGAATTGATCATAATTCCGAACGTAATTTTTTGATAGAAGACTTTACTTTTTGCTATCGCTGCCTACAACTAAATTGAATTATGCATTTAATCTAAAATAGCGCCAGCAGATGGATGAAAGAAGATTGACGAAACAGATATACAGATCGAAAGTGAGTGGACGGGTCGGAAGGGGCCGCCCTAGGCGTACTTTTTCGAGTCAAATCGGAGAAATACTGGAAAAGGGCCGAATCTTGAGTACCCGAAACCGATATGCGTGCATGACTCGATGTATGAATGTGGAAGAAGCGAAAGAGATTTGTCAAGATCGTAGCAAGTGGAATGAAGTGATCTCTGCCTACCCCTCTGGGAAACAGGCGTGATTTAATGTATGTATGTATGTAGCACCAGCGTAACATATAATTAAACAAAAATATAATTGGGACAAATTAATATTCGGAAAAAGTAATTCGGGATTTTTAGGTGTTCCTCTCTCTTTGAGCTCGTAAGGTGTCGAGCGGTTAGGTTGTAACCCATAGCGTTCATTCGGTTCGTATAACGACTTAAATTATACTATGTTAGTATTTTCCAAAATTAAAGTTTGTATTATCTAGTTGGAGTTTAATTACTTATAGGAATTCGTGAAAAATATTTATTTAAGTGACAATTCGTCGTTAATAGCGCAATCGGTATTATGTCTCGGAATTTAAAATATTCAAGTCTCAGTGTGATGTGTTTTTGAAAAGTTTTCAAGGTATATTAGTATATGTATCGAAAACGTGGAATTCTTGTTTAATCGATAAACATAAATAGTTATTGTTTCGTGAATTCGTCTCTTTACGTATAAGCATACATACATACATAAACTGACGCCTTTATTCCCAGAGTGGGGTAGGCAGAGCTACAGAATTACCAACAACTCTAAAAACTTGTTGATAATTCTGTAACCACATTTTGCACACTTAGGCTAAGATGTTTACCAGTGTAAGCACCAGTAGCGAAGCGTCCATACAACCCGATTCCCAGCGGCTTCCCTAAAAAATCCTATGCATAGAGTAGGTACCACTAGGTATACAAACAACAAAACGTAAAACCGAAAGTAACCCGGTGTACTATAGCTTTACCTTGCTTCATAATATGTATGAACAAAACGCACTAACGCCGCAAATTTATTTATTTACCAAGCCGAACTCTATCACTCGCTCGCACCCATTTACTAACCTATATTACTAGAAAGAAACAAGAACAATATTTTCGTATACACGCACACACGCTCAGTTACATTTACCTACGCGCGCTCGAACTTACACCCACAATTTTATTAAAACCGCCATACATGCCGGTGACTCAGCTCCGGACTTGCAATAACACATTTAAACATTTTCCTAGCGCTTCCAACTCGCACACAGACACAGCGGCACGTGAGACGTAATGAAAATTAGAGCGAGAAACCTCGCCACGGTCCGAGGTGACAAACCGGCTTATTTTATCGAATTTTAAGCTTTAAGTGCATGAATTATCTTTCTTTTCCCAAAGACGCTGTCGCCGTCACAAACGACCTTCGACCTTTAGTAATAATAATTTGCCAGTTTGGCGCCATTACTTTCGCTTCGCGGCGCGCAAAGATGCACGGTGTTTCCATTAAAGTTTTTTTTGTTATTTATTATAATTGCCTAGTGTTTTGTTTTATGAAACTCAGTGAAATTTAGCTCGCTAAGCGTTCTGTGATTGTTGTTTATTGTTATTATAGTGTTTGGCAACTAGGTATCTGGCGTTTCTTGGCGACGACGGAGGTTTGTTTCAATTCCGCTTTTAATACGTTAGGTACCCTTAGGTTTTGCTTAAATCTATTTATTCAGGTTATATTCGTGGTTTGGTTTTTAAATATTGTCGTCTGTCTGTACTCAAAGTACAAATGGCTGCATTGGTTCAAATTGAGTGTTGTCTTACAAATTAGGTACTTACTTACTTAATGAACTAACATGTTTTTCAAAGTTATCCTTTGAAAATAAAAAACATGTCATTAAGTTAGGACGCGCTCACCCAGATATAAAAATTGATTATAAGCGTAGAGTAGAGATACACCTTTTTTTGCTCCGGCTTGCCTATTTATTTACGTGACGCTTCGCCACTGGTAAGCACTATAATCAGATAATCACCCTGTTATCTTAACAATATTGCAAACATTTTCAAAATCAGTCTATTTAGTATCGGGAGAATGAGGAATATAAATTAATAACGTGATTAACTAAAAAAACATTAATATAACTTAATTATGTTATGTTTGCCAAAACAGCAAAAGGTTTGTATAAAAAGTAAAAAGTGTGGAACTTAATTAATTATAGTAACTTTTGTTATTGTCATTGTATTTCAGAAATAATTTGGAAAAAGACTGAAATGTCACAAAAATTCAGCAATAACATCATTATACCTACTTATATTTTTTATAGAAATTCTTATGAAGCAAACGATTGAGGTATAGTATATTAAATGTGTTTTGAAAAAAAAATAGTTCGGTGTTAGGTACATCTTCATAAAAATGTGGTTATTTGACCCCTTATGCATACAGAAACGTACTATAAACTAATTTTAGTTAATACGTTGTCCCTTTCTGTCAAATAGAAATGTCACAATGACAGATAAGGAAAAAGCATATTTCAAGCACACTTTAGTTATTGCGTGTTCTTGGATAAAAGGGCTTTTTCTTTTACGAATATAATTTTATTAAAATGTATTTTTGTTTGTGTTTCTTTAAATTAGATTACTTTGTTTGTGGGGTGGTAAAAACAATTTGGTGTGAAATAACATAAAATGTACACATTTGATACAATAAAAAAGCTAATATGCCAATTTATACTAGCAGCTAAAATATTAATGAAAATAAATATATTTTTTATAATAAAGTTTAAGATTTCACGTAATCCAAAGACTTGTACATATTTTTTGGCGATTTTATTTTTAAGTTTTTATTTTGTATTTCCGTTTTTCATTGGTATGAATACGAAGTGAGAGAGATGCAGGTGTGAAAAAGACGCGAGAATTCGTAATTATGTGACCACCACTGGATATTTTAAATTTAAAGTCATGCTCTGCTTTGAAAACGACAAATTTATGCAAAAAAAAAAACAAATAGTTCGGTATTAGGTACTACATCTTTATTAATGGTAACGATCACTATAAATTAACAATACTATCTGTTGTAACATAACCTTTCATGTATACTGATACCGCAAAATACCAGATACTTGACATACCACAATTCTATTTATCTCTATTTAGTATTCTTTTGAATCTGGTATCAATAGGCGTAGTACGCGGTTTTACAGGTATCTGGTATAATGTAAATTCTTTAATTAAGGAATTGTTTAGATTTACGATGAACTGCATTAATTTCGTAGTTATATAGATCTTATTTAATCGTAAAAAAATGTTATTTTATCAACAAGTGCGAAAGAGATGCCAATATAACGCCAATATAGTCATCTCTCTTGCTTCTCTAAAATTCATCTTGAGCCAATAGAAGCTTTATGTACAGTCAGGCGCACGTATCGTTTGATAAATCAAGGTTTGAAATTAGGTACAGTTAATGTGTGTTAAAAACATAAAAGCATCAAATTGAATCCATATAAATAAAAAAAATACTAATTTTAGTATTTTTAATACGTTTTCATGAGTCATTAACTGTAAATTTTGAACGTTAAATGTATGAAAAAAGACGCATACGTTTTTAATGACGCTTTATTTAACAAAGTAAACCGGGACAGATTTATTCAAAAACCAAATTACAACATAAAATCTAAGTAAGTACATATTTCGCTTCGGAGCAAAATACACAAAACGCAAAATTTACACTACACGCAAAATGTAACCACTAGCAAAATCTATAACGCGCATATGGTGAAATACGCGGAACGAACAAAAAGCAATATATAGGTATTATTTGCATATTTCAAGTTTTACGTATTCTACATTTTGCGAGTAGTGTACATTTTCCAATTTGTACACTTTGCGAATGTACTTTTTGCATTTTGTTCGATCCGCGTGTTTCCCAATATGCGTTACGTACAATATGCGTGTTGTAGATTTTGCCATTGGTTACATTTAGCGTGTAGTGTACATTTTGCGTTTTGTGTATTTTGCTCCAAGCGCCTTATTTCACTTAGATTTCTTAATTATGTATTAATATAATTATTAATCTGGGATCCTTAGGTTTCTTGGAATTTTGCTTTTTTGTATATAGGTGCGAAGCTCAGAAATATAACAGGGGTTCTATTTTACACGGCAAAACGATATTGCTATTGACGTGTTATCGTATTGTTTTACTCTGACGTTATTTTATTACTGACAAGTAAATAAGAGCTATCGTAACGTTGACGATACGAAAACATGGCAAAAGCAATATGGTTTAACCGAGTAAAATGATCTCCTTATAGAATACTAGTTGTAGTTATGTTATTACTGTTTTAACAGTTTTAACTATAAACTTCCATATAAAGAGGAAAAAACGAATGCCACATGGACGGAAACTACCTTAAATATGGAAAAAAAATCAACGCAAAGGAGACTTAATTTTATTTTTGGAAAAAAAAAATACAGCATTTATGGATTTTTGAAAATTTGTTAAACTGTTATGTGATACAGATCGTAAAGGTCATTGATAGTGATCATTTATATCTATAACATATATACCTTTAAAGTATAAAAGGCCGAAAAAAGAACACGACTTTATTGTTTATTTAATAAATTTTCAAATATCCATAAATTTTGGAATTATTTTTTCTAAAATAAAATTAAGTCTCCTTAGCGAAGAACTTGCTATTTCCAATATTTAAGGTTATTGCCGTCCATTTTGCCGTTTTTTCCTCTGTATACCCCTTTGCAAAGAAAATAGGCACTTTAGAATTTAGTGTAAAATACTTTATGGCATAAAATTTATGCTACCAAATAATGAAAGCATTTTTGTAACATAAAATCTAATTTCCTAATACTATATTTAAACTCAAAATAATCTTAACTGCCCCTTTTCTTTGCAAAGGGGTTCATACCGTGTAGTCGGTATGATCTCGGCTTGAATACTTGGCGTATATTGTTATTACAGATATCTTGTGATGTTAGTATTATATTTTTATATTGAGATGAATAAAAAATGTATACTTTTTTAATGATTTTCATTTCACCTGTACTTTAGTTTTTCGTCCCTTTCACAACGTCTACTTTCACAATCTCGTATCTGATCGAATAGTTAGATAGGAAAGTAGTATTTATTCTTTAGGGCACATGAGTGCTTTTCCTATCTTACTATTCGATCAGATATTCGAAAGTAAAGGGACGATTTGATAACATGTCAATAGTAATGAAGATACAAAAAGGCTGACCTGGGGAGTTATAATGACATATGCAGTTCATTTTACGGTGAGTGTAAGGGACAGAGCTATGGCAGCTATATAGCTCTGTCCTTTTCCCTCAGCGTAAACAGAATTGCATAACTATGTCAAAATAAACCCCCTGGGCTCTATTCTACTCAGTAAAACCATATTGCGTTGGACATGTTACTACATTGTTTTTAACCCGGCCGCCATTACTGTCAAGTAAAAAGGAGCTCTCAGAACGTTGACAATACGGTAACAAATCGACGAGATCACTTTGCGACTGAGTCTCAAAAAGTTAGAGTCGCTAAATGACGACTTTTAGCATTGTTGACGGAGCCCCGCAATGCGGGGCTCCTATTCCTGGGCAATTTGTCCTGCGGGCATTTAAAGAAAGAAAGAAAGAAAATCATTTATTCGTGACATGCATAACAAAGAACAGATTAACAAATACAAGAAGAAAGTAGCCACGAAATGGTCCCAACTCAGCGTAATGCTGGCATTAAAGTCAGCGCTGGTCTTCCGTTGGAACCATCAAGTGAAACCACGGAAGGTTACACACACATAATTAAATTAACACAAAACGAGAAGAAAAATAAAAAAAACAAAAAAAACAAAGCTCTGAGTTTCGCAAAAAACATGCCCGTCCTTAGATGGCTGAAAGAGCAACAGTCATTTAAAGTTACCCGTTGAACCTAATACCTATTAACGCAAACGAATTGGTCATTTTGCGACTGAGACTTTTTGAGATGTAGTCTCAAAGCGATCTGGGGCTCTAGCCAAGATGCAGTACGCTGACAAACTGATACTAAGAGTAACGTGATCTACCAGTGACGTGATTGATTTAAATGCATCTTGACTAGGGCCTCTGGTCGTACTACGATCTAGGCTCAAAGCGATGTGGTCGCGAGATGTGGACCCAAAGCGATCTAGAAAATAAATGTAATCCGTACCTACAGCGAAATTGTTAAAATGAAAGCAGGAAAGTGAAACCGGTTGAACTGTGAAACACTGGTGGAAGTACCCACTTAGCTATAGTTTTAATCCCACGGGGAAGACGCATCGTAACTATTGACAAGATCATCAATAATAGTTTATTTCACGGTGTCAAACTTGTCGACAAATACCTCCAGATCAGTTTTTTGCTCTCTAGCGATTATACTCATAAAAATAATAAACTCAGATAAATTTAACTCGATAAAAAACGGATCTAGCCTTTTAAAGGTTTCCCTAAAGTATCCCTCTTTTAGAGTTCTACCTATAATTCCACATTCTTTGAACCAGCGTAGTATTACATCGTATTTAGCGCCTGTAGATGAACTCGCCGCTTTCAGCACTGTATACATTTCTTCGAGCCTCATTGCCATGATATTTTTGGCAGGCGCTTTTTTTTTTAATATAGACTTTAGTACTTAAATGAAAATTAAATATATATTAATTAATTCTTTGATTGAATAAGGATAGTCGTATAATAAATTGTTAAGTATTTCTAGGTATATTCCAAAAAATTTTGTGGTGGAAGCTATACGTACTACATGTAGATTTTGAGGTAAGTTTTTTTATTTACCTACGCTTTGTCCCTATAAGTCTTTTGCCAATAATAATGAGCAAAGTTCATAAGATTTTACCGCCTAATAGTTCTAGTCATCTACTACAAAAGTAACGGTAAAATCTTACTGGCATTAAAAAAAAACCATAAAACTATCAAGAAATCAGATTTTTGTGCGTCTCAACTAAACTTAAAAAACAGAGGTCTGCAATTTTTATAACCACTTGGAAAATATCAAAGAATTTCAGTTTCTAAACCTTTCAAATTGTCCAAATTCACTTTTCACTTTAACAAAGCTCAACAATGAACTATTTTCACCCTTTCTTTTCGTGTCATCTATTTCCAGTTCACTATTAGCTACTTCATCTATATGTAGATTTGATTATAAACGTCAAGCCAATACGTTCAGATTCAATATTAGAGTTAAAAGGCGCTGACGCTACTTCCACGAACGAGTCCAGCTAAAGAGTCCGGTAATACATTTAAACTTGAAGATGTTGAAGACCACTGCCGTGCATCTTTTCAGATGCTTTTGCTGGTTTAAAAGGTAATTGATGAATTGTATATACTTTAGGATGCCTGTTACTTCCAACGTGTAGAATACCTTAGTTTCCCGCTACGCTTTAGGGAATGAATTTCCAAAACCCCTTCTTAGTGCTCCCGTAGGATATCCAAGGAATATTCCCTTCAAAGTTCAAGTCCTAGATCCAGAGGCTACGGCTGTGCGGTGATTGATCAGCCAGTCAGTTTCTTCATTAATTTATAAAGACTAGGCAATGCTTTTAGATTAACATACTACAATTTTACGAATGTTACTCAACAAACTGAAAATTTATTTACAATAACGAGTAGGTCATGGGTGGTATAGGTTCTAACCTAATTAATAATAATAATAATAATACCCTAATTTTCCGCAACTTGAGGACTTAATTCATGCATTCGATCCTAAGACATTTTTAAGTGTAGTTAATTCCCGCAATTGAAATAAAAAACCAAATTAAAGTCAGTAGAAATCATATTTAATAAAACATATGGCTTATTATCTGGACAAATTTCAGCGATACAAAAATATATGACTTGATAATTATGGGGGTTTTGGGGTGTGAATGACACGGCACAAGATCCACTGCCACACCATGCCTTCACTGTAATCCTAAGAGAATGTTTCGGTTATGGACGTAGTAAGCAGTTCTGTCACGATAAATATCATCGAGCTGAACCCGTGGTTTCGTTAAGACTGCACCGAGCAAACGTCGAGCGTCCAGTGGCGACCCCATTACTATTATTGTGTTTTCTAATTAACTAAAGAATTTACTTGCAATCAAACGATACGTTTTTGTAGCGCAAGTAAACAATGTATGGGATACGTAACATACGTAATAACAATTAGCCTTTGAGTAGTCAGCTTAACGGGAAAAGGTGGACACTTTTTTCCGTTAAGTTGATAACTCGAAGGTGAATTGTTATTAAACTATGTGATATACCCTATAAGATGTGTTTTCATTTGTAGTACAAAACCCTACCGACCAATTTCAAGAAAATACTTTAATTAATTAGAAAACACAATAATAGTATTGAGGGCGCCACAGTCCGGCGTACGCTCAACGCAGTCTTAACGTATGTGGCCGGAATGTTCATGAACGTGATTCTACAAATAAAAAACCATTATTCCTTTTATAATAAAACCAGATGCATGAAAAACTTGGAAAAACGTTGTCAGCCACGCTAGTCCCCTAAAAACTGATCGCCGCCGCCCCCGCCGTCAGCGCAGAGATGAACTGCTGCCCTGTCATCGCCAAGCTCTTAAGCACGTCTTCCAAGCCCTTCCCTGAGTGCTTGCTCGTTTCGGCAACCACTTCCTTGAACTTGGCCAGCTCCACGTTCTTTTGGTCACAGCCTTCAAAGAGCTTTCGTGCTTTAGCCTCCGCGTCTGGCTCTGTGCCTAGGACATTAGCTAAAAAAAAACGAGCTAGACTCGCGTACGGTCGGCCAAAAAATTGCTCTACTAGTTTGACAAAAGTTTCAGCGAGATCTAATAGGGTATTTGACAAGAGTGCAATTAAATTGGTTTTTCATTAACAACAGATAAACATCATAAAAATACTAGGAAAACGTCAATCTTTTATATATGTTTGCTATTTTAAGATTTTTAAATTCATAAAATGCAACATAATAATAATAATAATAATAATATCAGGGGACTATATCACACCAATTGACCTAGTCCCAAACTAAGCTCTAGGCTTGTACTATGGGTACTAGACAACGATATAAATACTTATATAGAGAAATATATACTTAAATACATAGAAAACATCCATGACTCAGGAACAAATATTTGCGCTCATCACACAAATATCTGCCCTTACCGGGATTTGAACCCAGGACCTCTAGCTTCGTAGGCAGGGTCACTACCAACTAGGCTATCGCGTCGTCAACAATAAGGTCGTTGTTTGATTGTGACGTCACAAGATAGTAATCCCTATAAATTCCATAGTATCGTAGCGTTTTTGATGTTTCATAAAAAGAAGCTGATTTGACTTTTGTCAAATACCGTATTATCGCTAAGGTTTAATTGACACTTGTCACTGTCATATTATTGCAAGGGAAAATCGAACTTGTTGTATCATGACGTGTAAATGAACTTCAACTCTTATATATTTTAACATCCTGTATACACGTAATGCAATAAATAAATGAGCATGAGTATGAGTAACCGTAGGATGGTAGACCACATATTTGGCCGACTGTACACAGTGCTATCATACAATATGAATGCTGATTAAATGGTAAATAATATCATACACTGCCCAAAGCATCTGGAAATTCCTGGACGCCATAGGCCTTTGCGGTGAGCTGCGAAACTTTGATACCTATTACATTTAACATAGACGTTGGTGATGGATACACATAAAATCACGAAAGAGATAATATTTACTTCAAACTGCAGTTCTTCTAAAAATCTAAATGCATATTCATGCCAAATTGCAGCTTTCTAGTACTAAGAGTCTCTGAGCTAGGCTGCGGACGGACAGACGGACATGGCGAAACTATAACGGTTCCTGGTATGACTGCGGAACCCTAAAAACAGTGAATTGTCTGTGAGTACTTGGTGTTGGTGTCCATCACATTACCATATTCAATTTGTCCTAAAGGCCTCATAATGTTAGGTTCCGCTGTATGAAGCTGAAGCCCGGGTCGTCAACACCCAGTGATTGGATGACCATAAATCATACGCACTGCTAGATCAAAACAGTATCAACTCAAAATACACCTGTGTTCTAAAATCTACTTTAATACAGTGTTTTTTCAGGAGGGAAACGGCGGAGAAAGTAATACACGGCTGTCTTTATCAGAGCTATAATCTAGACTAGACTGGTTTACGCGGGTAGCACCACACAGTGATAAGCCGACGTCTGAACCCTATACCCTCTATTCATTAACTAACATCCAGCTTCTATGAGCTTGAAACAAAACTAACAAGGATTTTGTGTTGACACTGTTTTGATGTAGCAGTGCGACACATACCATCCTTCATCCATTGGACCAGACCGTCAACGTCGTTTTTTCCATCTTTCTTCAGCTTCTCAAAGGTTTCCTCGAACGAGGCAGCTAGAATTACCAATAACTTAAACATGAAATTCAAAATAAATTCTTCAGTGAATTGGCTACGTGAGGGCTCTCCAGCTGAACCCTGCTATGGACAAGCTGGGAGTACCTTCTGTTTAAATTTAAATACCTGTAGCTAATACTTACATACATACACACATTAAATCACGCCTGTTTCCCAGAGGGGTAGGCAGAGACCACTCGTTTCCACCTGCTACGATCCTGACAAATCTCTTTCGCTTCTTCCACATTCATCGAGTCATGCACGCACGTCGGTTTCGGGTACTTAAGATTCGGCCCTTTTCCAGTATTTCTCCGATATGATTCGAAAAGGTACGTCTAGGGCGGCTTTAACTTACGCGTAGCAGCCATTACACGTTTGTCTTGGGACTTGAATGTTAAATAATTTTCTACTTTTTCTTATTGACTTATTTAAACACGCGTTACTCCTGCCAAATTTGATGTCTGCCACGGTCTGCCACAGGACATATAGGTAGGAACATGGTAGGAAAGCATAGAGGGCGTGTTAAAACGGCACTTGTTGAAATGCCCAACGTTAAAAAGAGTCGTCTATAGATGATAACCGCTTTCAATTGAATTTTAAAAGTGTACTTACCACTTTTTACGTGTGTCAGTGTGTGAATCTGCATTAGTGTGCGTAAGTTTGCAGTCAGTGATGTGCGGTTTATCAATAACTAGCGACCCGCCCTCGCTTCGCTTCGGTTTATGTGAGTTTTCTGTAAGACCCGTACATAAAACAGGATTTGTTATACATATAAACCTTCCTCTTGAATCACTCTATCTACTAAAAAAAACCGCATCAAAATCCGTTGCGTAGTTTTAAAGATCTAAGCATACATAGGGACAGACAGCGGGAAGCGACTTTGTTTTATACTATGTAGTGATGATATTAGCTACAAGTTGTGTTGTAGGTACACAGAAGAAAAAGGTGGTACGCTTGACATTTGGCTACACGGGATCTAGGTTTTCCTACATCTATGGTATAAAAGGTCTAATGGGGTTCCGGTAACCCTTCGGGGAGGTAAGATGGCCGAGTGGAAGATGTCTGGCTTTTACTTTTGATTTATTTTATTTACTGATTTATTCTACTCACTGGACATTGGCGAATTTACTGCGGCATATCTCTGGAGACCGCCATTAAAAAAAAAAACAAGACGAAACGTCAAATGGTTTTCCAAAAAGGAAGGCAATACACCTCAACGTATTTATGACTAGATTACAGATTGTAGGGGATTGTATGATGTCTATGATACCTCCAATAGACACACATTTGTATTTTTTATATCGTGAAGGAGCTGGGTGTATCTGTTGCCTCCTTCCCCATGACACTAACATAACTTAAACCTACCTTATATTTATGACACTAATTTTGGTCAGTACCAATCCGGTTCAGTATTGCCGTGGGGCAGTCGGTTATCTGTTTCCCAAACTCGATTATTCAGTGCAGCAATTTTTCCCATTCGTGATTTTAACCAATCGCATTTTTCCTCGTTCTTGATTTTTCCTGGTCGCATATTTTCCATTCCGTATTTTTCCCAGTCAAATTTTCCCATTGTAATTAGGACCGAATGGTGGGTTTAGATTATGTTAGTCTTGCAGCAGGCCCAAAGGGCAAACTGCCCTGACTCTGTGGAAATGATATAACTATTCTGACAAAAACAGATTGAGAAAGACAATGGAATTATTTGTGCTGGGAAAATCTTTGGGAAAATAGCTACTAGCGTCGCTCGGCTAGACTCGGCTCGAGTCGGCGTTGCGCGCGGGACGACGTCGTGTGTCCGCTCTTATTGCAAGGACAGTCGAGTTCATAAATGTGTGAACACTTTAGTACCTTGTCTATTTAATGTCGTGTTTAAAATGCCATACATTAATTGTCACAGCGGTTAAAGTGACAAGATACTAAAGTGTACATATATTTATGAACTCGACTGGACATACAAGGTTCTTATACTGGCTCAGGTCGATTCCGCGTTGCACTCGAAATCGCAATCGTTTTCATTTTGAAAATCGAAGGATTGCTTACATAATGGAAACAATTGTTCCGCTTTGAAGTCGATTGCAATTACGAGTGCCTTAGGCAATAGACAAGTCAAAGACAATATGGTTTTTACCGCCTCAATAAAGAGTGGTCAGTCAAAAACATATTTAATAAAACATTACTAAAAATTCAGTTCCATGATAAATTATATCCATGCGTTTTGTTACGCTTTTCCGTTCAAATTACGCTTTTCTGCGATTATTTCTTGGAAAAGGCGTCTTTGAAAGCGCTCACTCCTGCTTGGAAGGCTTCCTTCAGCTTCGGCCCCGTCTCTGCCAAGCTCTTGGTTACCTCTTCGACGTTCTTCTTCTGGTTTTCCGCTATTTTCGCGACCACTTCCTTGAATTTCGCCAGGTCCACGTTCTTAGAGTCGACGCCCTCAAATAGTTTTCGCACTTTTTCTTCTGCATCTTTAGCTGTGTCGATTAATTTGGCTAAAAAATATATTTTTTAAATGGCGAAGGCAAATCGTTAGTACTTTTGGAAAATCTCGTATCTGACATTTCAAGATGTATGAATTTGAACTTATTTCTCTATACGTTTAAGTTTAAAATCGTACGTCACGAAATATGAGATACGAGGTTTTTTCAAAGCAATGACGAAATGTCTCACGAGCTACCAAGGATTCTCTATAATTGAGTCGGTAACTCCAAAATTATGTCCTTGAAGTTATATCTTATGTACCTACTTGAAATTTGGTATTTCTACGAATTTAAAACCGTAAAACTACACAACTATAGTCCTAACCTGCAACAATAGTCCAATTTTCTAAAGTATGATACCTTACGGCTATTATTGCTGGGTATATGTACTGTTTAGCCTTAAATCGATTGCTCTAAACTCAAGTTAACATAGCTAAAGCTATCATATTTTTAGAATAATTGTGATAAGTAAAATTGGATTGTTATTGTAGGCGCCACTATTGTCCTGACAATAGTGGTCAGTTTTACGGAACTTAATTTGTTTGACGCAAATTCCGTTGTCCTTTTGCATGGAATTATCTGAGTCAGGCATTGAAAAAGAAAGAAAAAAAAATCGTATCAAAGTATCGTATCGTATCAAATAAAACCGAGAAACATGTTATCGTATTGACAACGTCGCCGAGTTAAAACAATACGATAACACGTCAAAGGCAATATTGTCATTGCTATGAAAGAACCTCGTATCTCATATTTAGTGACTTACGATTTTTAACCTGAATTAAGTTTAAAATCCTACATCTCGAAATATCAGATACGAATTTTTCCCACGTAGTAACGATATGTTTTTACCGAGTATAATAAACTGTGTGAATATTAAAAAAAAAACATACACGTGACATTTTCGATCATATTGGGTTCCGGAGGTGGAGGAGGAGCCTCTTCCTCTGGTAAGATGACTGCAAAAAAAAACTATGTACGAAGAAAAAAAAACATCGAGAGTTAAAAACCGAAAAAAAAGGATAAAAGACATTTATTCAGTCGGGTTTCCACCGCATCGCCCGTCTCACGCTTAGCCTTTTTAGGGTTACGTACCCAAACGGGACCCTATTAATACGTCCTAACTTTAAATAACTTTATCTTTTTAACCGTAATAAATAAGGGGTTAGATAGAGTTGATTTTTCTTCCGGGATATTATGTGTTATTATTTATTATTCAAAAACAAATAAAAAAACAGATGTACAGTAGAACACAAAAGATATGGCTTACCGATGTACCTGCGCAGATGTAAATATTTTGAAGAGCGGGAACCAATCAGCATGATCCACGCGTTGCGCGGTTGTATTCTGTGCTGTTATTGGTTATTAGTGACGCCATGTTGACGCGCGCCCGCGTGTCATTCACTCAGCCGTCAAACGTTCATGAGTGAGATGGATAAAATAGATGCAGGTTAATTTGCACCTTATTTATAACTATTACGTACAAGTCTGATCGTGGGTTTTAATCGTGCTTTCGGAAATCATCGGAATCGTTGTTCGTGTCTGCGCAAACGAGTATTCACGACACGCCATATACAGTATGTAAACTTACTAAAACCATTTATTTGAACCCGAGCATGTCTAGGCGATAGGTAAGGTTGGGGTATATAAATTATTGAAATCTTAACACTTTTTCAAATTTAAATAAAGAATGCACTGAACGCAAGTTCAATAATCTGTTACGATGAAAACATTACATACGGGTCTTATAATGGGCAATGAACAACGATGTAAACATTACAAATGGGATGATACTTTTAGGGTTAACCGACTTTGAAAAAGGTGAGATGTTATAATTTTTATGCAATGATAAAATTAAAAATATTCGACACACACTAGCAAAAAATGTGGTAAAACACTTAACTCAACTAGCCTAGCAACTGGTTGAAAGAGATGGTTTTAGTAAGTTTACATACTGTATATTGTGTTCTACTGTACACAGTTGATATTTTATCAGAATTATTATTGCATAATAACAAAATATCATTAAAGAGGGCCTTTGAAAAGTCTCTTACCGTTCTTCAGCCAAGTGATGAGGCTATCGACATCGTTATTTCCTTCTTTCTTCATTTTCTCGAAAGCTTCGTCTAAAGGTGAACCTACAATATAAAATATTATGTACAGTAAAGGAAATTTATTCCTAGTCCATTGTGGACTTTGTCATAGTGACGTTATCAATCAGAACGTAAGAGACTTCTTATAATTTTATTTACAGTCTCACTTTGATATAGTCCTAAGGGTGGTTTTCAAAAAAAGTGTAGGTACCTAAAGTAAGCCAGTGGTGCGATTCTTCCAAAAACTCGGACGAACGAACGGGTGAATGTCGCAGCGGCGGGTTTAAGTAGTCTCGTCAGAGCGTACAAAACACTTTTTAGCGCGTGCATTTTCAATTTGGCAGCATGGCTTCTGTCTGACTGCCAATTGAGAATGCACGCGCTAAAATGTTTAACTTACTTCCTTACTATTTAATTTCCCATACCGGGAATATAATCCGCTATAGTCTGTGACAATTGATATTGGCAAAGATGTAAACACAACCAAACACACACGCACAACACTTGATCTTTGCTTTCACATTAAGTTAAAGATTAAATAACTATTCCATATTCGTTATTTTAAATAAAAACACGGTTCATGAATATTTGAGGTTATGTGTCAAACAGTACTAATTTGTTTACATCTTTGGCAATTTCTTTTGACACAGACTATAACTTCGTAGGCGGGTCAATACCTACAGATGTAGTGCAAAATGATTTTCCTTCGGGAAAACTCGGATCTCAATCGGAATTCATGGCACCCGAACTGTCAATCAATGATTGTATTAAATGAGTGACGTTTTCATGTCCATTAAAACTGAACTTTATTGTTTAGTGTCAAATGACAAAGTGACAAATGACAGCATTTGTCATTTGACACTAAACAATAAAGTTCAATTTAAATGGACATGAAAACGTCACTCATTTAATACAATCATTGATTGACAGTTCGGGTGCCATCGTATTCCGATTGAGATCCGAGTTTTCCCGAAGGAAAATCATTTTGCACTACATCTGTACTAGACTATCTCTGTCATCCTTTAATTTTGTTTTTCGATTAACTGTTTATATCGTCTCGATATCACATCACACTAATATTATAAATGCTAGTGTTTGTTAGTATGATTGTTAGATACTTTGTCATGGTTAAACGGCTGGATTTGAATGAAATTTGGAATGGAAATAGCTTATACCCTGAATCAACACATATACTACCTTTTATCCTGAAAAAACTCTACTGTTCTCGCAGGATAGTCAATAAAGTAGGAGGTTTAGTGAATAGGTAAATAATTCTACGCGGATGTAGTCGCGGTCAGAAGCTATATACATGTGTCCTTACTGTCTTTCATCCAATTCTTTACTCCGTCCATTGTACTTTTCCCTTGATTCTTAAGTTTTGCAAAAGCATCTTCCATTATTAAAAATATAAATTTCTGTATCAAATGTGTGTTTATTATGCCAACGTGTTTTGATGTGAATTGACGTAAGGTACTTAACTTGTTTTTTTTTTTTAATCTAGATGGTATAATTTGGGGACATAGAGTTTGTGGCAAGAGGCTGAACTGTAATATTTCAATGTGGCAATATCGTACTTAAATTTAAGGACAATAATATTCATGCTGTTGAGTGTGGCTGGATAATGTTGAAATGAGCTCTTTGCGTAATATGTGTGGTGTGAAACTGATTGATAGAGTAAGGAATGAAAAGATCATAGAAGAAGAAGAAGATGGTAGTGAATAAGATTGAATAGGGCATGCTTCGATGGATGAAAGGAGATTGACGAAAGAGATATACAGTGGAAGGGGCTGCCCTAGGCGTAGGTACTTTTTCGAATCAAATAGGAGGTCGATTCTTAAGTACCCGAAACCGAAGTGTGTGCATGACTCGATGTATGAATAGATAGATAGATAGATAGATAGATTCATTTATTCGGCTGTTAAATAAAACAAAAAACAAAAGTATTTGACAAGACAAAAAAACAAAAGTAACTTATTTATAACTAAAGAATGTGGAAGAAGCGAAAGAGATTTGTCAGGATCGTAGGAGGTGGAGACGTGGTCTCTGCCTCTGGGAAACAGGCGTGATTTAATGTGTGATAGTTAAACTAATGCATTGAGAGAGGAAACTGCCAGCTCTTGGATCTCAAGTGACGTCAATATCCCTCTTCGTTTTTTTTAAGTAGTTTATAACACCGAATGGAATAAAAAAAATCCGAGCCGAAAATTAAGTATAGCACGATAGCTCTTAGAAGAAATAAGGGCGTGTGAGAGTGAAGTACAAAGCCGAAGCACCTACTTAGTGCTCACAGACTGTACGGTCACGATCGTTAATTTGGGACCCATCTCAACAAAAATATGCTTGAAGTCGTCAATGTCATTAGAGATGTCACGTCACTTCTATCTTTTAGGAAACTCAATGTTATTGTTGTAGAATGTCAGATTGACTTTGGACCTAAGGTGGGTACCAAATTAAAGATCGTGACTGTACTTATATTTATAAAGAATATGTACGAGCAAAAGACTTTACAGAATAAAATCCTTCGAGCAACATGTGATAGATACTTATTAGTCTGTGCTTACATGTTTATAACTTAATTCTATATTTATGAATGAAACTAACTAAAATAAATGTTTAATGAGAGGACTATTTACAAGAGTTAATAAGTTTTTCATATTTAATAGGACGAGGAAATTCCAAATTCGTAAAGAGAGCATGGTAACTTAGGGCACAAAAAGAAAATATGATCAGGAGAGCTATCCTTGATCCTGATCGTAGCCAAGTGGCCTGGGGTACAAGCATGACCAAAGCGAAGGCGACAAAGGGTGGTGGTCACAAGAGCAACATGTGTTGCTCGAAGCGTTAATAAAACAGTTACGTACCTTCTTATTAATTGAATGACAGTGTCATGGTCTCATGGTAGTACAAGTATACTACCTATATCCAACTTGACACTGACATAATACCCTGATAATCTGTGGACAGAAACATGGCACAATCTCCAAGAGATTTGATGTTGATGGGGTCAAACCAAAGGGCCACACTCAAAACTGAACTGAACTGAAAATTGAAAATATTCGTGAAATTCAAGTCAGAAGAATATAAAGATGTCTGGTTCCAAAGATATTGGTAAATAAAAGTTTTTTCCAGAAGTACAAAAAGCCATCCCTTTTAATTCTTGTGGGGGTGTCGCACCATAGGTGGCCTCTTAAGCGAAATTACCTAGTAGTTCGTTTTAAACATAAAAGTTCCGTGAGACCCAGACATATTAAAGAGATCACACCGGGCTACTCACGTAAATATTGTCGAAAAACGCTCGACATGTTTCGGACTCGTCCGGAGTCAGTAATCATGACCATACGCGGCCGCAGCACGAAGAACACTGAATAACCTGTTGTGATCTCTTCAATAGTTGATAGTTGTGGACTAACTATGGTAAAATGGGTCGTTTATAATAATAATAATAAATCATTTATTTCGAGTTACACTCATATATTGTTAGTAGTACCTTAATCCTAATTGTTAGTAACAAATTACAAATAACACTAATTATAAAGGGCATGTAGCCCACAACAATGACGCATGTAAGGGCAGTCTACTCTGCTCCCTATCATGCTAAGGATGATATTGGGGCTGCTCCGCACGCGGCGCACCAGGGACGCGCCCCGCTTGCGCATGGTGGTGTGAAAGCAGTCGACCACACACTTCCACGTTGTCAACTCAGCAAACTTAAAAAAAATCGGGTGTATTTTTTAATAAGGGTGTCTTGGGTTTGTGGACGAAATGGGAAAGCCGACGGAGTGAGAATGCGGACGGGGTGAAAATGCGGACGAGGTGGGAGTGTGGACGGGATGGGAGTGTGGACGGGATGGGAGTGTGGACGGGATGGGAGTGTGGACGGGATGGGAAGTGGACGAAATGGGAATGTTGACGAGGTGGGAAGTGGACGAATTGGGAATTTATTGTGGACGAAATGGGATTGCTGACGAACTAGGACGTTGACAAAGTGGGAGTGTGGACGAACCTAAACGATATGGGTAAGTATACTCTCTCTTTCAAGAGCCCTGGTCTAGTCGGTGGAGTAATTTCCAATCTTGTCTTCTATCTGCCATCTCCTTCATCTTTCTATACGACACGACATGCACCTTCTTAATTTGGTCCTAGTAGCATCTCCTTGGTCTTTTCCTGCTTCTCCTTCTGTTAATCTTTCCCTCAATCAGTTTTTAATTAAGTATGTCGTACCGCATAGGCCATCCCTCTGTCACCATCGTAATAATCGTCATAATCTCAATTCAATTCAATTCAATCGTTAATTGATAATATAAAATATTACATGTACGAGACATGTTTCTATCAAGTTAGAGATCGATCATACCAAATCATAAAATAAATAAGAAAGAAAGAAACACATTAATTTTATACAAAAGTGACAATGTCACTCATATTTATCTAGTCCCAAACTAAGCTCTAGGCTTGTACTATGGGTACTAGACAACGATATACATACTTATATAGTGAAATATATACTGAAAATATCCAAGACTCGCGAACAAATAGGTACCTACTCGCGCTCATCACACAAATATCTACCCTTAATCGGGATTCGGACCCGGGTCCGGTAGCTTCGTAGGCAGACGGAGGGAGAGAAAATAAATAAGGACCTTTCTCATCCGGTACCTTACGATCATGAGTCGACCCCTAACCATTTTTGTTTAATGTAGCCTCGGCGTTAGAAGAAACCTTCAAAATGATGAAAAAGGAAGGAAAGAACGACGTGGACAGCCTCGTCACTTGGATGAAGGATGGTAAGTTTGGGTTGTCTTTTATGTGGCATGGAGAAGCATGAGACAGGTCACTGATGCGTTGGCCACCCTGAGTACTAAAGTTTGGTCATACCAAACACAATACGGGGTAAGATCGGTTAGTAAGGGAAAGTCTGAAAATATTATAAGACATACGAAGATCTGGGGGTTATTATGACATGACTATGCAGTACATTTTACGGTGAGCGTAAAGGACGGAGCTATAGCAGTTACATAAGTCTGTCCCTTTTCTCTCAGCGTAAAATGAATGGCACAGATAGGTCATAATAATTCCACTGTTCTTAGGAACCATGTCATCGATTTTAATAACAAGAAAAACTGCATTTATACATTTAAAAAAAGCCTGTACTCAGCTCGAGAATCGAACCCGGACGTTTTGAAAATTAGAACTAACACTATTTCTATTTGGATAGCGATTGTGTACGTCTTAAGCAGCAAATGTTAGTATGAAACAAGATGTCTAAAATTAATAAAAAGCATGCAATTTTGTATTTAAAATAAACAAAATACAAAATATAATTCATTGCTTGTAGATTACAAAAAAAACCTATAAGAATTCGATCAAAAAAAAACATATGTACGTAACCCTCTCGCCAGTTCAACTCGCACACGGCCAGTTATTACATTTAGGGGTGACTTGTTTCCAGCAAAAATAATCGACACAGCTAAAGAGGCGGATGAAAAGTTACGCAAACTCTTTCAAGGATGTGACCAGAAGAACGTGGAGTTGGCGAAGTTTAAAGAAGTAGTCGCGAAAACAGCTGTGGAACAGAAAAAGAACTTGGATGACGTATCCAAAGCCCTGTCAGAGACGGGACTTAAGTTCGTAGACGCTTTACAGGCTGGTGTCAGTGCTTTTGTAGAAACTTGGAAGAAGAAATAACTAACGTCAGGTGGGGCAAGTGTCACAAACCATATTTTTGGGGGATATTCTCGGTTTGTACTTACCCCTTAGACGCATTTGCCCCACCTGATCTTAAGGTTCAGAAGAAATAAACATATGCGCAGGTAGAAGAGTACGGTCGCCCAAGAAATTGGTCTAACAGTTTTTACAAAAGTTTCTGTGAGATTTAATTATCGCTAAGGTTGACACTTGTCACCGTCATTATTATTGCAAGGGAAATGTATCATTACGTGCAAATTAATTTCAACCGTAGGGTAGAAGACCACATTTTTGGCCGACTGTACTTACTACTCCTATCGAATAATTGGATCTGAATTTTGGGTGATAGGTATGCGTATTTATTTTCCTATAGCTGATAGCTGGAGTGATCTTTTTATTAGTCATATTAAAGATTTTTAAACAACCACGTTTTTTTCTTCAACCCATCTTGTTTTTAAACCTGTTTGGATTAGCCTCGTTTACTGACTATTGAATAAGAGATATAACCTTATAGATTACAACATAGATGGTATAGAAACATCGACGTAAAAACCGTCTGACCAGGGGCCTTTATTCGAAACGGTTAAAATCATATCGCCTTTGACCTGCCCCTTATTTCACCATCCTGACGATGACATGACTATACATTATCTATTATTAAGACTGCGCCGAGCAAACGTCGAGCGTCCAGTGGCGCCCTCATTACTACGAGTATTATTGTGTTTTCTAATCAACTAAAGAAATTCTTTGCAATCAGACGATACGTTTTTGTAGCGCAAGTAAAAACACAATTTATGGGGTACGTGACAAACTTTAATAACAATTACCCTTTGAGTAATCAGCTTAACGGGAAAAGGTGGCCACTTTTTTTCGTTAAGTTAAAACTCGAAGGTGAATTGTTATTAAACTATATGATATACCCTATAAGGTGTGTTTTCATTTGTAATACGAAAACTTACAGTCCAATTTCAAGAAAATACTCTAGTTTATTAGAAAACACAATAAAAGTAATGAGGACGCCACTGGACGCTCGACGTTTGCTCGGTGCAGTCTTAATGGCGTGACTCATCCCGTACTCTTATTGAACTAGGTTCAGTCTCATGGACTGTATACTAGGCTGTGTACTTACACTGCTTTCAGCAAAAATAATAGACACCGCTAAAGACGCTGATGCAAAGGTCCGCAAACTCTTCGAAGGCTGTGACGTCAAGAACGTGGATCTGCAGAAGTTTAAAGAAGTAGTCGCTAGGACTGCTGCAGACCAGCATAAGAGCCTGGATGAGGTCTCCAAGGCCTTGTCGGACACGGGGCTGAGGGTAGCGGACGCCCTCAAGGGACTACAAGCCGGCGTCAGTAGCTTAGCTGACGTCATTAAGAAACGAGGCTAATTGAAGATTACTATTTAAATTGGATTTTTGGTTGAATTTGATTTGGCGTTTAATTTGTATTGTTGAAATAGTAAAGTGATGTTTTTTGTTTGTTTTTTGGGCGATCCCGATCCGATGGGTCCCTTTTGCTGTGAGAAAATGAAACTTCTAAGTTAAACTAAAAAAAACGGCCGTTTATGCCTTAAATAATGTATATTTCGAGATTTCGACTCTCAAGGGAATCAAAATTTATAGGGTATTTTTCCGTTGGTTATCCTGCCGAAATATGATTGGATGAATAAATCGATACCCAACCGTTTCATTTGTCTACTCGCTTCTTTATCTGTAACTGTAAATATTTCAGGAGTTATTTCAGTACCATTGTGTAGAACCATGGTTAGGTTGGATATGAGGCTATATAAACTTACTTTATTGCACATAAACAATTACTGGATAAATCAATTTACAATAAATTAAAGCTAAAATAAAACCTACTTATAAACCTACTTGGTTAGGTTAGGTTAGTTTTTATAAAATACCTCAATATTAAGACTGCACCGAGCAAACGTCGAGCGTCCAGTGGCGCCCTCATTACTTTGATTGTGTTTTCTAATTAACTAAAGAATTTCCTTGCAACCAGACGATACGTTTTTGTAGCGCAAGTAAAAACACAATTTATGGGGTGCAGACTCGTGGTCACCCCAGTTTGTCACCCCAGTGCCTTTCGACGGAGCCCTGCCTAGGCACTAGGCAGGGCTCCTATTTCTGAGCGATTTGCCCTTCGGGCATCTTAAGATACCTAACGAACCTAACCTACCTACTTTTGCGGAATAAAAATTATTTCTGACGAATAACCGACTAAAGCGAATAGCACTGGGGTGACAAACTGGTGTCAAATTCAAATTCAAATTCGTTTATTGCAAGTCATATGACCACGTGTGACCACGAGTCATCCGCTAATTTATTGGATACGTAACAAACTTTAATAAGAATTACCCTTTGAGTAGTCACGGTCGGACGGACACGATACATTTTGCTAAAAGGCAGAGAACCGTTGTAGAAAATTGGCATATAAACCAAAGCAAGCGGTAGGGGCTAGAATATTCCACAAGTGAAAATAAAACATTGCTGTACTTGAAATATTATATTACACCCTGACTAGAAAACATACACATATTCTTAATAATACATTAAATGGTTTTATTAATACTGCAGTAGTCAAGTGTTGTATTTTACAAAAAAAACCGTAATAAAACTAAGTAACATTATGTATTATTTAATAGGAACTTATATACAAGATACTATTACTCTACTTAAATTCAAAATGCAGTTAGTTTAGAAATAAATGACAATAGCTGTTAAGACTCGGACGTGGTAGCGTCACGGCACCAATGGTGGACACTTAGCTGACAGGCACCGGTAATGGACACTCTTAATTCAAATGTCATACGGTCCTAAATTGATTGTTGCAAAACAAATGAATAACCGTTATCTTCTGTAAAATAAGAATCAAGTGTCCATTATTGGTCCTTGTCCATTACTGGTTCCGTCACAATAAGTCGAAAGTTGTGCTTCCCTTCGCTAAACTCATAAACTGGTTTTTAGCTGAGTCAGATAACTTATTAAGTTTTCCAAAAATATCTGCGGTTAGGTTAGGGTTTTATTAAAACAAGACAAAAAAGCAGTTGGAAATGGATTTAGGACAAACGAAAATTCGGACAAACGATGCATTAGGACACTTGACGATTAGGGATTCCTATATAGACCCGACAAAATCATTAAGTGTTATCCATCCGTTGTGTTGTCCATCACAAAACGATTTACAATTTTATTAAAAGAAAACAAACTCCCAGGTTCTCGAAATTTACGGTTTTAGTTTTCATCTTCACTTGGACGTCATCTTCTCAAGGAACTCCTGAAGAGCGAGCGCTTTTGCTAATCTTCTTCGAAAGTCCTGGAAAGAAAAAAAAAATGTTCAAAATTTGACAACGCGCTGGCCTAGTTGGTATTGTCATCTAGGTCTGTGGTAGTGTCCCAACGAAGCTAGTGCTCTTTGGTAAGGGCAATCCTGGTAAGGGCAGATATTAAACATATTAATTTAAACATTAAAGGTAAATTGGACGTAGTTATGCAAACGGGAACCAACCCACAAAGATTTGACAGTAAAATGTCAACTGTAACGCTCAATACTGTGGGTTGGTTCCAGTTTGCAAAATCTTTGTGGGTTGGTTCCCGTTTGCAAAACTACGTCCAATTGTAAATTGCACAAAAATACATAATTTTTTTCTGAAGTCTTTTCTAATTATAAAACGATAAGTCTCCCTCTCTCTGGACATGTTTGCTGTGCCCAACAGGCTTCATAAATTGAGACATTTATTACGATTCCATCTTTGTAAACATTATGATTGCAATAAGGTATTGAGTATTGAGTATATTTGTGTGATGAGCGCGAATATTTGTTCCTGAGTCACGGATGATTTCTATCTATTTAAGTAAGTATATGTGTATCTATATAAGTATTTATATCGTTGTCTAGTACCCTTAGTACAAGCCAGCTCCAGCTCCATACAAATTTCCACCCTCTATTTCACCCCCTTAGAGGATGAATTTCGGGACAAAAAACTATCCTATGTCCTTTCCCAGGATTCAAACTATCTTTGCACCAAATTTCACCTAAATAATCGGTTCAGCGGTTCGAGCGTGAAGAGGTAACAGACAGACAGACACACTTTCGCATTTATAATATTTTGCTATAGATAGCCCCCGATATAATGGTCTTCTTTCAGAGCTGACATCTCTCAAACTACTCCACCGATTTTGATGAATCCTTGTTAAGAACTACGAAAAAAAATTGACAGGATCGTAGCGGGCAAAAAGGAGTGGTCTCCTCTTTGTAGGTGCGGGTGGTAGGACCTTGTGCAGGGTCCGTCCGGATCGCTACCACCATCTTATCTATTAACCTACCGCCAAACAGCAGTGTTCGCATTGTTGTGTTCCGGTTTGGGGATAAGACAGCCGGTGAAATGACTAGCATAGAGGCATTCCATCTTAGTCCTCAGGGTTGGCAACGCATTTGCAGTCTCAGGATTGCATTGCAGTCTTGTGAATGCGAATGTCTATGGGTCACAGTGTCCACTTACCATCAGGTGGCCTGTGTGCTCGTTTGTCTTCTCTATGCCATAAAAAAAAAAACTAAAACGCAGTGTTACAGCGGTCATCGTACCTGATATAAAACGTGTCCTTTCCCGGGCACCCTGGCGGTGAACATATCCTTGGACATGAGGCACAGCGCCTTCCCGTTCATGGGGAACCGCTCCGCCATGCCCCCGCGCCGGGACACCCACGTGCCCACCTGTGGGCGGCCCCATGTGCGAGGATCTGTGGGGTAGAGGATTTTTTTATTGCTTGAAGAAGGGAAATAAGCACGGAAGTTTTGTAGCGCTGAGGCTATGGACGAACAGACTCATATTTTTCTTGTCACCAAAATAGGCACGTCTTGTCGTAATATAGTCATTTTATTCGGTTCTCTGTCGTATGCCCGAAAGTCATTTGCCATAATTCTATCACTTGCCATAATATTCATTCGCCATAAAGGCATTTTTTCTGAAATCGTGAACTATTCAGAATTGTTATAACACAAACCTAACCTAACCTATTGGGCTCTATACGATGGCATGTAAAAATTACCTGAAAGGTAGTTTCAGAAAAAATGCCTTTATGGCAAATTAACATTATGGCAAGTGACACAATTGTGGCAAATGAAATTCGGGTAAACGAAGTGATCCGATTTTATTCAATTTAAAATGATTCATCGAGGAATGACACAAATACTGAATTACGCTGTCCCCAGTATGACGCTATGTGACTCTACGAAAATGGTTTTAACGGTTTTTTCTTTCGCCCCCTGTACACTTAGTCCGCGAAAAGCGCGAACCGTATGTGTGGAGTTTCGCATTTTCTTATCTTTACAAGTATACAAGATGTATACGAGTCGATAAAATGATAACTATTAAATTAGGGAAATTATATCAAATTGTATAGGTCGATTCACAAGAGCTGGCACGAATGGACTGAATGAGTGAACGAAAGTATACAAGTGTGTAAAATAATAACGGGTTTTCTGTTTAAAATTCGAACATCGGTTCAAAAAACGGCACTTACAGTGATAGGTGACATTACTTTTGTTCATTCCATTAGTGCCAGCTTTAGTGAATCTACATGTACCTACATGTAAAAGTTGTGTATCATAGAATCTGCCGCATGTTATTTGCCGAACTTGGCAAACTAAGTATATAGTTAGCCGATAATTATAGGGTACGCAAACAAGGCCTATATATTCTACTCGGTAAAACCATATCGCTTTTAACTTAACTTTTTTAACTTTTAACTTTTTTTTTTTTTTAACTTGTAATTGCATTTTGCATTGTTTTTACGATAACACAGCGATATGGTATTACCGGAAAGAATAAAGCCGCAAACGTTTTACTTAATCAGACCACAGCTTATCTACTTTAGACATGTCAATGCAATATTGTAGACATACATACATACATACATTAAATCACGCCTGTTTCCCAGAGGGGTAGGCAGAGACCACTTCTTTCCACTTGCTACGATCTTGACAGTTCTTTCGCTTCTTCCACATTCATACATCGAGTCATGCACGCACGTCGGTTTCGGGTACTTAAGATTAAATTATGCAATATTGTATAAGAGCACATAACGCCAACAATATTATTGCCATATAGAAACTAGACGGGCTACAAATAATGGACTAGAGGCGTTAGCAAGACTGTCGCGTGAACTGATGCTAACCTAGAGGCAGGTCGTCTTCTTGCAAAACCCTCAGGTCGAGGGCGTCCCAGGCGCTCCCGTCCGTGGGGGGCACTCGGTCGCAGCGCGCGTGCGTGGGCATGGCGAACGTGGTGGGGGAGTAGGTCTGGAAGAGAAACGATGTGTTACAACAACTATTAAATATGTAAAAAAACCCGATATAATTGTGACCCGTGTGGTTGCCGGGTTATAGTGTCACTCCATGTCTTCTTCATGTCTAAGAGGCGACTAAGGGAATAAACGCTTGTAGTATTGTTAGGCCATGCTTGCAACCTGTCATTGCACTAATACACTGGTAAACATCTTAGCCTTATTGTGCTAAATGTGGTTAGGATTAATACAACGAGTTTTTAGAGTTGTTGGTAATTCTGTTGCTCTGCCTACCCCATTCTGGGAAAGGCGTTGTAGTATGAGAGGACAATAGAGAGATCTCTCTCCAGGCGGGTGTTATGCCTGGGGACCGAAGTCCATTGGGATGAAGTCGGAAGTGCTACATATATCAACTGACTGTTGAAATTTCGCTTGCGCGTTGTAGAACAGTTTAGTTCCGCTGTCTGACGTTGTGACGCTGTGACGCTGTTGGCGCTGGCGAGTTGGTGGTACATGGTTTTGCCGTTAGATGTCGCCATGTCGCCACAGGCGTGAGTTTTTCCGTCCATTCTAATTAATAAAATAAATATCAGGTGTCCCCTGATATTTCGTGGAGTACGATTTTAAACTTAAACGTGAAGGGTTTTTTTTTTTAAGGGAACAATCTCACACCAATTGACCTAGTCCCTTGTACTATGGGTACTAGACAACGATATAAATATGGGGAGCGGCAGCGAAGACTAACTTAAATAAAATCCAAATCGCACAAAATAAAGTCCTAAAAGTCTTGTTTCATTATAAATTTCGAACTCCTACTCGTAAACTTTACAACGATCTAAAAATAATGAATATTTCTCAATCATATGTATATTATACATGTCTATTAATCCGTAAAATTCTTCAGAAGGACATAAAATCACACATCAGTTTCACAAAAAAGCAGCAAGTGCAAAAGATTAAATTAAGAAATGCTGATCACTTAATACTGCGACCATCTAGAACAAAATACGGGAGAAAGAGCATTATCTATGAAGGTGCTAAATTATATAACAAACTACCCAAGGATGTGAAAGACTCCAAATCCATGACTAGTTTCAAGAAACGAATGAAATTCCATGTTATAAATAATCTACACTTTTAGATACCAAATAATATATAATTATAATTCTCGTAAATACATACAATATAACTAAACATACTTACACTTATATTACTATATAATTTTAAATTAAATAAATTATCCACATAATATAAACAATAATCATGATATTAAGTATTTTTTCGTCAAAAATGCAATATGAATCCAGTAATAATATATATTGAACAAATAATCCAATAATTATACACTTGCATGCATAATTATGTAGGTGCAAAACGAATTATATATATTTAAACATATTAAATACTAAATTTGAATAGGTAGGTATCTAAATCATTAAAACCCATCTACAATAAATAAATAATACAACAAATAAATAAATATAAATATAAATTTGTTACAATATATAAATAATATCATAATAATATATTAAAATAAAACAAAATTTCATAGTATAAGGCTCATGTCCTTGCACACATGCACCAACTGCCGCATCCATGTTCACCAGCGTCTGTTCGTTACTCGTGGGTAAACATCTATTTTACGCATGCACTCGCTATCGGCGGCTAACGTGTATGCGCTGCATTAGCCGCCGAAACTTTATCATTCTACCCACTTCCCTTCTGTATTTCTTTCCGCAACAAATAACTGTGTATAAAATTAACACCGTCTGCACGCTAGTTGTAGTTTTTCTTTAGCATCTACTACATATAAATATTATATAATTCTTTATATTTCTCATGTAAGTGAATTTGTAATTCTTTATGAGAATAAAGTTCTTAAACCACATAAATACTTATATAGAGAAATATATACTTAAATATATAGAAAACATCCATGACTCAGGAACAAATATTCGCGCTCATCACACTAATATCTGCCCTTACCGGGATTTGAACCCAGGACCTCTAGCTTCGTAGGCAGGGTCACTACCAACTAGGCCAGCGCGTCTTCTAATAATTACTTAAAATAATTGTTTTTAAAGAAAGTGAATAAAGAAACGTTTCTTTGTTGTACTTATCGTAAAAAAAGTAAATCTAACAAGCATCAAATTTTGTATGAAAATAGTACAAATCCTTAAGAAACACAGCAATTATACTTGCTAAAAAAAAGGTAAAGTAGGGCAGACGGCAGCCCCTATTTCACCATATTGACAATGATAGGTGACAGGTGACAATTCACTGTACATTGCAAAGTTAACAAGCTCTTGCATCAGCGGTAGTCATATAAGCTGCGTCATGTACAGTAAAATGTCACCTGTCACCTGTCATTGTCAGGTTGGTAAATAGCGGGCAGGAAGCGACTTTGTTCTATACTACATACCGAGATACGTGATTTCAGAGTTGGTCTCATAGTGAAAGTTGTTCATATTCGTGGGTGGAACACAGAGGGGATCATTTGATTCACGACTTAGATTACACCCTGTATGTAAAGACAAAGATCACTCACTATGAAGACTTCTCATCAGCTCATTCAACAAATCAATAATAAATGACAATTGATTTCATTGTTTCATCGCACGTCCATCCGTCATTTAATTAACGCCTTCTAAACAATAATCGATACAACTTCCATATTTAAAACAGCCGCCATATTTAATAAACAATGCGCCAGGATACGCAGGATCATAAAAAGACGCCTTTTTCAAACACCGGAAGTGTCGATTTCGATTATGGAACGTCCGTCCGTTAAGATGGCGCGCTTCCGGAGTCTGCGTTTTGACGTTTCGATTAAAAAATGCGGGGGTGTGTCTATTGCCACCCTGTTTGACAGATGTAATATGACAGCGGCAAGTTAACGGTATTACGATGGCAGATGTTGGTGGTATCGTTTTTATGTGTCGCACGCGCGGTTTCAAGTTTCGAAATAATTGTAGTTAATCATTCTCTTTTTACAAGCTTTCATTTAACTTGCATGTATCGTTCATTGAATACAAAACGGACACATTTCAAAATGAGTCAGTGTTGCATTTTAAAATTAGAAGCTATTCGTATAAGATTTTTAATGCAAGAGCAAATTATTTTGGAATGTGTCCGTTTTGTATTCAATGTATGTATTTAAGGGTCAAATCTTGCAAGTTAAATTTGACCCACTTCCTACTTAGTTCCGATGAAGCTGAAAATTAACATAAGCCCACATACGCCTTTAGTTCTGATGACAATACAATAATTATAGTATCATCGAGCTGGTCTGACGATGGAGACTCAGGGTGGCCATAGGAACTCCTAAATTACACATGATAAACCCGTCGTGTTAAGGCGTGTCAGAATCGTCTTGACGAGGAGATGACTGTGCAAAAAAAATTACAATCGGCAGCAAAACAGTAATTTTTGACAGAAATTTATTATTAACACGCTTTGTGTCAAATTTATCTTGATTGATTTATTTTGTGTTTTTATAATGAACTATTTTTCCGCCACTTTGTCTGTGCAGAGGCCAAGCCAAGATGCATTACGCTAACTAGCGTTTCTATTCGTTTAGTTTTTAGACCAATCGAGTCACTATTAGATGACGTAATTTTTTACGAATATTGACAGTCATAATCCAGGTATTAGGAAAATTCGGAAGTATGAAAAAATCTGTCAAATAGTACTGATACCTTTAAGCAGACATCGTTCGATGCTGATTAAACCTGCCTAGAGCCACAAATTAGGAATTATGACAATTGACAACATTTCATTTTGGTGACACCTGCAAATTACTATACGAATCGAAAGGGTTTTACCTCCTGAACACGGCAAAATATTTATTTAGATTTATTTTTCTTTATTTACAAAATTACAAGTAAGTTAAAAAAAATATCGTGTTTTACCAATACTATGCCTGAATAGATATAATACCATTGCCTTTTTCACGAGAAAAAAAGCTGTCATACTTCAAATTTGACATTGACACTATTTGCAGATGGATAGATACTTAGAGCCACTTGCACGAAAAGTTTAACCCTGGGTTAAGGCACTAACTCGAGTTAGTAGACGTCAGATTCATACGAAAACTGTCATTTTAACTCGAGTTAGTGTCTTAACCCAGGGTTAAACTTTTCGTGCAAGTGGCCCTTTATCGGTTGACATGATACTTTTTTATATACAGATTGGACTAACGTAATATGTCCATTGTGTCGTAGAAATGAAGTTACGCCCTTTTAGAATAAGTACATCTTAATAAATTAATAATAAAATAATTATTCATTCTAGAGAAAATTTAAAACTATTGGTGTCTTCCTCCTTCCAAACAGTATCTATAAAACGAATAAAATTAAAGTCTTGAAAATATGAAATCTTGTCAATTCGGGATTCGGAACGGGTAAATCCGGATGTTAAAAGAATGCTAGATATTTGTTACGGTTCAAAAGATTCAGGTCTTTAAAGTCAGGACGGACGGACGGACAGCGTAGGCATATTAAAAGGGTCCTCTTGGACTTCCATTCGTGTACGGAACCCTAAAAAACAGCCAAGACTTCAGGAGCGAAATACTCGCACTCATCACACAAATGCCCTAACGGCATCGAACCCGGGACCTCTTCGTTTTCTAGCCAGGCTACCAACTAGACCAAATCGTTGGTGTAACAAACAGTTTATTTTAAATGCACCAAATTTAGGTCAATGGATCGCAAAGGAAACGCGAACAAAAATCGGGAAGCGGCAAACGCCCGGATGCCGCCATCGCTTTGTCGCCGCGGAACCGGAAGCTGTAATAGCGGATTATGTTGGCATTATGTAATTGAGCGGTTAAGTGTATTGTTGGTATAATTGTCGGGTAGCCTTGCGCGAAGGGACGATACTATTGGCGAGAATGGAAAACGTTAACTTTTAAAAACTTTGCAGTAGTTGCGACCTTTGCATTCAGGGTTAATAATAATAACTCATAAACGGTCGGTTAACAATCCTGGTTTTAAATTACCACCACAAAATTAGGTACAGTCAACTACAACCTAACATCGTAATCCTAATCGTAGTGACAATCATGTTATGGCAGTTTAAACATGACATTAAATACACAAGGTACTAAAGTTACACATTTATGAAATTGACTGTACCAAACAAAAGAGGGGTCTAACTTACTAAAACACTTGGTGAAAGATCCCTCAGTAACCAGTGCCTTAGGTTTTACACTTGTGATCGTAAGGTACAGAGTTTTATTCGCTTCGCTCGTCGTCGTACGTATCTAACCTAACTGAAACCTGACCTGCCTGAAGGTAGAATTCGTAACGATTCTGACTTCACGCCTACCATAGTTTAGTTTAGCTGCTGTAATTGTAGCCAATCTAATAGGCAAAATAATTCTTAGGACAATTCATGTTAGGAATATTACGCTTTAGTTAATTCGATTTTAGAGTTATCAACATTAGGACAAACTTGCTTTAGAACTTTGAATGAGTATGCTCAAAAAATATTAGGACAAACGAGTAGTATGCCATTCAACAGTATGCCAAACATTCTCGGCCAAAGATTTTTAGGACAAAAAACGTTATGCGATACGACAGGCACCCATATCTACTAATGTGATATGCTCTCCTGGTATTTATTGATACTACAGCCCATCATCGACCAGTGTCATCGATTTTATACAATTGTGAGCCAACAAAGGCAACGGATATCAGCGAAATCACGGATGTTGACTCATCATCGCACTTGCATCTAAATAATCACTTTCTATGACCTCCTTCATTGAAAATCTGTGATTTCATTTCACACCTTATTATATGAGCGCTGCGGAAATTTTAGAAATCGTAACCTTATCACTCAACTTAAAGCTTAGCTCCTAAAATCTACAGCAATGCTGTTAGGGTCTTAGTAAAAACGATTAAATGTCTCTTGAAGATCAAGTGAAAAAGGGTTTAAGTCTACTTCGTTCATGTATATACCCTTTGTTATTACGAGTTAAGTCGACTTATACCGTTTTTCACGAGTCCCCAGCAGTATTCCTTAACAGTAGAAAAAGGGTTATGACCAGCCGAAGAATAAAGGCTACTCTGAGAACGACTCCCAAAATACCACAAAGGGAATATTCTTTTTTTTTCACAGTTTCAATATAAAAAGATTCATTGAAAAAACCGTTGAGAAAAAGCATTTTTGAATAGCTATAAAAATTACCAAGATATAAACCAACAAAAAGATTGTTCCTATCTTTTTTTAGTAAAACAGAAATTAACATGGAGTTTATATGGCCGACCTGTTACATCACGTCACAGTGCATACCTATCTGTGACCTATCTGTCTAATCGCAGTCTAATTTGCAGTTAAAAATGCTAGTATCATCCTGATCATCCATTTTCCTTGGCAGATTTTAATTTGAATTTTACTTTTGGTGATCTCTTTATCGGTACCTATTGTCATATTTTGTTGAGAAATTTCAAAATATCCAACTACAGCTACTTTACCAAATTCCCAAAAAAGAATTCTGGAACTGTTAAACCGTGTGATCTTGCCGACTTCAATTATTCCGCGTTCTTAGAGAGTATCGTATCGTATTTGCACAGTATTTTGTATCTGTTTACTTCATAAATGTCAAAGCAGAACTGACATTTCGCTCATTAAATACAAAACGGACCCATTCCAAAATAATTTGCTCTTGCATTAAAAATCTTATACCAATAGATTCTAACTTTAAAATGCAACACTGACTCATTTTGGAATGTGTCCGTTTTGTATTCAATGAACGATTTGGCAATTTTTTTTATTATGGCCATTTTTTTTATTATAGCAACTACGAGGGTCATGCCAAAAGAAATTAGATATTCAAAAACTACAAAGTTTATTCTTTATTATTGCTATCTATTTTCTCGAAGTATTCACCGTGAGCACGTATACACTTTTTCATTCGGCTAAACCACTTGGAAAATGTCAATGACCATTCTTCTTTGGGTACCTCAGAAACTTCATAATTATAGGCAGCCAGGGCATCTTCTTTGGTTTCAAATCGCCTTCCTTTTAATTTTCGGAAACAGGTAAAAGTCACAGGGTGCCAGGTCAGGAGAATATGGTGGGTGAGGGAGTATAGTGATATTTTTCGAACTAAAATAGTCGAGTGTTCGGGCAGAAGTGTGCGGGGCGGCGCTGTCGTGGTGCCAGAGCAGGTGCTGGGTTCCTGACTTTGGCCGCTTGTCACACCAAGCTGACAACACTTGTGGAGCACAAACTGTCACATACCATTCTGAGTTGACAGTTCTTTGATCCTCTAGCACCACAGTCGCAATATGCCCTGTCTTGCAGAAAAATGAGGCAACCATTTGTTTCTGTGTGCTTCGTGCTCGGCGACATTTTGTTGGAGTCGGTTCATCTTCGAAGCACCATACCGTTGACTGCCGCTTTGTTTCAGGATCGTAGTTATACAGCCATGTTTCGTCACCTGTCAGTATATCATACACAGTTTTCTTCTCGCCAGCGTCGAATTTATTTATCATAAATTTACACCAATCCACGCGGCGTTCTTTCTGCAAATCGTTGAGTTTATGCGGCACCCATCTCGAACAACGCTTATGGAGGGACAGTTGTCCATGAATTATGGTTTGCAGTGCTGCTGATCCAATGCCTAGATCTCGTTCAAGCTCTACGTATGTAATTCGTCGGTTCTCACGGATATTTTTTTCCACGGCTTGCACATTTTCTTGAATAACTGCGGTTGGCGGTCGCCCCGACTTCGCCTCATCTTCAAAGCTCTCCCGCCCTCTTTTGAATTCAGCAAACCAGTTAAAAACAGTTGCACGAGAACAAGCAGACTCACCAAAAGTCGTGGTTAAAAGTTCAAAACATTCTTGGGGCTTTAAACCTTTTTTAAAGTCATAGTAAATCATAACACGAAAATCTCGTCGACTAAGTTCCATTGTAACCGCAAATTCCCGTCAGATTCAATCAGAAAAAAAATATTTAAAAAATAATTACGCAGATTTCCGGAGTATTCCATTTTTAAATTTATAGCTATATAATCAGCCTTCACTATGGTGTATAACTGGCCAGTATCAAACAAATGAGCATGGAGTATCTAATTTCTTTTGGCATGACCCTCGTATCAACAAGGTGATGATTTTTGCGCCACCTAAATACTTTAATATAATGTAGTACCTACTTAAACTAAAATCGCCACCATGACTCGATTTAATCCTATCATTCTCGTTCCTTTTTCAGATTTGAATCTGACGCAAGGACTGCCTTAAGTTCATGCACATATTGCCTTTCTACTTCGGCCCGCTGCAGCCACGGCGGTCTGAATTCCTGCACTTCCTTTAATACCATACATTAGCATATAACTCGTGCATATTCGAGCCGAATGTCCGGGAAGCGGGCCGGCGTAAACAATAAAAAGGATGTCCGTCTGGGGGACCATTATGGAGAAAGAAATTAATGATTAATGACATACAGACGGGCCAATTTAGCTTTTTTAAATTGAAGGTCACTTAGATGGTGACACAGGAGAGCGTCGGTGGCGGTCGACTCGTGATCGTAAGGTACCGAGATCGAACCTCCGTGGTCACCATGTACCAATGAGTTTTTTTAATTTAAGTTCATTACTAGATGCTCTTACGGTGAAGGAAAACTTGCATATTCGAACAACTGAGTGTGTAGTGTGTAAGACGGTAATTGTACAAAGTACATACATACATACATTAAATCACGCCTGTTTCCCAGAGGGGTAGGCAGAGACTACTTCTTTCCACTTGCTACGATCTTGACAAATTTCTTTCGCTTCTTCCACATTCTTACATCGAGTCATGCACGCACGTCGGTTTCGGGTGCTTAAGATTCGGCCCTTTTCCAGTATTTCTCCATTTTGACTCGAAAAAGTACGCCTAGGGCGGCCCCTTCCAACCCGTCCACTCACTTTCGATCTGTATATCTCTTTCGTCAATCTTCTTTCATCCATCCTTTCAAAGTACTTACTATTAAACGGCCCATGTAAGATAAAATAGATGATACAGACTATGAAATCCCACGTGGCTAGTAAGAATAAGAGCGTCGATTGTAGAGAATGCAATTTAACCGGTTATTGGCCGTTTTTGTATGAAAATAACCGGTTAAAACCGATTATACCCGGTTCTTTGCATTCCCTAGTCGATTGCCAGGTAGCCTATAATTTAGCCCCTTGAGAGTAGAGTCGGGATCGTGAGACACCGAGTTTAAAATTAAACCAGTGTATAGCGGCATGATCCCATGTGTAAATTAACCGGGTTGATTACTTTTTCCACGTGTTACTAGTCGCGTCATCCCGGGAAATTACATCTAATTTACGATCAAGCCAAACTGGTAAACTTTTAAATTCCCTGTGACATTGATAATACGATAACATATCACAAGCAATATATTGCGAGTAGGGAATGTAATTTAACCGGTTATTAGACTTTTTGTATGAAAGTAACCGGTTAAAACCGGTTATAACCGGTTATTTGAAAATAACGGTTAATTAATAAATTCCGGTTTGGGGATAAGAGAGCCGGTGAAATGACTAGCATAGAGGCATTCCATCTTAGTCCTCAGAGTTGGCAACGCATTTGCAGTCTTAGGATTGCATTGCAGTCTTGTGAATGCGAATGTCTATGGGTCACAGTTTCCACTTACCATTAGGTGGCCTGTGTGCTCGATTGTCTTCTCTATGCAATAAAAAAAAATGTTTCGATTTCTATTAATATAGTTAGTTAATAAGACAACAGGTTTGAACACCGTGACTGAATTACAATATAACAATTGAAAAAAGTTAGAATTGGATATTACAAATGATAGAACTGTTATTGTTGATAAAAAAACTCCTAGGACTTTATAAAAAAATCAGCATGTATCAAAATATTTCTATTTCTATTAATATTTCTAAGAGTGCCTCATCTATAACCATCCGCACAATCGAGATTGGATCAACGCGTGTCCGTATCAAAGACATTATTATTCATTTCATGTTCTTTTTTGTCGCGTGCAACCAATCTTAGTATAAGCAAACAATACGTTGCTTTAATCGCGGTAATTTACAGACGGATCTCAGCATTCCCCGTAACAACATAATGCCGCCATTGTGGGAGTCTTCCCGCCATTTCGGCATTAGCTCTTTCCCGCGCTTTCTTCACTTCCGCCCGTAGACAATAGAAGTGTGTCGCTCGTGAATGGGCACTTTATCGTTCTGTGCCACGTTTTTTGTTTCCGTGTGATGTGTAGCCGATACAAAGTTTTGCACTGTTTAGAATGTATTTAGTCGGTCGCCTTGAGAATTTCCTTGCACGAATATCGCGTTACGGGTAAAAGCTGGGGATCGTGTCATAAAAAATACATTAATGGGTTAATAATACTGGTTTTATTTCTGAAACCATAATATGCTCAGGTTTTTTTAAAGCCCAATGTAGGCACCCTTATGTTAGGTTAGATTTGTTTTATAATAATCCTGAAAAGATTACGGTTTCAGTTTTTTTTTTAATATGACCTTAATGTATTTTAAACTTTCTATTTACGTACCCAAAAAGCTGATACAAAGAATCAAAAGTTTAATTGTATAGCTGCTATATTTGACGGTAAGGGCAAATATTTGTGTGATGAGACTGATGAGCGCGAATATTTGTCCGAGTATTTTGGTAAATATTTCTCTATATAAGTATTTATATCGCTGTCTAGTACCCATAGCACAAGCCTTGAGCTTAGTATGGGACTAGGTCAATTGGTGTGACAATGTCCCCTGATATTTATTTATTTATTTATTAAATACGAGTATTATATTATATAGTAGTTAGTAATTCATTATTGAGTTAGATAAATTTACACCTGATAACGTTTCTCATTTGACTCAGTCGAATTCATAAATATGAATATACTTCAGTATCTTGTCTATTTAATGTCATCTTTAAACTCCCATATATTCATTGTCACAACGATTAAAGTGATAAGGTACTAAAGTATGTTTGCCGCATAAAATGAATGTTTCCTATACCATAATGTTTATTTTTGTTACTAATTGAATTCACGCCTTTTTTTTTACCATTTTAAGGGGTAAATTAGTGTATTTTTTCCGTTATGAGTTGACGATTTGATAGGTACATCTTTATCGATGTTATTGGTTTATGATGTACAAACTAAATTTAACCTTATGGCACGCTATAATATAATAGTACCTACACTAAGGGTGGTATTATTACTAATAATCATTTAAAAAAACATGGCAAATGCCCAAATGTTTTTCAAGTTCCACATCCTTGGTATAAAATATGTTTTTTTAATTACAACTAGGTACTTATATACAAACGTTAAAAAACATTATTGGCACGGAATGAATAAAACAATCAAATTAATAAATTCAAACATGATTAATGGAACCCGAAACACGCTCCAATCCACACGCAATATTTTTCTGAAAGTAAAACTTTTCAACGTTCGCATATAAAAAGACTGAAAACAATATAAATAAACTTACTTACCATTAATTTGACAAGTAACACAGCAAAATCCTCTCTCACTAAACACTTCACTTTTATAAACTTCTATTAAAACCAATAATGTATTATGTAAAAGAAATAATCAATACGTAATTAATTTACAAAAATAGAAAGCAAGCACGTCTTCGCCCGACCAAGTCCAAAACAGGAATGAAGTTGTAAACTACGAAACTCGTTCAAATAAAATATTGAATGAAAAACGTCTAACAAAGTTGCAATAGTTGTAACGTTACAACTCACTTGTAACTACGAGCCAAATTAAACTCTAAGGTTAGTATCTAGAGTTTAAAATTGTCTAAAACATTAAGTCGTATAATACGTTCCTGTATGAAAATAGTATTCGCACAGCGTCTGCCGGATGCGGGTTTGAGCTCTCTTTTACTTGTTAGGGGTTTGGAGCGGGAGTGAGAGAGAGGCGAGATTGTTTTTAAGAAGCGGCTAATGAATTCTTACATCCTGCCTGTCAGCGTTTGCCTCTAAAACTAATCGTTTCCGGATCATTTTGTTTTACAAAAAGGTCGTATTTACATTAAATCGAATATACAAATTGATTCTTGCGCCAGTAATATAAGGTTTGTTTTATAATAATTATTTTTTGCAATATCGATGTTTTGTTTCCGCCAAAAATAATTAAGGACGATGTTTCCTGCGTTATTTCGGTTTCCCGCGCAAATGTATATTTAAAATGGCGGATGACGCGTCAATTACGACATTTTATCTTTTTCTATTTCGCGGTAATTTTACTAATTCAGTTAATCTTCGTGAAATGGGGTGATTTAGTTTTTGTAGGTAATTTGTGCAAGATTGGGATTAGGTCAATTTGTGTGAGATTGAGATTGTGTCTGATTAAAATTTATTTAACTATTTTTGCGGACCATCTGACCCCCTGCCCTAGGCTTGTCTGCCAAGCCCTATGTGACTGCTGCACTATGCAAGTACGGTTCGGTTACAAGTTAAATTTTCCCTTGCAATGACAGTGACAAGTGTCAAGCTTAGCGATAATTAGATCTCACAGAAACTTTTGTCATAACTGGCTTTCAATTTCAGGGGTGTTATTCTCTCAAAAACAACGGACGGGCGGACGAACGAGCGAAATCGCAGCGGCGAGTTTAGGCAGTCCCGTCAGAGCGAACAAAACACATTTTAGCGCGTGCATTTTCAATTAAGCCTTATACGATCCATCGGCAGAAACCATGCTGCTAAATTGAAAATGCACGCGCTAAAATATGTTTTGTTCGCACTGACGGGACTAGACGGGAGATAAAAGACATTTATTCAGTAAGTAGGCCGTACGGGCACTTTTACACGTCAAGAATCTACCAGCGCTTCCCAAGAGGAGACACTGCTGAGAAGAAACGCCGCAAGAAACTCAGCAGTCAGTCATTTTTTAACATATAATAAACATTACATTCAATGTAATATCAAATAACATGCGTAGATCAGCAGGAAAACATGCCAAAAATCTTACGTGAGAGATAAAGGAAGAAAAAGGAGAAAAAAAAAACTAAAACTCACCTACTTTATATTTGTTTATATTATAACTTATATTATAATTTATAACACGCTGCAAGATGACCATTATAAAAGTTTGGATACGTTTTCCTACATCAACGGTGTAGGACCCTAGACAAGATAAAGCTTTTACAATTGATCAAATTATTATTGACAATGTGTCGAGGACTTTTGAACCTTATCAAGTTATCACTTTAACGCCATGCTTTTCGACTTCAATACAAAATTATCTAACTAGTGAAAGGCATAGAGTACAAAGATGATCACCTACTTATCATCACGGTGACTACAATTTACATAGCCAAAATGGCGGGAATCGTATATCCACGACCTTTGCCTTTGTAGACCCTAGACACTGTAGATCAATAACCACTGGCCACCGGAAACACCCCACAATGCCACAACCGGAAACGGAACAAAAAAACACTGAATTTGACTTAGGACCAGACCGACGGACGCCGGAAAAATAATGGCATAATAGATTCCTCTGGTCCTTTTTTATTTGAAACGGAAGAGGTTTGTAAAGACTTTGGTTTTTAATGGCGTCGTAAATGTATCTTTTATTTTTTGTTGCCTTCCTGCACTTTGTTTTGGTGAGTATTGACCGATTTTACTACGTGGTAGCTACAGAGTAAGTACGCTTTGGAAATTAAAATAAAGAACTTCCTGGGTTATACTTACCTCGTTTCCGATTGAATTTGGAATTGCTTTGTTCTGAGCATGTTAAACAATTCGCTCAATTTGTTGACAAAGTAGTGGGAATACAAGTCGCGCGTTAAATCCAGTCGTTTGTTAGTCGTATACCTCGAAATCAAAAATTCCTTGTAGCTTTTCACCTATTCGCGTTTCGCCGCGATCTAAAAAATTCTGAACAGATTTTTTTTCTTGTAGTATGATTTCTGGTCGCAAATTACAATGGTACCTATATAAAATCCATAGTATATTTACTTTCCTGCCTTTCTTCACTGTAGTCGCTTTTCACCTCGATAGATATTTGTTTGTAATGCGTTATTACATATCGCGATATTTCCTTGAAGCACTATAGCTAGTTTGCAAACCACAAATTCTTCAAATCAGCGACTGTATTTTTATTACATCTCAGTGATATAGCCAATTTTTTTACGATTAATACAAACAACAATATGCGACCCAGGTAAAAGGCGACTAATTTTTTTTGCGGCTAACTAAATAGGCTATTGATAATACATGCTACATCAAAATTTGCTACTGCTGTAAAAATCTATTAAAAATATTATACAAGGTGTTACAAAAATACCCGTAAAGCCAAAAGGGGGTTAAATGGTGGCTTATAATAAGTCCATTTACAATATTTGAGAACTGTACTAGCACCGTATGACCTACCGGCAAAATAAATAAAACCATTATTGTTTTCATTGATGTGCAAACCCTATTTCAGTAAAATTAAAGAGTAAACTACGCAGAATGTTTATGTACATTTTTACCTAATTCGTGAAACCATCAAGAGACGTACTAAAAAAATGTACACAATTCGATTAGATACGAGTAGATATTACAAGTCGAGTTTTGGAAGATTCTAAAAGACCTAACCTAACGAAGAAACCTAAACTAACACTTACTTTTTCTTAATTAACGCCAAATTTACAGGAACGGCTCAAAGTGAGCTTCGCCTTAATCAATGCACAACTTCGCTCGGGATATGGTTTTGAAACTATTAAAGTTGACAATTATTAAATTGGTAGGTAGGCCACTCTGTTAAAATAATCTATGCTAACTCCGGTTCCCTGACATGACAGCTTACTAGGGTTGACAATATTTTTGGCTTTGATAATTTATTATATTTTTTACGGGGTATTTTGTAACACGTTGTATAGTCCTCCTCATCGATTTCGATGACGGCGACCCTGACTTTTTTTTTTTTTTTTTTTCTTTTCTAAAATACGTAAAAATAAATGTATATATTCATACAATTTATTTCCTAGCGTGAGCTCTAATGTGGCTCGCTAGACCGAACTTAGTTTTAAATACTTTGTCGCAAGCTACGCAATAACTAGAGCTGGCCCTGCAAGTTGTTAGTGTAGGTATAAGAGGGCTTGGGTCTTTCTTTTTGAGTTTGGCGTTTTAGGTCAAGCGTTTTTAGCCGGTTTTCCTCAAAAGTTCTCACAGATTTAAAGATAGTGGTACGCCACGAAGACCTCATTGAAGCGGGCTCCTCCCAACCTGACGGGTCAATAGCGCAGGCGTTTAGGTGTCTTTTGAGGACGTCTTTGTAGCGCAGATGCTGGCCACCGTGCCTTCGTTTACCCTCGGCCATCTCAGAATAGAAGACAACTTTGGGTAACCGGCGGTCATCCATACGGAAGACGTGCCCACACCATCTGAGCTGGCGCTGCATGAGGAGAGCCTCCACGCCGTCCATCCCAGAGCGACGCAGAACCTCAGAATTAGAGACCCGGTCCTGCCACTTGATCCCAAGGATAGATCTTAGACACCTAAGGTGGTATGTGTCGAGCTTCTTTATGTCTGTTTTGTAGAGGCACCACGTCTCAGCGCCATATAGAAGGACTGGTAGGATTAGCGCCTTGTAAACGCCAATCTTAGTCTCGAGCTTAAGATCATGGGACCTCCAGACACGATCAGTGAGTCGTCCGAAATTTGCTGCGGCATTGTCTATGCGCGAAGGTATCTCCGAAGCTAAGGTGTTGTCGTACCGGATATTACTACCCAAATACTTGAAATGCGATACCTCCTCTAGTGGTCTCCCATCTAGGTTAAGCGTTCGTTTATCAACCGCGCAACCGCGGGGTGGCTGTTTAAGAACTTGGGTCTTGGTAGCGCTGATTACCAGGCCGAATTTTTGACAGGACAGATGGAGTGCGTCAACGTAGCTTTGGAGATTTACCATACTATCTGACATGAGGCATACGTCGCATTAAAAATATATGCGAGTAACAAAATATACCACCGATATTACACGCTACAACAAAATACGCTATCGCGGCGAAACCCGAATAGGTGAAAATAAGCTACAAGGAATTTTTGATTTCGAGGTATACGACTAACAAACGAATCCAGCAGTGACACTATGCAAAAAAGGAACTTGTACTTTCACGTCTAATAATATGGACACAGTTAAACTTTCAAAAATATGTAAACACATATGTTTTTTGAGGTTATTAAAGTGTTTACCAATAACACAAGTAAAATGGAACTCCTAATAGGTTAGGAAACAGACATTACACACACGTAATCGTGTAAAAATTTAAAGGCCATGACAATTGACTAAATAAAGTATTCATCTCATATTTTGTAGGATGATAGGAATTTGTGCTGGGTCTAGATCGCTATCGAGTTATCATTTATACTAACCCAAGCAGCAACGTCTGTGTTGTTGTGTTCCGGTGCGGGGATAAGACAACCAGAATGAAATTTCTAGCATAGCATTCCTTAAAAAAAAAAAAAAAAAAAACATTTATTATCAGATAATTAAAATCCATATTTTGTTAGTAACAATTAAGCTTATGCCCTAAATTAGAAATTTTCACACCACAACACCTAATTACCTAAATAATATAATATGTATCCTTAGTCCTCAGGGTTGGTAACGCATTTGTAGTCTTGAAATTGTATTTTTGAGAATGCAAATTGTCTGTATGGGTCACAGTTTCCAATTACCATAATCTGGCATGTGTGTGTGTGTGTGTGTGTGTGTTGTTTTCCTCGTGCCATAAAATAAGTTTCTGTCAAAAAAAATATTTTAGGGACAAGCTTTTGTTACCGACTGTACATTTTTTTACACAGTCGTCGTTCGTCCGATTCTAACAATCCCTTACACGACGGGTTTATCATGTGTAATTTAGGAGTTCCCATGGCCACCCTGAGTCTCCATCATCAGGTCAGCTCGATGGTGCTATATTATTGTATTGCCATCAGAACTAAAGGCTTATGCAAATTGTCAGCTTCATTGGAAACCGGGAAGTGGGTCAAATGTAACATGCAAGATTTGACCCTTACGTACCTATACATATAAGTACATACATTAATTGCAAGTTAAATAAAAGCTTGTAAAAAAACAATTATTTGCCTAAGTAAGCATCTAAGGATACGTGACTTATCTAAAATGCGTCAAAATGAAAAATAAATATTTGTCCATCCGTGCTCTTTGGTGGGTAAAAATCACGTATTTAATTCAATAAAGGGTCTTTCACACGAGCGGAAGCCGGACAAAATACCGGACACCGTGAGTAAACAGCTTAGGCCGTGTCCGGTTTGGATTTGGAGTTCAAACAGTCCTGTTCAAATTGTTACCTGGTTTTGACAAGCGGGATGTTTTTTCAACTTTTTTTTAATGCCCCAATATTGGCCAAGCGATGGTAGATTACAAGATGTTTGCAGCATCTCTTAATCAGGATTTTCATCTGCCTTTTGTAAAAAGTGTCACGTTTTTTTTTAGTTTTTATGGAAAAGGCAAACGAGCACACAGGCCACCAGATGGTAAGTGGGATCTGTGATCCATAGACATTTGAATTCAAAAGACTGATGCCAACGCCGAGGACCAAGATGGTATGCCTCTATGCTAGTAATTTCTCCGGTGTGGTGTTATCCCCACACCGGAGAGTCTATTGCTTAAGACTGCGCCGAGCAAACGCCGAGCGTCCAGTGGCGCCCTCATGACTATTATTGGGTTTTCTAATTGACAAGATTTCATATTTTCAAGACTTTAATTTTATTCGTTTTATAGATACTGTTTGGAAGGAGAAAGCCACTAATAGTTTTAAATTTTCTCTAGAATGAATAATTATTTTATTATTAATTTATTAAGATGTACTTATTCTAAAAGGGCGTAACTTCATTTCTACGACACAATGGACATATTACGTTAGTCCAATCTATATATAAAAAAGTATCATGTCAACCGATAAAGGGCCACTTGCACGAAAAGTTTAACCCTGGGTTAAGACACTAACTCGAGTTAAAATGACGGTTATCGTATGAATCTGACGTCTACTAACTCGAGTTAGTGCCTTAACCCAGGGTTAAATTCTGCGTGCAAATGGCCCTAAGTCTCTATCTGTCAATAGTGTCAATGTCTAATTTGAAGTATGACAGATTTTTTTCTCGTGAAAAGGCAATGGTAGGTATTTATTATATCTATTCAGGCATAGTATTGGTAAAACTCGATATTTTTATTAACTTACTTGTAATTTTGAAAATAAAGAAAAATAAATCTAAATAAATATTTTGCCGTGGTCAGGAGGTAAAACCCTTTCGATTCGTATAGTAATTTGCAGGTGTCACCAAAATGAAATGTTGTCAATTAACTAAAGAATTTCCTTGGAACCAAACAAAATGTGTTGGTAGCGCAAGTATAAACACAATTTATGGGATACGTACATGATACGTAACAAACTTTAATAACAATTACCCTTTGCGTAGTCAGCTTAACGGGAAAAGGTGGCCACTTTTTTTCGTTAAGTTAATAACTCGAAGGTGAATTGTTATTAAACTATATGATATACCCTATAAGTTGTGTTTTCATTTGTAGTACAAACAAATTTCGTCCAATTTCATGAAAATACTTTAGTTTATTAGAAAACACAATAAAAGTAATGAGGGCGCCACTGTACATCCGGCGTACGCTCGGCGTAGTCTTAAGTAAGTTAGAAAAACTCGTTCGTACATTGTGTCCGCGGGTTCGAACTCGGTACCTTACAATCATGAGTCGACCGAAGCCACTAAGCCACTGACGTTACGGTCATAAAATAATGTCCGTTCGTATGTCACAGTGGATCAAATGAACCCTAAAACTGTCACGATAGCATCCTGAATTATCGCTTCCTTTTCCTTAGACGATAGTTTTTATGCGATTGGAACGCGCCGGACGCGCAAGCTCCGGCGAATTAGCTGATAAAGAGGATGTCCGTCTGTTTGTGGAGAAAGTTTATTGTAGACTGTGATGTCATGCCTCGGTCTTAACGCCGTATAAGAGGCCACATATAGAATAGAATAGAATAGAAAATATTTATTCAACACACATAAGAGAGAAAACAATGGAAAAAATTAAAGGAGAAAGGAAGACAATAATAATATGTTGAATAGGATCCCTCTCAGCATTGTGCCGCAGTTAAACTGCGGCGCTGATTTTCAGAGGGACCCTGACTTAAAACTAACCTAAATTAAACATAAAAACGGGTAACAGTAAACAGGTAACAGGTAACATTACAAACACTAGCGACAATTTTATACATAGATGAATAAATAAAAATATAATAAATTAATATTTGTTTTAAGCTTAAAAAATACTAATAAACCCCTTAAAAAATACCAATAAAGTTTTTGTGTGACAACACCAGAACAACACAACCATTTCCTGTTGGATCGTTGCAAGTGACGGCCAGTTTCAATTTCAAAGGTATGGATTACGCATATTACCAGTTTCATATATTCCAAAAAATGATATACGCAACATTCCCAGACTTAACAGTAAAACAGTAACTAATTTTACAAATAAAAAAGAAAAAAAAAAAAAAAAAAAAAAAAAAAAAAAAAAAAAAAAAGTAATGTGCTTGACTCGTATATAGCAGCAGCCACCCAACAAGCAACATAGCGAAACGAAAGTACCGCCATTTCTCGATCACTCGGCAACCCGGCCGAACGTGGAAGTTGGCCATGCCTGCCACCGCTCCACGAGACGCGACGTTTGCGAAAATACAAAAAGAACATGGGACAAGAAGGTAATTTAATGATTTCGTTTTATTAAATAGTTTTATAGATAGACAATGTACTAAGAATATATTAAAGTAATAAATAGATTCACGATTATATAACATAGATATTATAAAGACCTAAACCTAATGACTCGCTTCATTGCCCAATCTGCGCCTCAAGCACAAAAATCCGACATTTCGTCTTAAAAACTCCCGTTGTTTTTAGGGCACGGAGCGGAGGAGGGAGACTGTTCCAGCACTTTGTGGCGGCGTAACGGAAGCTGCCGCGGAATGCAGCCGAGTGGTGCGGCGGGCACACGAGCTGGAGGAACCTCGCTAACCTGACTTGAGAGGACCTGGCGTTGTTGGACCAAGTAAGCTTGTCGAAGAGGTACGAGGGCTGCTGCCAATGCACGACACCGAACATCAGTGTGGCTAAGTGTAGTCTTTGACGCGTCGACATTTTTAGTATTCGGTTTTGATTTATAAACGGGGTAATGTGAGCGCGTGGTGGGACATTGAAACAGAACCGCGCGCAAGCATTCTGTACGCGCTGTACCAACCGCTGCGTGCGCGCAAGTAGACGAGGCCCGTACACGATGTCACAATAATTTAACTTTGACAAAACTAGCGCATCACACAATCTAAGTCTCAGTTCTACATCTAGAAATTCGCGTATTTTATAAAGCAGTTTTAATTTGTAGAAACAGCTGCGAACGGTACTAAGAAGATGGGTTTCAAATCTCAGTTCTCCATCCATTTCTATCCCCAGGTTACGAGCCTCTTGTACATACTCCAATGGATTATTATTTATGTGTACTACATGATTGTTATTTGCTAATTTTTGTATTTGTAGCTTGGTACCTAGTATTAAGTATTTCGATTTGGACGGATTCAAGACTAATGAGTTTTTATGTGACCAGTTATCGATTGCATTAAGATCTGCGTTTAATTTAGAAACCGCTGAGCTTACATTCTTAGCATTGCATGAAATATATAGTTGTAAGTCATCCGCGTAAATATGGTATTTACAATACTTAACTGCTCGTGTTATATCGCTGCAATATAGGATAAACAAAATGGGGCCCAAAATAGATCCCTGCGGCACGCCTCTAGATACTGGGCTTATATCGGAAGCTAGGGTCTTCCCATTTGGGCTACGGAGCTCTACTATTTGGTAACGGTTTTTAAGGTAGCTATCGAACCATTTTACAGTGTTACTGTCGAATCCATAGTAGGCCAGCTTGGATATTAGTAAGGCAATATTGATGGTATCGAATGCCCGCGAGAAGTCCAACAATGCCAAAAACGTACCCTGTCCTTGGTCCTGAGCAGTCAGTATATTGTCCGTGACGTCAAGTAAGGCGGTAGCCGTACTACGATGCTTGCGGAACCCTGACTGGTGACTTGGTAGAATGTTGTTACCTTCTAGATACCCTGTCATTTGCTGACATACGACTTTTTCAAGGATTTTAGAAAGACAGGGTAATATACTTATGGGCCTAAGGTCTTTTTTCTCAACTGGATTCGGCGTTTTTGGCATTGGACGGACTAAAGCTACTTTCCAAGCGTCAGGGAAAGAGTGTGTAGTAATCGATCTGTTGATAATTGCAGTAATCACGCCTAACGTGCGAGGTAGGGTGAGAACTATCATATCTAATGTGATGCCGTCGATTCCCATCGCATTTGATTTTAACGATTTAATGACTTTAGCCACTTGAGTCTCTGCTACAGGAATCAGTTTGAAAGTGGCAGTACTATGACGGTCAAATTCAAATTTAGTTAAGTCACTTATCGTGGTAAAGTAATTACCGGGTAGGTCAAGAAAATGTTTGTTTATAGCATTTGGATTATTCAAATGACTTGGCAGCTCTTTTATACTGTTACTATTTACAAGGACATCTTTTTTAAGATTTTTCCACAAAGTCCTGGAGTCATTGATATTGCGGTTGATTTTATGTCTAAAAAACGCACGTTTCTCATTAAACAATGCATTAGTAACAATATTCTTTAATTCTTTATAATATTGCTTATGGACTAGAGATTTAGAGATCCTATACCTTGCGTGGGCGTCATTTCGCAGACGCATCATTTGCTTAACTGTGTAGGTGATCCAGGGGCTACCATGAGACTTAATGCCAACTGTCTTAGTCGGAGCGTACACGTCAAACAATGAAATAAGTTTTTTATTCAGATCATCCACCATGTCACTGACGTTAAAAATGTTACAACTTTTCTCGAAGTCAATGCCACTCAGATCACGCTCAAATTCGCTTAAATTAATTTCTTTTAGTGGTCTGAATGATATTAGTTTCGGTTCTGGCTTATCTAATTTTATGTTTAGTTTGCAAGTGATGAAGGCGTGTGCGCTTAAGTCGGGGATGTAGTTAACCCGTGTAAACAAGGCAGGCGCATCGCTACAAACGAGATCAATCATTGTGGCACTGTGGTCCGTGAAATGTGTGGGTTCGGTTACATACTGTGTTAGGTTAAAACAGTGCAGAAAGCTAGTAAGTTTCCTACAATTTATGTCTTCTTTAGCCAACATATTAATATTAAAATCACCTAGTAAAATCACGTAATCAAACTTGGCGAACGAGCTCGCGGAGGCCGTAAGGGCGTCTATAAATGTGTCCACGTCCAGCCACGGCGGGCGATACGCTGTACCTACAGCGACCCTCGTACCCTTAACGGTAAGGTTCAGCCACATCTGCTCGACGAGCGGCGCGACGGGGTGCGCAGAGACTCGCGCATTGACGCCGCGCTTGACGTAGAAACCTACTCCGCCACCCCGGGAACGAACTCCCGCCGGCCGAACCACGTGGCGTAGGCTGTACCCTGGTACATTCGGAGCATGCGAATCTTGGCCCTCTTTCAGCCATGTTTCGTTGATGGCTATCATGTCAACAGAATGAGACTGCATTGCTACTATAAATTCTTCATGCTTAGTCCCCAGAGAACATGGATTCAAAAGGCCAACTAGAAGTTTATTACTTTTGTTCAAAGATTATATACTTAGAAATACTCAAAAAACATTTAAGTACGAATGAATACGATAAATAATAATATTGCGCATCAAAATTATAAATAACAAATAAAATATTGAAATTGTAAACAAACAAGTGTATGGAAGTACGCAGGTAATACATATTATTATTATACAACAGGACAGGACGGATAACAACAGTGTGAGCAGTAAAAAACGTAGGCGCGGCGCATAAAGTGACAGTTTCGCTGGGGTATGCTGCGAGTATGACGAGTGATGGTTGTATTAGGTTGCTACTGCTATATAGGTATAAATGGACAGTCCAATATAGCGCAGAGCACAACAATGAACGGATAAAAGGGATAACCCGAACGACTAGGACACGACACACAATGCGATTTAACAGTAATATTTTAAAACGGATACTTAGCAACATAAACAAATACAAACAGAATATCATACAGGTTTGCCCTAAGAAGATTCGATGCCAAAAACCTGCGCGAGATCGCTCGGTGACCGGACCCGGCGCGCAGGCGCATCGCTGTTGCGGCGCACGTACACGCGCCCCTCCCTTGTCCAGGGATTGCGCCATTCCAACCGCTTGCACTCCTGCCGCGCGCTATAGAACAACGACCGGTTTAACCTAGTCAGCCGCTCGTTCACGTAGAATCGGCTAGGTGGCCCAGGCAGTCCGAAGTCCGTCGTGTCAGCCCCGCGGCGCACCCTTGCGGCACGCAGGAGGTCGGCGCGCGGCGCGCGGCGGGCAAGGCGCACCACCAGGGGACGCACGCGCGTGCCCGCCCCGCTCACAGCGCCCTCTTGCGGCCGCGCGCCCACGCGCTCAGCGAAGACGATATCGCGCTCATCTAGGGCCACGCCGAGCTTGCGCGCGACCATACTCATGAGATGAGACCTGCTCTCGCTGGGCAGTTCGGGGATCCCTGCGATCTCAAGGTCGTTCAGGAGGAGGTCCTGGTCCCGGTCGTTCAGCTCAGACTTGAGCTCTGCAACGGTGTTGGCGAGGTCGCAGTTGGCATTGTCGGCTGCACGCTGCTCCGAGCGCTCCTCGAGGCGCTTGACTCTTTCCTCGACGGCCTCGATCCGCGCGTGGAACCCTCCAAAGGTCTTCCGCATTTCGACCAACTCTTGCCTCAGACCAGCGATCTCCTCTCTCATGGAGCCGAATTCTATGCGGAACATTCGCAGTTGCTCAGCGAGGTCCCGCGCCTGCACCTCATCAGGTGATGCAAAGCTGCCCCCCTCCGGCTCACTGCTCTTGACCGGAGTGTCGTCGGCGTTGTCACGCACCTTGGTCACTTTAATTTTGCATCCCGGACAGGTCCAGGATGAAGAGACCCGCGCTTCAGGCGCCAAATTCACGCAAACCCTATGATAAACGCCTGCGCATTTCCTACACTTTACGCCATCCACCAAACTATTTGCGGTAAATTTCCCGCAGGCGGTGCATTTAGGTTGCGGCACTTGTGGCATTACGACGGCGGAGTAAACTGGTGACTGGTGTACAATTTTTATAGTTAGTGCAACGTTTGTCCAACGATTTAAATACTAAACACGTCACATAAACAACTCAGTAGTCTTGTTGATATTGTTTCCGACACTCACTATTTAAAAACGATTGGTGGTGGGTATATTACTTAAGAAATTTTATGGTTAAATTTTAGTTTAAGGATTAAAAGTATATTACACAATATTGTTAACCACTAACACTAATTGAACTTCACTGTACTATATACTGTCTTATTTTATTAAAGTTTTTTGTAAATCAAGTGTTTGTTTACTTTTAAAACCGTAACGTTCCCAAACACATATGATAAAGTCGATAGTGTCCCGCGATCTCAATCGCGATGTGTGTCTGTTCTTCGGATAAACACTGACCCGCAAAAAAGTATTATACTTTCATTGAATTCTTCAATCTGGCGAAATAAAGGGCATTGGGTAAATTTGTTTGAAGAATATTGTCACTTTTTTTTTCAGCGGCCACGGATGAATTTTACATAGTTATTTAGAGGCACTCGAAATACACATAAATATATAAAATTTATGGCGTTTAATAATATCGGAGCCGAGATATTTAAGATTTAAGTGTTCAGTGTTTGGTACTAAAAGTACTCCTTGGTAAGAATATTAAATATCTCGGCTCCGATGCACTTAAGAGTACTTACATTACATAACAAAACATGTTTATTTTGAATTATTCTATCATAATTTACCACTTTTAGTAATGGCCGCTCACCTTGAAAATGTATGACTTTTACAAATGACAACACTTTTACCCAAACCCCTTTGTCAGGATCGTAGCAAGTGGAAAGAAGTGGTCTCTGCCTACCCCTCTGGGAAGCAGGCGTGATTTAATGTACTCGTATGTACTTATGTATGTATGTAGAGAGAAATGTGGAATAAAAGAAGATGTAAGTAGTGACTAAGATTGAAAAGGGCATGCTTCGATGGTTCGGTCATTTGGAAAGGATGGATGAAAGAAGATTGACGAAAGAGATAATTATACAGATCGAAAGTGAGTGGACGGGTCGGAAGGGGCCGCCCTAGGCGTACTTTTTCGAGTCAAATCGGAGAAATACTGGAAAAGGGCCGAATCTTAAGTACCCGAAACCGACGTGCGTGCATGACTCGATGTGTGAATGTGGAAGAAGCGAAAGAAATTTGACAAGATCGTAGCAAATGGAAAGAAGTGGTCTCTGCCTATCCCTCTGGGAAACAGGCGTGATTTAATTTATGTATGTATTTAGCTTGGTCATATTTTCTTAAGATTAGTAAACGTGAAAACACAATTAAAAATAAAATCCTAGATAGGTACGTTAAAAAATCAAGTACGATCGTACAAAATAGTACATTGTGTATTAAGGGTGGTAAAGAAAGAATTACAAACGAGAGTCTGTTAGAAGCCCGAAGCCGTAGGCTGAGGGCTTTAATGACTCGAGCTTTGTATTTCCTTTACCACCCGTGTAACATACAATGTTTTTCATCACAATTGCGAGGAAATGAAATAAAATCAGACAAAAGATCATATTTTTAACTTATTAGCGGCAGACTACATCATTGTCTGTGACTTACCACAGATAATGTCAAACGTGTTCGGAGTCCGATTCTAGTGACATATGAGATCAATAGTTTATTATGCGAGATTGTTAGGAAATAGTATTCAACTGACATTTCATCTCGAATGAAACTTCATATCGAATGGCACAAGAATTGGGGTCCTGACGTATTGTGATAGTTTGAGTCCACGTATAATATTTAAAAAAAAGCTATTACGCACTTTAGTTACGTAATGGTAAAAAAAAGGCCCGTGGGTATTATTTTGGATTTACGGTCGATTTTTCTAGCATGTTAGGACACTATTTACGAGCAAGTGTGATGAAAAGAAATTTAAACCACGTCACCAAACGGAAGGATGTTGATGTCGGTGCCTTCTGTCGTACAAACGTGCTTTGTATCAGAGTGGGGGGTGGGGTGGGGGTAAATACACAATAATGTCGCTCGTATTGTAATGCGCGAGTGCAGTAACAGCCCAAATTAGGCACATCCGAGAGCGCAAAAAATACGGGCATCGGCAACATTTTGTGTTAGGTCGGCCATGTTATTTCTCAACTGAAATTAAGACAAAAAGCGACGCTTAATACGCGTAGCTGTCAAATATTTTCTATACGAATTTTGATCCGGGCGATAACGTTTACTCTAAATCAGGTTAGACTTTCTCAATTTTTGAATATTTTGTATAGTATGAACGTATGTAAACACTTTATTGTACAAAATAAAAACCAGAACAATAAAATTAATATAAAAATATGTACAAAGAAGAACTTATCCCTTTAAGGGATCTTTTCTAGCTAACCCTTGAGAGATTGAGAAGAGTGATTATGAAAAAGTAAGTAGGTTTCTGTTTTTGGTTTTTTGAATTTGTTTCGTACTAAGAATTATACATACAGGGTGAAATCTAAGTCGTGAATCAAATGATCACCTCTGTGTTCTACCCACGAATATGAACAACTTTCACTATGGGACCAACTCTGAAATCACAAAAAAAAATCAGCTGCTTCATACATTTTGGTCGAGTACGTATTGAACTTTTCTATGAAACAGCTGTTTTTTTTTTCGTGATTTCAGAGTTGGAAAGAGTCGCGTGCAACAAGTAAAATTATAACATGGAAACCTGGCAAAAGGTTGCACGCCGCTGCATTTTTTTAATCTGCACGTGGCTCGGTCCCGGGCCGTGGTATTCCTTTTTTTTGCATCCTCGTGTCGCGTCGTGTGGCGGGCCTGATTAGGGAAACAAATCTCTTCCGGCGGCTGCCGATAACTCTAAACTTTTAGAGTGGGACTCGTTTGTTATTTATAGACGAATTAGCGAGAGCGTGGAATTGCACATGTAGTGGTAATGTGTGTTTATAGGCATTCTATATTCCCTTTTCACGTAGTATCAGCATAAAAACAGGTTTGTAATAAAATTAGAAGAAAATTCGAAAATAATGTCAGTATGAAATTCTAAATATTATTAGGCTGTTTTTAATGTACTGAATTTAGCAACTGAATTAATTAATACTATTACTGCTGAGGACTGGGAAAATATATGTCACCATGTCGAAAGTGAAGAAAATAAATATAGATGTCAAGAAGGGGAAATGGATCGAATTACAGCTCATAATATTATTATCAATACTTGTGACAGCTCAGATGAAGAATTAAATACTTAATAGCGATTGAAAACAAAAAAAGACTGAGCATTGTTTTACTTGTTAAGAAGAGAAATATGATAATTGATAAGAGACTTACGTTATTCTACTTTTCATGCGAACCGTACAACCACTACAAATGCAATTCCACGCTCTCGCTAATTCATCTATACACTGTGCATGTTCTACAGTTTTGCCGTTCTAAGAGCCCCGATTTGACAACTGACACAGCCGTACAAAATATAACCTCAAACATATTTTTCACCTCAGCAGCTCAAACAAGCAGGTTTTGCTGCTTAAAAACAGTGAGCAAAATTCAATTTTGCTGCGAGCGAGAGGCAAAGTAGCTTTTTAATTATTTTTTTTAAATGCCGTGAGCAGTGCTGGGGCTACTCACAACATTCGAAAAAATTATTTCACTTTGTTCTGTCACTTTCACTTCGATAGGAAAAAAGCGAGAGATAGAAACAACTTGATTCGAAGTTCGATTTTCAATTTCCACATAGTAGGCCCAAAAAGAAACGCACGTTCGGATGCACACATAAACGTAAAATTGCGAATAAAACTATCTGTTAAAGTTTGAAATGTGTTTATTATAACTATTTTATAGAGTAGGTAAAATAATTTTTTTTTAACGTTTTGAAGACAAAATTAATGAAAAATAAGAAGTTTATCATGTATCTACATAATTTTGTTATCGTTTTAACAATCTTTAATTTCGTGACATAAACCGCGGGGGCAGTTTCAGAACGCATTTCAAAAATAGCGGGATTATTGTACTTAAAAAAAAAACGTTTTTTGTTACTTTTCTGTTACGCTACGTTATCTAATTTCGATAATAGTTGGATATAATAAAAGTAATAATAAATAAATATGAGCGGGTCCAGTGACGAAGACAGCTATTTAATGTAAATGACGATGTAATTTTTTTTTATTTGTCCGCCATAGCCAATAGCCATAGAAAAGGCCTAGTTAGGTTTTTTTTTAAAGCCACAGACTACATAAAGCCGTATAAAGTTGTATATGCACTACGGCATTATCAAGTTGAGTGACAGGTTTTATCTGTTTCATGTTTATTTTTTCCACTTTTTATTTTATTAGTATTTTGCAAAAATGCTTGTGATTGATGCATATGCGATCGTGTCGTTATTTAGTCGTGTATTCACCAAATGGTCACAAAGGAAGACCTGCGTTGGCCGTACAGCTTCACGCTGTGTTGTTCTCGCTGCTGAGGTGAAAAGTTGTATGTCTCACACGAGACCAAAGTTTTTTACGTCTCGTATCTTTGAATCCCTCGCTACGCTCAGGATTCTAACCTAGAATCACTCGCTACGCTCGTGATTCAATAATAGAATCCTTCGCTTACTCGGGATTCAAAATCATCACTCGCAGCAAAAACCAACTTTGCTCTCTTGTTGAACAAATAACTATTGTACTAAGATGACAGCTGTCAAATCGGGCCTCATAGAACGGCAAAACTGTAGTTTCGAGATTTATTCAAAGTTTACGTTACCTGTGGTAGACGTCCGAATGCTCGTCGCTGTACAGTTAAATACTTAAAGGGGTTTGGGTAAAAGTGTTGTCATTTGTAAGTCATACATGTTCAAGGTGAGCGGCCATTCGTGAAAATGGTAAATTATGATAGAATTATTCAAAATAAATATTTTGTTTTGTGTCTCTTAAGTGTATCGGAGCCGAGATATTTAAATATTCATACCTAGGAGTGCTTTTAGTACCAAAACGAAATACTTGAATCTTTAATATCTTCGACGAGAAATACTGGAAAAGGGCCAAATCTTAAGTAGGTACCCGAAACCGACGTGCGTGCATGACTCGATGTATGAATGTGGAAGAAACGAAAGAAATTTGTCAAGATCGTAGCAAGTGGAAAGAAGTGGTTTCTGCCTACCCCTCTAGGAAACAGGCGTGATTTAATGTATGTATGTATTTATGTGTTGCTAAGTTCAAAACTCGAGAACGGCTGAACCGATTTGGCTGATTTCTTTTTTGTTGCGATCGTTATTGTCAGGATAAGGTTTATGTAAGAAAACAATTGTGTCAATTTAGGTCCAAAGTCAATCTGACATTCTACAATAATAACGTTCTTCTTCTTCTTTTTTTGCCCCGCGGCGACTTCAACAGCTACTACCGCCGGGCTATGGCGTTTTCACGAATATAATCAGTGCTTTCGCCAGTGTCAAGTGTATATAAGTATAAATCAATATAGCAATAAAATACAATCCAATCTTCTCTGGGAAGATTGGGGGCAACGTTGTTCGGTAGTTTGTAGGACAGAGATCAAGATAGTTTTAACCTATGTACCACTTCGAGTCCACTTGTAACGAGAAGAAAGATGCCAGATACGCGAAATAAGTCCAAGTTTTCAATCACTGTGCAACACAATGGCATAAAAAGTACAAATCACTATCAGAAAAGAACTTTGAACACCTAAATATACAAAAAAATAAAACTAAAACAAATTACACATCCGCCATCTTTTAACGTTGCAAATGGCCTCCAATAATAACGTTGAGTTTGCTATAAGTTACAAATGACTTGACATCTCTAATGACATTGACGACTTCAAGCATACTTTTTTTGAGATTGGTCACAAATGTACGTTTATGAGTTCATGACCGTACTATTACTTGTCCTCATTAATTGAATTGCGATTAATGAGATGAAATTAACATTACTTCCTTATTATGTAATTGCATGTCTCCCCGTGGATGTCGTAAGAGGCGACTCAGGGAATAAAGGCGTGTAGTACTGTTAGGCGATGGGCTTGCACCCTGTCACTAATACACTGGTAAACAGCAGGTTTTTGGAGTTGTTGGTAATTCTGTAGCTCTGCCTACTCCACTCTGGGAATGAAGGCGTGAGCTTATGTACAGTCAACCAATTTGATTTCTAGGCCACTTTGGACTATGTTAAAGTGACGTTGTCAACCAAAACGTAAGAGACTCCCTATGATTTGGTTTACAACGTCACGTTGACTAAGTCCATAGTGGCCTAGGAATCAAATTGGTTGACTGTATGTATGTAAAAAAACGCCCATTTATAAAGAGAACGTGTTATACAAAGCGCCAGAAATATTCTTGTAAATTACTAAATATTTTAATGGTGCCTTACTAACGATCATCCTCAAAATAAGGATTTTTTTCTAATCTCCCGAAGCTTCACGACATTACAATTCACCTTTACAGTTCCAGGAATAGAGTCGAAATTGGATTATCTTTGCTGCAGCTTGTTGGGTTTTTTCATACGTCACTTAAATACGTCGTTGGTTTTTTTGTAAAAGGCATTTTGTAATTAACCAGGAATGTTCGGTTTAGGAACATCCGGTGCAGCAAAAATGCGAAGGATGTGTCAAAATAAACGCCGCGAAATAGAATTCCACATGTTTGTACACTGACGAACGTGAATTTGTGACCAACAGCCAGTCGGGCTTTTTGTGAAACGCCGTCTGCTCACAAGGGAGTACAGGGCCCTATTAATTTGATTGTACACATATAATATTTTCAAGTATTGAGGAATTAAATTCAAACCTTAATAAGAATTTCTTCAGGGAGTATTGACACTAACATTGATGTATGGTAGTGAATCTTGGGTATGGCAGATGAAGAACGAAAGTAGGATTAATGCAGTTGAAATGAGAGCTCTAAAAAGTACGTGTGGAGTTAGAATGATAGATAGAGTAAGAAATAGCGAGATCCGAGAACGATGTGGATTGAAAGAAGATGTAGTGACTAAAATCGAAAAGGGTATGCTAAGGTGGTTTGGTCATTTAGAAAGGATGGATGAAAAAAGAGTTACGAAAGAGATATGGCGAGCGAGAATGAGCGGAGATGACGGTAGGGGACGTCCTAGACGGACGTACGGTGATCAGATTCGCGATGTACTGAATAAGGGCCAAAATCAAAAGCACCCGAAACCGACGTACGTGCATGAAGAGATTGATGAATGTAGAGGAAGCGAACATTGTGTGTTTAGATCGGTGCACCTGGCGTTCCATAGTCTCTGCCTACCCCATTGGGAGACAGGCGTGAAGGTATATATGTAATAATAAAACAACAAAAAACATAATGGAACTGGCATATTTATTAAAATATTATGTACAAGGTATTTAAAATTCATAACTATACTTATGGCATATAACTATATCCTAGACATTACGATAACATTAATATTATGTTAAAGTTTTACCGAGGCAATGAACTATGCCTCGAGCTTAAAACTAATATAATACATATAATCAAAAATCGCTATATACAAAGCTATTTAAAGATAGTCTTAATAAAAAAAACTTTTTGGAATAAATTATTTTGACATAATATACAGTGATATTATATACATTTGGTGAAGTGAATATTTCAAACGGTTTATTTAATTCAAGCTGTATAAAGGCGTTTTGAATTACCGTTAGGCAACCTTACAACATGTGCTATCATTTTCGATTCAAATTTCGTTACTCGAATTCTAACAAAGTTTCTTAAAACTGTTCCGCTCTAATTTAGTCGAATAATAAGACCAAATACAGCTTAAGATAGTTAAAAGGCTTCAAAACAGCTATTATACAGCTTGTATTAACGGGATGTAACCGCATGGCGGCAACGAAGCCTTTTTTTAACTTTTCCATCGCCGCGTCAATTGAAATTGATCTGTTCTACATTCACTTCAACTATATTATGCTAGATGTTTTTGAAACATATTTTTAAACAAATATCTTTGTAAAATATACGAAAAAAATGTAAAAATCGCGACCAGCAAATAAGATTGCGTCTCTTCCTTTTTTAAAACATTCCACTGGCCATGACGCACATGTGCGTATGACGCACCGTGCGTCATGAGCAGTGGACGCGTTGATCTTGTTCGTTGGAAATAAATTACGTCAATAATAATTTGGAATGCAAATTATAGGAAAAAAACAACTTTTTTACAAAGTTTACAAGGAGTTCAATAGATTAGGGATTTTTTGAAGACATATCTAAATATATCTAAAAATAAAAGTAGCGTATAGATGCGACAGATTCAAAACTATACATGTAACTAACACCATTCTTCGTTCGTTTTAGTTGTTTATCGATATTCCCTCAAGAATTGTCCTAATTTCCGACATAAAAAGTATCTCTATTCTATTAGGTAAAATCATATCGCTTTAGACATGTTATCGTATTGTCAATGTAACAATAGCTCTTATTCACTTGACAGTAATGGCGATAAAGTTAAAAACAATACCATAACAAGTCAAAGACAATATTATTTTACAGAGTAAAATAGCTCGTTCTTAAACTCGACGCATCAAATATTAACCGGCGAGTTAAGGTAGTCTCGTCAGTGTAAAAACCACATTTTAATATCGTGCAATCTCAGTTTACCCGCATTACTTAAGACTGCGCCGAGCGTACGCCGGATGTACAGTGGCGCCCTCATTACTATTATTGTGTTTTCTAGTAAACTAAAGTATTTACTTGAAATTGGTCGGTAGGTTTTTGTACTACAAACGAAAACACAACTTATAGGGTATATCACATAGTTTAATAACAATTCACCTTTGAGTTATCAACTTAACGGAAAAAAGTGGCCACCTTTTCCCGTTAAGCTGACTACTCAAAGGGTAATTGTTATTAAAGTTGGTTACGTATCCCATAAGTTGTGTTTTTACTTGCGCTACAAAAATGCATCATCTGATTGCAAGGAAATTCTTTAGTTAATTAGAAAACAAAATAAAAGTAATGAGGGCGCCACTGGACGCTCGACGTTTGCTCGGTGCAGTCTTAAGTTGTTGTATGTAATTCTGTAGCTCTGCCTAGCCCACTCTGGGATGATAGGCGTGAAGGTAGGTATGTTAAGTTAGGTTAATTAAGTTGTCGCTAGATGTCGCTGTTGACAGATGTCGATGGCTGCATGTAACAAAGTATAGTAAACTAGCGACCCGCCCTCGCTTCGCTTCGGTTTATTCGGTTCTATAACACACGTACATAAAACAAAATTTATTATACATAAAAACCTTCCTCTTGAATCACTCTATCTACTAAAAAAAACCGCATCAAAATCCGTTGCGTAGTTTTAAAGATCTAAGCATACATAGGGACAGACAGCGGGAAGCGACTTTGTTTTATACTATGTAGTGATGTACTAATATCGCATCTATACGCTACAATTATCCAACTATTCACAAATACTTATTAAATCGAAGACTGTGCGTTACGTGAAACCTTATCAATATTTGATCTATAGTCGGTCTCAATTGCAATGGGCAGAAATGAAAACAGATTACTTCTCACTCGTTCTTAGTAAGAGTGTATGAGAGCGAGTGAGAAAGTACAAACACGAAGCACCTTCTAAAATGTATCGCACTATAGTACAGTTTGACACATAACCTCAAAAGAGATTGGGTAATAAGTTTGTATAATAATAGGGAATCGATTTTTTTAACCGCATTTCTCTACATAATATGAAAATACCGATAAAGAGATCACCATAAGTGAAATTAAAATTAAAATCTGCCAAAAGGATGATACATTTTAAATAATTATCAGACATAGGGTTCTTTGGGGGAAATTTTCTTGACAGGTAGGGACTTCCTATATCGATAAACTGAATCATCGATAGTAGTTCTATATACTAGTGATCACTCAAAGGTTTGCTTGTAAAATATGTTTGTATTAAAAGTGTAAAAATTAAATTCAGTAATAACTAACTCTCTACATCTTTTTCCAAAACGATTTTAAAATTTTACTCGTACGACCAGAACTTGTTTCATATTTTCGGGCGTTAGATAAGCGTCTCCGTCTTGGCCATTTCAGGTGGCTAAATGGTTTTTCAATTTCTGTGGAGGTTATAGGGGCATAACCAAATAAGATAAAGTGATCAACTGTACTTCGTCTATTTTTCGGTTCTAAAATGACTTCTTCACCTTTTTGTAGCATTCTTATTTTTTTCAACAACAAATTCTGGTAGTTTACTTTAACAATAGTAGATGGGACATTCATGAAGAACAAAACGTTAACCAGTAATTTTTTTAAATCCTTTTGAAAAAATAAGGAGAGAGGGTTATTATTTAATTTGATTTTTACACTTTTAATAAAAACATATTTTCACAAGCAAACGTTTTAGTGACCACTAGTATACATATAGAAGTACTATCGATGATTCAGTTTATCGATATAGGAAGTCCCCACCTGTCAAGAAAATCCTATGTCTGGTAATTATAAAGACTGCACGTGATATTTAAATTTAAAATTGAGTAACCACAATAATATATTATCCAAAATTTGGCGGTAAAATATCAGATACATCTTTATTGCTAGTATAAGAGAGTGGTAGATATTTTTGCACCCAATGTTGGATAATATACTCAATACTTTACATTGATTCGTTTGGTTTTGTTTAAATTTTTGGCCGTCCCAATTGACACGAACTTGACTATGCACGACAATTTTGGAATTTTTACAAAATGCAGAGTTCTATACAAAGTTTGTTCGAGTACTCGTAGAGTGGTATCGAAGTTATACACGGTTGAGATGATGTAGAATATCTAAATGGATAAAGTTAAGACATCTCGTTATAATGCAGTCAAATACATCATCAAATCCATATCCATAACAGGTTTATTATGACCAAGAGCTTCAAAATACTTTTTCTATCTAATTTACTAAAGTACAGTCAGATGACATTCGGACGTCATTCAAACTCGCACACGGCGTGTGCGCGTCAACATTGTTCAAAACCAAAATTCATAATTCGACAGACTGTCAAACTAGTTCGGCGAATTATGAATCATTCAAAATCCATCTCGATTGGGTAATACCTATTCACCTATACAGTTAAACTGGTTATCAACTGCTGACAAAGCTTCCCGTACTCCCTCTGGTCCCCCGATATCCGTCTCATCTTCAACCCCTTCTTCTCCATAGCCTTATTCTCACAGAGAACCAGCTCAATCTGGATCCCGCCGGAATATTCCAGATTGAAACCGGTCAGCGTATCGCTCGGGCTGTCTTGCGTTTCCACAAATATACTTTGAGGGGGTACCCTTGAGTTGATCGCGTCTTTTAATAATTCTACGATCCTTTGGGAATCTAACTTGGAGCATACTGTGGACAACGTTACTTCGTAATACTCCTGGACGCAAGAAACTTTCTGCGGACTTAGTAAAATGGGAATTTTCTCGTCCGGCCTGCAGATGTCCGTCAACCTAAGATCCATAGTAGACCTCTGCAACTTCTCAATCTCCTCACCCTCATCGCATTTCTCTAACCTAGGAGGAAAGTATTCCTCTTGCAAATCTCCTAAAATACCCTGATTGGATAACGAAGACCTCGGTGTCTCCCCCTTTTCCGAGAAACTCCCGCGCCCAAAGTCACTTTTCTCAGAGAACGAGGAGCGTCCAAAATCGCCGCGTTCCGAAAAACTGCCTCGATCAGAGAAAGAGAAAGACTCTCTATGGTCAGAGAAGCTGCCGCGGATCTCGCTGAAACCAGAGCTAATCGATACGATATTGGAGTAAATCGATTGGATATTCTGCTCGCAATTCGGTGAAACGTTAGCAGAATCATTACTTAATGAATCATCGCTAAAACCTAGCGACTTATCGCTATTTCTTCTGCTTTTCTCCGCTAGAATATCATCTTTAGGGCTATGCATTTCCGTATCTTTCTCCTCAACTTCCACTTCCGTTTCCTGACTCACCTTCCTACCTATACCTTTGGTAATAGAGGGTCTGCTATCCAAATCCGAAGGTTCAGATATGACGAACTGCGGCAAGGGATATTTGGTATTCTCCAAACTATCGACGCTGCCTTCTGAAGAGGAAGCGACCAGCGTGATCTCTGAACCTAGACAATCTGTTAGACTTATCTGGGGATGTGTTGAGACATAATTCTGGAACTGGTGTTGAAGATTCCTGTTCATTTCTTGGGTGAAGCTGAGTTTCTCGCATCCGTTGTTGATCTCTTCCTGGATCATGTCGAGGGGGGAGCTCGGGTTGGAGATGGGGCTGTTGTTTAGGGAGCGATGCACCAGCTGCAGTTGCGGATGCATGATGGGATGCAGTTGCGGGTACTGGCCGGTGTCCATGTCTATGTTTTGCCGGAGGTCGAGGGGGGTCGCGTTGGCTTGGGGAGTACCTGGAAGGTACATTCGATTTATAAATAAGTTTTAGTCAAAGAGGACAAGTTTTTGTTGCCGACTGCACTGTTTTTTCACCGTCTTTTTCTGCTTATCAACACCAAACTAATCAGTCCCAACATGGTAGGTCTACGTTAAGTATAGCGAAGATCTTGTCGCCACCTTCCAACTCCATCATCAGATCAGCTCTTTAAATATGTGGTCCTTCCAGCCCATTTTACTAAAGGAAACTGTTGAAAAATTTACTTGCAACTTTTGATGGACAGCATACGAGTACATAGTTACATACGAACAGTGCAAGTTAAAGAAAAGCTTGTAATAAATATCAAGGGAAATTTTACACACATTGATCTATTACTAGACCTAGACCTAGTTTGTACGATTGGTTCCTAGAGAATAATAAACATACTGAGTTAGAGCAAAATATTTATGAAAATATCAAATTACTTTTAAAACAGTTCTGACAATGATATACAAAACATGGGATGACAATTGTTCACCAAACGTAACCTTAAAAACAAAAATGTTATAATGATTATTATGCAACTGTTATTACCACGGCAACGCTCATAACAGAACTGTTATCGCCATAACAACACTGGTAATGTTTCCTTATACCCATAGTAAGTACTAAGTACCCCAGATCCTAGAATGGTACAAGTTAAGTGTATCCTTAAAAAAATCCTTACCTCTAGTAATCGACCCCGTGTGTAGATAACTGAGCCCCTCGGTGATCTGGCGCAGCGGCGAGCCCGGAGGGGGGGTGGGGGCGAAGTGCTCCGCGGGCGCGGGGTACGGCCGCCCGAGCTTCAGCGTGAGATCCTGGAAAAAATAATAGCATGAAGGAGGGAAACGAGCACACAGGCCACCTGGTGGTAAGTGGGATCTGTGCCCGTGGACATCAGTTACTCTACAGAATATCACATTCGCAAAAGATCATACTAGCAAAACATCATATACGCATAACATCATACTAGCAAAACATGATATTTACAAATAGTCGGGTTTTGTTATAAAATCGTAGGTAGGTAACCTAATTATGTTAGATTTATAGCAAGCCCGGAGGGCCAAGCTACACAGAAATAGGAGCTCCGCAGTAGCGGAGCTCCGTCGACACTGTCTAATTCATGTCTTAATAACAGTTAAGTTTTGCTAATGTGATGTTTTGCTACTATGATGATTTGCGAATGTCATGTTTTGCGAATATCATGTTTTAAGAATATGATATCCTACGACGGATTGCTTGACATTGCATTGTCAAAGCTAAGACCGCAAATGCGTTGCCAACCCTGAGGAGTAAGGTCAGGACGGACTGCAAAATGGCAGTTCAAGTTCAGTTCTGATGAAAGTTGAAGTAACTGCTAACCTTTGGGTGATAAGATATTTATTTATTTATTTATTTATTTATTCAAGGAGATCCAACAGCTATACATAACAGAAATAGAACTTAAAATAAATGTAGAAAGCCAATTATAGGTTCTCACAGATAGAAAAAGAAAAAAACGTAGTGATTAACACCACAAAAAGCCGGTTCAACAGCGGTAATTCCGCTAAGCACGGACAAAAGATTAAACACTTAATATCTACAGCTATAACATCAATTAAAACACGGGTACGAAAGGGTCTTAACAGGAAAGTTCACAAATGGGTAATAAATAACAACATTGAGTTTATACAACGAAATACGGTGGTAAGTGTATCAGAATCAGAAGAAGGAAAAGAAAGGATAGGAATGAATGTACAGTAGATACCTGTTGTAACAGCATGCCGGCGTGGTCGAGGTCAGATCCCTCCGGGGGCACCGACATCTCCAGCGAAGGGGGGGACGCGCCGTGGAGGGGGGAATCTGCGAAATTAATAAAAATATATATTTCATATATTTTTCTAATAACTAGTGAAATGGATGGTGAAAATTAAAGAGCGTACGCCGGATGTACAGTGGCGCTTTCATTGCTATTATTGGATTTACTAATAAACTAAAGCATTTTCTTGAAATTGATCGTTAGGTTTTTGTACTACAAATGAAAACACAACTCATAGGGTATAGTTTAATAACGGAAAAAAAGTAGCCACCTTTTCCCGTTAAGCTGACTACTCAAAGGATAATTGTTATTAATGTTTGTTAAGTATCCCATAAATTTTGTTTTTACTTGCGCTACAAAAACGTATCGTCTGATTGCAAGGGAATTCTTTAGTTAAGTAGAAAACACAATAATAGTAATGATGGCGCCACTGGACGCTCGGCGTTTGCTCGGTGCAGTCTACACAACGCACACACTCACAAACACAAACACAGTGGTATAAATACTAAGCTTAAACATGTAATGTAATTTGTATTTCTTTTCATTTTCATATTTACCTATAACATTTTGTAAATGTGCCCACATTTAACTTTATTAGTAAGTAACTTGCTCCTACATTTTTGGCTGTATTTTTTTTTTTGTTATTGTTTTTTCCATTATTATTGTTATTAGTACCTTATTTATTATTTTTATTTATTTGTTTAAATTCATAATTTAAATACGGAAGAGCTTAGCCTGCCTCAACACAGGGAATCCTAGCGTGGCGACTATAGCACTGCTTTTGTTTGTAAACTGCTTCTTTTTACCTAATAAACAAGTTATTACCTATTACCTTATTACCTTAAGACATGCACATATTGATCAGTACAGGCAGGTTACTATTATTAATTAGCGTAGCTTTATGATATGAGTGAACCCAATAAACTCATTAGTTAATTTATTAATTAGCCAATTTTAGAGGTTCGATATGATATATTCAGCCAGTCTCTTTTTGAATGCGTTGAATGAGCTATCATTACATAACAAAAATGAAATCTGATTTAAGACTGCACAGCGCGTCGTAATATTGTATTTTCTAATATACTAAAGTATTAAATCAAAGATATTTTCGATTTCGGTTTTTGATTGTACAAATGAATATACTCGTGTATGAAATGATGTCCTTTCCGTATTTATACATCGAAAAACAATCCTTCGATTTCAAGGAAATACTTTATTAGAAAACACAATAATATTAGGGCGCTACTAGACGCTCGGCGCAGTCTTTATAACCGGCTCACGTACAAGGAACGTTCCTTATAGCTAACCACTGGTTGCCCACGAGGTACAGTCAAGGAATTTAATTCCTATTCCACTTTGGACTGTGTCAAAGTGACGTAATCAATCAAAACGTTAGAGACTTATGATTTATTTACAGTGTCAATTTGATATAGTCCAAAGTGGACGAGGAATTAATTTCGTTTATTGTACAAAGAACGTTCCTTATAGGTAACCACTGGTTGCCCACGAGGGGGGGTACTCACTGGGCATGGAGGCGGCGGGCGTGTGCAGGCGCGGGTCGGGCTGCGGCGACGCGCCGGGGCGCCGCTCCAGGCCGCGCTGACATAACACCATTTTATAAACACACACATAGTGGAAAAAACAACCGACACACGCCTTTTGTTCATACAAGTGTTTACAAATAAATGTCACTAGATGGGGCTTACAGAACTAAAGGCGTACCGTAAAACTACGCAACTGTGGTCCTGGCCTACAACAATGGTCCAATTTTACTTTTCATATTATTCTAAAAATATGATAGATTTAGCTATAGCTAGTGTTTAGAGCAGTAAATATTAGGCCAAACAGTACATATACCCAGCAATAATAGCAGTAAGGTATCATATTTTAGAATAATGTAATAAGTAATATTGGACTATTGTTGCAGGTTAGGACCATAGTTGAGTAGTTTTACGGTATGCAAATTTTCAGCTTCATCGGAGACCGGGAAGTGGGTTAAATTTAACTTGCAGGATTTGACCCTTACATACATACATATACATACATTGCAAGTTAAATAAAAGCTTTTAAAAAAGGTATATTTGCTAACACGTGTATGATTAAAAAACTGGTGCGCAGTTTTTTGCCACTGAGTTTATTATATTTTATTTAATAAGTATCAATAGCTGGCATCTCACCAACAAATCTCATAGTATATAAGTTAGTTTAATTTTAACTGAAGAAAAATACCGGTTTATTACGGTTTTAATCCGAACTTTTCTAGGGAACGCAAACGTTTTGAGAACTTTACTTTAACCATAACTAACCGGTTTAACCCTTAATTTGGCAAAAATATAAAAAGTCAAGTTGAATCAGCAAAAAAATAAAAACACGATCCAAACAAAAAAAGTGGACATTATGGTATGTTCAGTGACATACATTGCCAAATTAAGGGTTAATCCACGAGCGGCGAGTCGAGAAACCAACGCGTTCGTTGCGACTTGTTTTTTTGCCGTGTGAAAACTCTCGCAGTATGCGTCTGGATTAACCGGTTTTTTTTTAGCTAGAAACCGATTAATTCAAAAATAACTTTATGTAAAGGTTTCTCCAAAAACCGGTTTATGCCAACGGAACCGAAATGAAAAGGTTTTGCGTCGAAGTACATAATAACAATTTGAAAATTTAACCGGTATCCGAGCCTTGGTTGTCGCTGCGATGCCGGCCAGTTAGGGAAATGTAAGTTATTTGCCCAGCAGCGGGACACGTAGGCTAACATAATAATAATAATCAAATTGTTTCGGCAAACGGTCTCGACCAACACCTCAAGAGACTCTTGTTAGATGGTTGGATCAAGGGCCAGATACAGAAGGCAGTGCTCCTCGACACGGCACGCATTGTGAGGAGGTTCCTCTCTCTGCAGCCCTAACCACCGGTAGCTTAAGCCCTTCCCCGCTGCAGGCGGCACTCATGGATTAGATTTTAACTATGTTTAATTTTTGTATTAATATTGTTATTTTACTTTTATGTATGTATGTATGTAAACTCTTTATTGCACAATAAAAAAAACAATTAAGTAAATTCGTACATAAACTTAAGATTAACATGTACAAAGGCGAACTTATCCCTATAAGGGATCTCTTTCAGTTAACCTGACCATGATTATGGAAACTGTACGAGGATAGGCAAGATTAGAACGCATAATTCTACAGCTAAATATCCATAAATTATACATGTAAATAAACATCACTTATACAAATAATAAATATAATGATAGTATATACATATATACTTACATAAATAAATGGTTCTATACACATGTACATACATATACTTACATATAAATAAATACATGATATCGAAATGGAACATTACTGACTATTTTGCCTTAAGGAATTAAACCTGTAAACACTACTCATCCGACCACAACTTTTTTAACTTCCCTTTAAGCGACATCGCTGACTGAGACTGCCTTAAGTCCAGCGGTAGCCCATTCCATAGTTTGACATAGTTTTTATATTTATTGTGAAAACCAAATTTACAGAAAATAATAGTACATTACTACAGAGGCCGGGAAGTAGGGGGTTCCCGGTCGACTGATATAGGCGGCCGAGCGAAGCGAGGCCTGATAGTTACGAGGCTGGCAACACCTTTTCACGGCGAGGTATGTATAGTGCTTTTCTCAAACATATGCAATGAAATAAAAAAAGACATCACTCAAAAAAGTAAATTGATAAATGTCCACCCTAGGGAAGAAAAGTAATTGGGTGTTAAAATAAAGTACCAGGAGCGCAGCGGTAATTAGGAGGTATATCAGGCATAGCGCAACTTAGATCTCAGGCGGTGCGGGCAGCCGGCGCGCGGGCGGCGGGCGCACACGACACAGCGCGGATGTCTCCCAAACGTTTATGCATTTGACGTTATAACATTTTCTCAAAAATTTTAAAAATATAATTTAGATATTCAGCCTGTTCATAAAACCAGCAGTCATGGCCATATTAAAATTAAAAAAAAATTACTTCCCGGCCTAGGCCTTCAATTTTGTATGAAATTCCTTTACAGTTCTCTCGAGTTGTTCCGTCGGGAACGTGGCACTTTGAAGCCTAATAGTACATTATGTATTAAGGGTGGTAAAGAAAGAATTACAAACGAGAGTCTGTTAGAAGCCCGAAGCCGAAGGCGGAGGGCTTTAATGACTCGAGATTTGTATTTCCTTTACCACCCTTAATACATAATGTACTATTAGGCTTCAAAGTTCACGTTCCGCCTTCGGCTTCGGGCTTTAATGACTCGAGATTTGTATTTCCTTTACCACCCGTGTAACATACAATGTTTTTAATCACAATTTGCGAAGAAATGAAATAAAATCAGACAAAAGATCATATTTTTAACTTATTAGCGGCAGACTACATCATTGTCTGTGACTTACCACAGATAATGTAAAACGTGTTCGGAGTCCGATTCTAGTTACATATGAGATGAATAGTTTATTATGCGAGATTGTTAGGAAATACTATTCAATTATTTTGGAGTTACGGTCGATTTTTCTAGCATGTTAGGACACTATTTACGAGCAAGTGTGATGAAAAATAATAGTAATACGTGTATGTTACCTGCAGCTGCTGGTACTCGAGCCGCGCCGAGGCGAGGTCGTGGGCGGCGCGGGGCGGGGAGCACTCCGCGCGCCGCACGGGCGAGTAGCGTTCCGCGTGCTCGCGCGCTGCAACACGCACGGTGTGAACACTCGGGGGGACGTGCGTACATTACAACGCCACGCGGTTAGAGTTGCCATGATACATATTGCGGATATTTCTTGGTGTTGGAATTTATGCCGAATTTAATTTTTACATACATACATAAACTCACGCCTTTATTACCAGAGTGGGGTAGGCAGAGCTACAGAATTACCAAAAACTCTAAAAATTTGTTGATAATTCTATAACCACATTTTGCACACTTAGGCTAAGATGTTTACCAGTGTATTAGTGACAGGTTGCAAGCCCATCGCCTAACAGTACTATACGCCTTTATTCCCTTAGCCGTCTCTTACGACATCCACGGGAAGACATGGAGTGGCACTATTCTAACCCGGCAACCACACAATTTATTTTTATAGCGTAAATAAAGGCACACTTGCCGCCTATTTTACCGTCGTGACAATGACAGGTGACAGGTGACATCAGTGTATAGATGAATTTAGCGAGAGCGTGGAATTTCACATGTAGTGGTAATGTGTGTTTATAGGCAAGAGAAAGAGAGAGAGAAGTATTTAAGTATTTCTCTCTCTCTCTCTTGCCTATACACACACCATACCACTACATATGATTGAAAAAAAAATGACCTTCTGCTGGAGTTTCTTGCGGCGCTTCTTCTCCGCAATGATGGTCTCGTCCGAAGCGCTGATAGACTCACCCTATATTACCGACGTGTAAAAGAGCCCTCATGTGGCCTATTTACTGAATAAATATTTTGAATTTTGAATTTGAATTCATATGAAATTCCACGCTCTCGCTAATTCATCTATACATGGTGCAGTTGCGGGTCTAGTATGGCTGTCTATATCGCGTGTCAAATGTGGATAAAGCATCCGTCACTCTCGTACTTATTTACGTGTCAGAAGGTGACGGATGCCTTATTCAAACTTTGTCACGCGATTAACGCAGCCATGTTTGGGTTGATATGAATTCCAGTGATGTACTATCAGCCCAATGGAACCCTGACCCACCATAGAACGGTGTCACAGTGACATTATAAAACAATTTGTTTGGCACTTCTTATGACTTGAATCATAACGTCTCTGTGACACAGTTCTATGGTGGGTCAAGGTTCCAATGGTCTGATAGTATGAGCGTATTAACTTTGCGATATACACAGCATTGACACTTGTCGCGTGCCATTGTCAACATGGTGAAATTAGGCGCTGATCTGTGACATTTGCAACGTCAAGACTACAATCTTATGACTGTAATGGTAAAACTGAAAATGTGTTGACAAACTAACATGGAGTGTCTCTATGTTAGTCATTTCACCCGTTGTCTTTTGTATCTGGTAACCCTAAGCGCGTTTGAAATTCATAATTCATAATCATTACACGATTTATGGTTGTAGTGTGGGAGGACAAAAAAAAACTACTTTTGGAAAATTGGCAAACAGTAACTAGACTAAAAAGACAAAAAAAAACTATTTACAGCGTTAAAAAAACACCAAACAAGCGTGCAAGAAATGCAAAACACACACACACGTCTAATACACACACAAACTAACTACCAATGCATAAATCGGGGTGAAAAAAAAGAACATTACCTGAAAACCGGAATATCTTCGATAAAAAAATATAATGTTTCATATTATTTAGTAACGCGGAAATGTATTTTTGTGCTTCCCCGTGTCAAATACACGAGTCTCTTTATCGTAAAATTTGACAGTTCCCATGAGCTAAATTTTAACCTAGTGGGTACTGTGGGGACGTGGTGGGGACTCAGCCTACAAAGCTAGCGGTCGGCGGGTTACATTACCGGTAAAAACAATTTTATTTGTTCCCTAGTCTTGGACGTTTTTATGTATTTTATCTATATAAGTTGGTTTACCGTTGTCTAGTATCCATAGTACAGTCAACCAATTTGATTCCTAGGCCACTATGGACTTTGTCAACGTGACGTTGTAAACCAAATCATAGGGAGTCTCTTACGTTTTGGTTGACAACGTCACTTTAACATAGTCCAAAGTGGCCTAGAAATCAAATTGGTTGACTGTACAAGCCGTCCGCTGTACACATTGGGCCAAAGCGTTAGGCCAAGGTAATGGGCCAAAATATAGCATCACGTTTACACATTGGCGTATTGATCATTCTGCATTGGCGCTTTCATAAAAGATCCTTTGATGTGTGGACGTCAAACCGACACCAGCTGGTTTGCCAGCCAGCATTGCTCGCCAACTACGAACAAGCTAGTCCCCTACACGTTGGCCCAATACCGTGGCCAAACGCATAGGCCCAATGCTGTAGCCCAAACATTAACCCAATACTGTGGACCAACGCATTGGCCCAATACTGTGGCCCAATGTGTACAAGGGCCATAAAGCTTAATTAGAGACTAGGTCCCTTTCTGCGAGATTGTTTCCTCATATTTATTGATTTGAGACTGCACCGAGCGTCCGGTGGGGTCCTCATTACTATTATTGTTCTAAATAAATCAAAGTATTATCTCAAATGCGAAGGGTTTTTTATTAAAAAGAATACGCAATGTATAGCATAGCATATATGATAAAGTTTAATAACTTAACTTTCGTGACGTCACCTTTACGAAAAAAGGGTTGTCTTTTTTCCATTAAATTCAATTTTTATTAAGTTACGGACAAACGAGCGTCATTACTCGCAATAATATGGACATGACTCAAAAGACTTTAATTAAACTAATTAAGTCAATTCATTAATTTCTTTCCTGAACCTTAATCTTGATCCTTTACAGGACCGTAATAAATAAATAATACAAAGACGTGAGAAGCGCTCATTAATAATATTCTACTTAATTTTGCTCCATTAACATCCGTGGAATGCGAAAGGAGCTTTTCACCTCATAAGTTTATTTTAACCGTGAAAAGGAATAAACTAACCACGGATATAAACTAAAACCGGTTATTTACTTTAATAAATGTACACAATAATAAGTCGAATCAAAACTATTTTTAGGGTAAGTAATCAATTAATGTAATTTAATTTGTTTAATTAAAATCTTTGGAGTCATGTCCACATTATTGCGAGTAATGACGTCCATATTCCGATCTCTGTAATAATGCTCGTGGAATAAATGTTTCTATTTCTATGCCCTATAAATTGTGAAATCATTTAAACAACAAAAACCAGTCTTCGATTTTAAGACAATATTTCAGTTTATTAGAACACGATAATAGTAATAAGACCGCCACTTGACGCTCGGCGTTCTTTATTAAGACTCTTTTTTTCAACCTCCACCGGCCCAAACAAAAAAAAACGAATTACCCATTTCCTGTACAGTCGCAAGCATTTGCAACTTGACACGTTGCGGCCCCGAGTACTTCTTCTGCCGTGTATTATGCGGCTGTGTGTACTGGGCCGGCGATACCGGAACCTGGTATCCGGTATTAGTGGTCGCGCTCTGGTACGTCGGCGTGCCGCTCATAATCGAGCCCGGTACGAAATTATTGTAATAATTGGCATCGTAACCGGTTTGCATCGGGATACCAGATACTATGGAACCCTGGTTGCTATTAACGACGGCACCGTAGTTTGGTGAGAATTGACCGATTGTTGGTGTGAAAAGCGATGCGGCTTGCGTCGTTATTGGGGTACCGGACATGATGGAACCGGTTTTTGGTATCGGTATCGGTATCGGTTCCAAATTTGGTATCTGTTGTATATTTGGCGTGCCAGCGGTTATAGAGCCTAGGGTGGGGCTCTGCGGGTTCTGCGCAGGTGGGCTTTGGTATCCGCTCTGGTATTGGTATTGGTATCCCATCGACGGTGGCAGGTAGTTCCGTTTCATGCGCGCTTCGACCTCCATCACTAACTCTGGGCTTATAACTAGAATGGGTTTAGCAAATTAATAAAAATAAAAACATAGCCATGCGTTCAGGTGGAAAAAAATATTGTGAAACCGAAAATGTTTTGTTAATAAATTATTAACCGAGACCGTATTTTATATTCAAATTAAATTTGGGCGTTTTAAAATTATAGTCGCGACGTTTTTATAGGCCGCATTTGACAGCTGTCAACGTAGTACAAAATATAACCTCAAACATGCACTTGTCAGAAGCGCGTGGAGCTAACCCCATGTGCTTCTGTTTAGTCCATTTGGAGCAAACACTCTTTAACCAAACAATTGTTCTCGCGTGTGATATCTACGGACTTATTTGTCTTAATGTCCATGGGAGTGTCTATTAATAACTTGACATTGGGTAAATAAAAAAAAGGAATCGTCAAATAAAAAAAGCAAGAATTATAACCTCAAACTTGCCTCAAACACATATTTTGAACTGAGTTGACTGTCAAACCCGACCTTTTAGACCGCCACGAGTAGGGAATGCGATTTAACCGGGTATTAGACGATTTTGTAAGAAAATAACAGGTTAAAACCGGTTAAAACCGATTATTTGCATTCCCTAGCCACGAGTACATTATAGTTTTTAAACAAATCAAAGATCATACAAATATAAATAGCTTTTATTAAACATATTCGGCTCCACAATTGCATAAACACAACAAATAAGTGAACAAAAAGACAGTTTTAAAAACTTTTCTGTGTTGCTCTTACTTCAATTTGACTTACCTGTGTTGTATAAAAAGTCTACAATTAATCTGGAGCTGTGTTCTAATCGGTAAAACCACATTGCTTTTGAATTGTGCCATTACTGTCAAGTAAATAAGAGCTATCGTAACTTTGACAATACGATAACATGTCGAAAGCGTATAGCCTCTAACAACGGAGACTTCTTGGCTTTGAATGACTTTTGCTATGAATGAAATGTACCATTAAAGACTTTAATGTTGAACCTAGTCACAATAACAGCGTCAAGTGACGCGATAGAAATTACATAGGAATCAATCGTTGGTTTTATGCGACAAGGTTCTATAGTGGCTCATCAATTAAAGTCTGTGACCGTACGTGTAGTTTTAAGTTTCAATTCAGTTTTAAAGTTTATATTGCTTGAAAATATTCAGACATATACGACATGGATTTTTGGATTCTACTTATTCAGTCAAGTATTACGAATATTATGATAAATTTAAAGTGTTCCCTCACACTGTCACGGGTAAATAGTATTTCGTCATCACTTAAATTGAAAAACCTCGTTTCTTGTGACGTGGATGTTTTTCAAAAAAAGTGTACTCGTTTTTTTTTTTCTTCCTCAGAATCGTTGATATTGCGATCCTTATACAAGAACAAAAGTGTACCAAATATTCCATTCCGGATCGTCACATTTTTGTATGCAGTCTTTTTTTATTTACATGGACGTGACGCACTGGAAGAAAAAACTTACATAGTAAAATCTGGGACACTTGTTCTTGTATGAGGATCGATAGTATCAACGATACTGAGTAAGGAGAATAAAAAAAAACGAATTCTGGAAAAAAGTTAAAATTCACATTTTCTTTCAAAAACGCTTACATACGATTTTAAACTTAAATGTGAAGAAAAATTCGTTCAAACTTATGCATCTCAAAATATCAGATATACGAGTTTTTCCTCAAGTACTAGTAACAATTTTAAGAAAACCAACGAAGAGGTTTTGAAGATGGTGAACGAAGAAAGACATATTTTAAAAACTATAGAATGTAGAAGAGGAAAGATGATAGGACATTTTAGAGGGTAAAGTCGAAGGAAAAAGAGGAAGAGGAAGACCTAGGCTTACTTACTTCAACCAAATAAGACAGAAGGCCAATGTCGTGTCGTATCAGGAGGTGAAAAAGCTAGCACAGAGTAGAGAAAAGTGGCAATTACTTCACCGACAAGAGCCTAGCTCTTAAATTTAATGATGATGATGAACGATTTTATAGAACTTAATTTTATCGAACGCTATTCTCTGCTGAGACCGCGATGATTTCAGGATATCGTAATCATTAATTACTTGTGGTTACGTCAGACGAATGACTATAAAAAAAAAACTAAGGCTGCGTTTCCACCAGAGCTGTGCGAGGTAGCGAAGCGGCGTTGCGAGGAAAAATCCACCAATAGGATTATTTTGTTTCACTAGCCTCACTGTCCTATTGGTGGATTTTTGCACGAAACGCAGCCAAATGCGACGAAAAATGCCTTAACAAACAACGAAAATTCGACGTGATCATACGTTCGATGAAAATGTGGTCTTACCACCCTACGGTTGTAGTTTAATTGCACGCAGGGACCCGAACACCCATTCCCCGATAAAAGCCTTCAAAAGACTTACCTCTCGAAGTACAACCAACTAAAAGAATAACCCCTTTGGAAGAAATATACGACTTAGTTGTTTGTTAAACTAGCCATCACATAAGGGAAACCTAAAGAGCAGCAGTAAATTGATATCCCTCTTATTGCATAACCAAATATAAGGGTAACCCTTAAAAATAGCGCTTAAATAGCCAATCGAGCGGCTTTTTTAAGTTAAAGGAATATAGGTATTTAGTAAGATATAGCACCTTAAAAGCCAAATCGAACAAGACGTACACGAAACGGATTTGGTAAGGGTAGCCCTTATAAAAGGATTGCGGGTTTAGTCCCAGGCAATTCACATTTCTAAATTATCACATTGCCAGGATATTCACATTTCTAAACTATCACATCCCCAGGCATTCACATTTCTAAACTATCACATCCCCAGGCATTCACATTTCTAACTTATCACATTCCCAGGCATTCACATTTCTAACTTATCACATTCCCAGGCATTCACATTTCTATATTATCACATTCCCAGGCATTCACATTTCTATATTATCACATTTCCAAATTTTCACATTCCCAGTTATTCACATACTACTTACATCTTCACAATTCTAATTTTTGGAAATATTCTTCATACTTATTCAGTTCAAGTTCATTAGTATAGCAATATGTTACACAGGGTAGAAAGGTCTATGGGCCATGGAGGGCAACTGACTGACTGACATAGTGATCTATCAACGCACAGCCCAAACCACTGGACGGATCGGGCTGAAATTTGGCATGCAGGTAGATGTTATGACGTAGGCATCCGCTAAGAAAGGATTTTCCGAAAATCGACCCCCAACGGGAAGAAATAGGAGGAGTAGCGGGAAATTAATTCTACGCGTACGAAGTCGCGGGCGTCCTCTAGTGTGTTAATAAAGTACTATAAATAACAAGTAAAAACCAAACTTTTATCAATATAGCATGACATGTAGAGATAGACTTACATACATTCGTGCATGCATACCTGCATCTATAAACATACTTCAAAAAGAGTATGCCCCTTTTAGGGCCGTTGGTTGGATAAAAAATAATATCATTTATGATCAGGAAATGGTGAGATTGTGAGTAAGGTCGGTGAAAAGTTGGGACTGTGATGAATTGGGACAGTTGAGAATTTGGAATATAAAGAACTAGGATTGTGAATAAATGGGTTTTTGAAAAGTTGGCATTGTAAAGAATTGGGATAGTTAAAAAAAAGGAATGTAAAGAACTAGGATTGTGAATAAATGGGTTTTTGAAAAGTTGGCGTTGTGAAGAATTGGGACTGTGAAGAACTGGGATCGTGAAGAACTGGTTCTATGAAAATTTGGGTTTGTGAAGTACTGTGCCTAAAGGCTTTAAAAAGGAAATCGAAAGAATGACACATAGCAAATTCTTTATTTGAAATGACATGATTTAGCATGGTTACATTCAATAGAGACTTAAAATACAATTTGTGGAATAAGCATGAATAGTAATGTGATATTACAATTAAACTAAGACCAATATTGTACAGTAAACTTTATATTCGACAATAGGAATTTCATAAGAAGGTGCTCCATTAAAAATTGTCTTACAGCTTTTTTGACGTGATAATGTCTTATAAATGGATGAACATGCGTCTCGAAAAAGTGTCATTGTCATGTTCCGTCTGAGCCGAGCGTGCAAGCGAGAGCGCGGAACAAGCGATAGAGAGGCACGATCGGCCTAAGCGATCGGCTTGTGCGCTTTCTTATGACGTTATCACGTTAAATGATCGTCCGTAAACCGACTTTACAGACAACCATTTTGTGTTAGCAATGAGTTAAAACGTCCTCTTCTGTGTTTTCTTAATTATTATTTACTAAGAAAAAATATATTGAATCTTATCAGTGTTTGCTACGCCTTTGGAAAAGTGGTCGGAATGACGTCATTTTTGTAACCGCGTCTTGTTTAGCGCTAGCTTGTGACGTAGAAAAGACCATCTGGCGTTGAAGCTCTTTAGCCATTAACAGAAAGTTATTTACTCAATAAATAAGATTTTAAGACAAACCTCTATCACGATGTTTTTATTCAGAGCATCTTTTTAAAAAGTTCCTTTTGTCATTATTGTTAGTTAATTTTAAAACAATTTTTTAATGACCAGTGTTAAAAATGGACATGTATTTGTTTATGATATAATTAACCCTTACAAATACTTAAAAAGAGGTAAAATTTGTCATTGATACTTTACGAAATAAACCTACTTAAAGCCCAACATCAGTGGCGAGTTTCATACGAAAGTAATTTGAATTACATTAATAAATAATGGAAAACGAAATTAAAACACCAGTCTGCATTTTTTGATATTGTCGTATAAATCATATATGTTACGCAAAAAAAAACCCCTCTCTCATTACTTTAATTAAAATAATATAAATGTGGAGTGTAGTGGACTAATTGTGAATGCGAACGAGTTGGGAATGTGGACGAGTTGGGAATGTGGACGAGTTGGGAATGTGGACGAATTAGGACAAGTTGGGAATGTGGACGAGTTGGGAATGTGGACGAGTTGGGAATGTGGACGAGTTGGGAATGTGGACAAGTTGGGAATGTGGACGAGTTGGGAATGTGGACGAATTAGGAATGAGGACAAGTTGGGAATGTGGGCGAGTTGGGAATGTGGACAAGTTGGGAATGTGGACGAGTTGGGAATGTGGACGAATTAGGAATGAGGACAAGTTGGGAATGAGGACGAGTTGGGAATGTGGACGAGTTGGGAATATAAACAAAGTGAACCTGAGCGATTTATTTATCAGGGTTAGATGTTTTTATGTTTATTACAATAAGTACGTTTTATAATTTTAAGTATGATCTACATAATTGTAATACATGTGCAATATTACCTATGTTAGCCAAGCGACTCGCTTCGCTTTTCCCTTTTCCGTAACACCTGTACTATCCTCAGGTATTTATTATACATAATTTAATTTAATTTTTATTATCAAAAACCTTCCTCTTGAATCACTCTATCTATTGATGAAAACAACATTAAAATCCGTTGCGTAGTTTGAAAGATATGAGCGTACATACAGAGCCACAGACGGCAAGCGACTTTGTTTCATACTATGTGAAGATTACTGCAGTATGACTCTCTCCTCTCTCCTCAAAGTGCAGCGCCCCTCAGGGTCCATAGTCTACTGATACTTACTATGAAATTGGCGTTTGATAGTTTATGAAAACGGTGGATCTCATACATTTAATTTTGATAATTATTTAGTAACGTGAAATGGAAACCAAACAAAATTCTGTCAGAAATATTGGACACTTCTAAGCTATATTATACATATATTAATTACTTAAAAATATTTAGCGTCATAATACTCGCAGCTCATGAAAAGAGTTGAGTTCATACTTTTAAACATTAAGTAAGAAATTTAACAATATTATTTGTATCTAAAACCTTTGTTACAAAGTATATAAATGATATTTAAAAATAATTTGGAAGTTAAAATTGAAATGAATAAATTCCGTACGAAATAAAATACGTAAACGGCATAACTAACAAATTTAATAAGGAGCAAAATGGACCTTGTTTACAAAACACTAAGGTAAAATCAAAAATGAAAACAGCTTTGTAAACACACTTAAAAATTTAATGATAGAACAATGCTATTAACCAAATACTTAGATGATAAGTTACTTTGTTAATAGACATGTAAGTAAAGAATAAGCTACTCTTAACAAATAAGCGCTCTCACTAGTTTATAAGTCGCTGCGCCCTACAGGGTCCATAATGATCTCACAACTTTAAGTTAATTTTAAACAACGCCGAGCAAACGCCGAGCGTCCAGTGGCGCCCTCATTACTATTATTGTGTTTTCTAATCAACTAAAGAATTTCCTTGCAATCAGACGATACGTTTTTGTAGCGCAAGTAAAAACACAATTTATGGGATACGTCACAAACTTTAATGACAATTTACCCTTTCAGTAGTCAGGTTAACGGGAAAAGGTGGCCACTTTTTTCCGTTAAGTTGGTAGCTCGAAGGTGAATTGTTATTAAACTATGTGATATACCCTATAAGTTGTGTTTTCATTTGTAGTACAAAAACCTACCGACCAATTTCAAGAAAATACTTTAGTTGATTAGAAAACACAACAATAGTAATGAGGGCGCCACTGTACACCCGGCGCACGCTCGGCGCAGTCTTAAAGAACCACTTAATGTATACTTTATGGAATGCAATAAGTAATTGAGTATATCCTATAAACTATCAACATGCTATAAGCTAACACTGAGAAATGACAACTTTTACTACGTATTTTTCTGACCTGCTAAGACAAATGGCCGTATCTCAGACAAAGCTCCTGTAGCAAATGTAACCTAGGGTTAGACAACCTAGGGTTGATTCTGCTTTAGCTATTGAATGTGAGATACTGCCTATTGGCTTATGAGGGTTTTTTTTTGTGTTTTTGACTTAACCTATCATTTATGTAATAATAATTAAAATGTAACATAATAATCTATGCATACATATAACACTGGACATAGGGGCTGAACAAGTTGGAGGGAAAATTCTCATAGCATAGGTTTTTTTCGAAATTCGGACTTTTTATAAATGCCTTTTTAATTTTTCAATTTATTAAGGTTATACACGGTGATTTTTTATCGGTGATCAGGAGTTGAAAATTATTAATAAGCAACAAAAATGGAATTTAATGGTTGATGTCTCAAACAATTAACTCACTGTTTAATTTATTTAAGTTAATGATATTGTTAAAAACAATCACCACTGGATACATGGACATCCTACATTAATTATTGAAGTTAAGTAGATACGTCAAGTGCCATCGCTTTGGCGGGAAATTTGACAGATATTACGCCAATGAACTTATCAGTTAAGTGTTGTTAACTCATAGACTAAACAATTAGTAGGGTGACAATTAAATTCAATTAAAAGTTACTTTCAAAATATATTTTTTTACATAAAAAAATAAGTTTTGTTTCATGTAACTGCGACTTAAACGTGATCGCCATTAATAACTGAATTAGAAAAAATGGTTCCTGGTCACAAAAAAAAAATCACCGTGTATATACATTTAGCATTAATAAAACTGGTGAAATTAACACTAAACCGAATATTACTATACCAAGATTCATTAAGACAAATAGATGCTAAGCAAAACTTTAATAAAAGTTAATTTTTTTCTCAAATGAAATTCGTCGAATAATCACTTTGGATACTTATTTAATCCATTCTACATAAGCTCAAGATTAGGCTCGAATTGCGACTACAACAAATACCAGCATTCTAGCAAAATATAAGGATATAATTTTGTCTAACCATACAGAATAGGAGCTCCGCAAAGCGGAGCTACGTCTAATTTATTTTATATTAATATTGTCTTAAATGCATACAATGTTTTTTCCAATGAATTATTACTAAACACTACTACTACATCTACTACACTTATATCTATCCTATTTGACCCTGAAAGTTCATATCCTGTATCCGGTGAAACAATTCTTACGGCCATATTAATAGACATCGTCTTAAGATATGTCAAAATGAACATCATGTCAGAGAAAACTGTCATTACAGTTATACATTTTCATCTTATGCACTACATTGCTACAATTGCAACATCCATTAAACTGTAGTCAGTCAACAGTGGCATAAAATACCACGTGATTCTGATATCAGGAGCCTCACCTCGCAAGTTGTGCTCGAAGGGCTGGTGCTACATGAATGGCGAGTGGGCCGTTATCGTTCATTGAATACAAAACGGACACATTACAAAATGGGTCAGTGTTGCATTTTAAAATTATAATCTATTCGACGACGCGCTGGCCTAGTTGGTAGTGACCCTGCCTACGAAGCTAGTGGTCCTGGGTTCAAATCCCGGTAAGGGCAGATATTAGTGTGATGAGCACGAATATTTGTTCCTGAGTCATGGATGTTTTATATATATTTAAGTATATATTTCTCTATGTAAGTATTTATATCGTTGTCTAGTACCCATAATACAAGCCTTGAGCTTAGTTTGGGACTAGGTCAATTGGTGTGACATTGTCCCCTGATATTTATTTATTTATTTATTTATTCGTATAAGATTTTTAATGCAAGAGCAAATTATTTTGGAATGTGTCCGTTTTGCATTCAATGAGCGTTATGGTCGTTTAAAGTCCTGAAGCACCTCTCCTCCCTAAGCCCCTCTGGGTTACCTCCGTGTTGCTATGTACAGTCGCGGAATGAAAAGGTTGACCACCTTAAGATCTGTTTTTGCTTGCTCAGTATAAGTTATCTGTGTCTGCTTATCGACCGATTATATGACACATTCCGTCGTAATAAATATCATTTCACTACATGGCCCACAGGTACATGGTTACCATGGTCACGTATAAACAACAGCCACTTTTGGTTAACTGAACTTAGTATTTATTGATTGTTAGAAAAGGGTTGCTATGGTCACGTATAAACAAAAGCCACTGTTGGTTAACTGAACTTAGTCTTTATTTATTTATTATTATTATTACAATTATAGGCTTACAGTATGGACCAAGGCGCCTACAATGTTATAGACTTCACATATAGAGACATTTACAACATTAGGTTTATAGAGAACAACAGAAGCAGAAAACAGAAAAGGGTTGGTATGGTCACGAATAAACAATAGCCACTATTGGTTCAATATTATTTCTCTCGACTGTTACACAGTTTAAAAAGGTAACATGTGCTTGCAACGCGTATATTTATTTGATTACTAGTTAACCTTTTCGTGCCTCGACTGTACATTCGGCTATGAGGCCCATACCATTGAGTTAGCGAGTCACCGCCTCCCATTTCAACTAAAGTAGCATTGGCCAGGCTTTCGCCATAGTTTCATCAATTGTCTAGTTCACCAATGCATATCAGTTCATTCATAGAGCCTTATTAATGTTCCCATCTTTCTTAAGACTGCGCCGAGCGTACACCGGATGTACAGTGGCGCCCTCATTAGTATTATTGTGTTTTCTAATAAACTAAAGTATTGTCTTGGTATTGGTCGGTAGGTTTTTGTACTACAAATGAAAACACAACTTACAGGGTATATCAGATAGTTTAATAACAACTCACCTTCGAGTTATCAACTTAACGGAAAAAAGTGGCCACTTTTTCCAGTTAAGCTGACTACTCAAAGGTGAATTGTTATTAAAGTTTGTTACGTATCCCATAAATTGTGTTTTTACTTGCGCTACAAAAACGTATCGTCTGATTGCAAGGAAATTCTTTAGTTAATTAGAAAACACAATAATAGTAATGAGGGCGCCCCTGGACGCTCGGCGTTTGCTCGGTGCAGTCTTAAATACTCGCTGTCTTACACTCACCGGTGGTTGGTCGTGGGAGCATACTTCTATAGTTTGAACTCAGGGACAATCGGCGGTTCATGTCCGATCACTTTACTAAAATAATTTTATCTTCCTTCCAAGTTCCGTGATTGGTAAATACATACATACATACATTACTTAAATCACGCCTGTTTCCTACAGGGGTAGGCAGCGACCACTTCTTTCCATTTGCTACGATCTTGGCAAATTTATTTCGCTTCTTCCACATTCATACATCGAGTCATGCACGCACGTCGGTTTCGGGTACTTAAGATTCGGCCCTTTTCCAGTATTTCTCTGATATGACTCGAAAAAGTACGCCTAGGGCGGCCCCTTCCGACCCGTCCACTCACTTTCGATCTGTATATCTCTTTCGTCAAACTTCTGTCATCCATCCTATCCAAATGACCGACCCATGGAAGCATGCCCTTTTCAATCTTAGTCACTTCATCTTCTTTTATTCCACATTTCTCTCTGACTTTTTCATTCCTTACTCTATCAATCAGTTTCACACCACATACTACGCAAAGAGCGCCTTTCAACTGCATTTACACGACTTTCATGCTTGTTTTGTTGCATGCTTGACATACAAATCATATTGGTTTTATTTAGAAATAGCGACCCGCCCTCGCTTCGCTTGGGTTTATGTGAGTTTTCTGTAACACCCGTACATGAAATGAGATTTTAGAAACCTTCCTCTTGAATCACCCTATCTATATCTGAAAACTGCATTAAACAACCGACAGCGGAAGCGGTTTTATTTTATACTATGTAAAGATGTACAATCCGAGGAAGCATTTAAACATCAGCTGAGAAACCTTTTATTGGATAATCCATTATACTCCCTGGATGAAGATATGGAACTGGAAATGTAAATTGATTTTATTATTGTGTTGACTTTATTAATTCTTGTACATTATAACTACCATAGGACGAGTGACCATTTATTCGATGTGTAATTGTTATAATTAGTATTTATTTTTGTATTCTTTGATTATTAGTATTTATTTTTGACGATCTCAATGTAATTTCGTATTTTTTTACATGCAATGCAATTAATATTGTAATATTACATTGATGAATAAATAAACTAAACTAAACTAAAGGTGAACGAGTGTATGATCATTCATTCATGAACAACTTTAATTTTGAACCGCGAAAAACAATTTGCAATCGTGGATAATTAAAAAACCCATAGCCTAGTACTGCCTCGTAAGGCATGTCCAAATCTTGCATCACCAGAAATTCAAGGTTAAACAACCTTCCATGAATTTGAATTATACATGTCTTAATAAAATTCGAACATTTGTATCCGTGACCAACGCCTGTGATTACATTGTACTCGTAGCGAGTGCTGCCAGGGAGTGACTGTGCAAGGTTCTGCCTCATTAAACACGATTCGGCCCCACTGTCCACCAAGCACACGACATCCCGACGAGCGATGGTACCAACGAGAAAATAGTGTCCATTATACAGGAACGAACCATCCTGCCGGAGGAGCGATTTCGAAGGACAGCTCTCGAAGTCGTGGCCAGTTTTGTGGCAAAAAACACACTCTAAAGTGGACAGAGGAGGAAGATATTCGTCCGCCATGCGACAGTCCGTATACGTATGACCATATCTCTTGCATTCTTTACAGAACACGGATCCATAGCTGCTCAACCTGGCTCTCTTAAACGGGGTAAGGTACCCAGAGATTGGGCGTGTGCGTGCCTGCTTCAGCCTCTGCATCAGTTCGACGTTAGTTCGCGGCGTGAGTCGCAGCAAATCTGAACGGATGCGGGAGTCCGAGATTCCCGATATAACAGCCTCGACCAGATGCTGTTCGATAACTGGAACGCCGAGCACACGTGATGCCAACTCCCATTTGCGCGTGGCATATTCAGTGAGTGACCCCGCCTGGTCACTCGTGAACTTCATGAATGCCGTGAGGTCATCGTAAAACCTCACGGGGCGGGCGAGGGACGGTGATGCGGAGCCGGCATCGTGGTACCTCGTCAGGGCCGATTGGTCCAACGACCTGAACCCCTCTTCAGAGTCGGATACCGTCGATACTTTAAATAAAAATACTACATTATAGTGCATCCCATGTTGTGGGTTTAGAGAAGCTGTTACAGTTTAAAAAGCAAAGCAAAATGTAAACGGACTCGGGGATGTTAAGCCACTTCAGCAAGCTAGAGAAGTAGTTGAATGACGACTCGAAAAATGACCACTTCCTGTAGAACACAACCGATATGGCGTGTCGTGAATCTCCGTTCGTTACGAACAACGACTTTGATGATTTCCGAAAGCACGATTTAAATCCACGATCAGACTTGTACGTAATAGTTATAAGGTGCAAATTGAATTGCATCTATTTTTTCCATCTCAATCACGCACGTTTGACGGCTGAGTGAATGACACGCGGGCGCGCGTCAACATGGCGTCACTAATAACCAATAACAGCACAGAATACAACCGCGCAACGCGTGGATCATGCTGATTGGTTCCCGCTCTTCGAAGCAGGTACATCGTTAAGCCATATCAGTTGTGTTTTACAGTACGTTACTAGGTACGTTAGGACCATTAGGAAGATTTAAATGCCTGAAGGGCAAATTGCGCAAGGATAACGGCGCCAAGCGGGGCTCCGTCAACTTTGCTAAGACTTTGATAAAATGAAAATAGCAATGTCGTCATTTTTCGATTCAGACATTTGAGATATAGTTAGTAGCCTGTATCTCAGGAACCGATCAAGTCTACTACTACAGTCTGATATTTATTTTATTTACTACCACAATGATATTTGAAACAAATACTCAATATTAAGCAGCAAAAAAAGAACAATGTCAACAGCAAGGCAAAGCAATAATAACTAAAATATGTATCACCTGATAGAGTTCTGTTGTACCGTAGCTCGAACTTTTCAATGTCACGTCACGTTTTTGAAACGCTTTTACTGTTCGAAAACGTCTTCTCATCCGTAACACAAACGTCTAAAACACTGACTTTTTTTTTTACGTAGATGTGTGCTAACTCGGGGCAAGAGTACTAAAGGGCTGTAGCGAAATAATTTATCGACATTTTTTTTTATCGATGCTAAGATCATGATGTTATTAAACATTAATATATATTCATTCTTACCTCACAACAAATTATATTTTTTTATTTCGTATGGCTTTTTATGGTAAACAATGAATATTATTCCATATTTGTTGGTAATAAAGATTGCCAATTAAAATATGCACTTTCAATTATTATGGACTCGTAGGTAGTGGAATATTGCCTTTAATATTATTGTTTGCATATAACTGTCACTGACAGTAAATTACTTGAAATTAACTCCATAATCTGGAGTGTATTATACTTTTATTCTCTTAAGAGACTCGATATCAAAACATATTTATAACATATAAAAAAAACATACTTATACAAACTCAAGATTAATTTCTAATTTAGATGCTTCTTTTCTTCATTTTGTACTTGTTACTTACTCGATCGATAGATGCGATAATTTCGTGTACGGAGTTAGTTCTTCACAGAGTAAATGGGGATCTATTTACATTGGTCAAGGACAGTGGCGTGATATAATAGAACGCGATTATATTTGAATCCACTGGCAAGGCAACTTGACTCCGTCACTGTCTGATCGGTTTACACTCGGATTTTTATTCCCACAGATAAAATGTAAACAAACTTACGTCACTGTCAAAGTGACATTTAAGGGGATCTCAAAGTTTGGGCCAGCAAGAAATATAATATTAAGTTTATAAGTTATCATTTCGCTCGAACCATGATACAAAAATAAATTCGAGATATAATTGAAATTAAATTCGCATAAATGAGTCACTGGAATGCGATTACGACGGGAGCACGAATGGTGAAGCGAAGCGAGTGAAGTAACGTCTCAAATCTTTCACGCAGCCGTCAACTTGTTGACACGGGTGTATCGAGTCAGTGATACCAGTGCAATAAATAAATTACCCGTACAAACACGGTTTTCACGTTTTAAATTAATACAACAAAGAGTTTATATCAAAATGAAGTTTTCCATCAACAAATTAAATTGTTTAATCTTATTAGCTTCGAAAAACGTTTTTCGCCGATTAAAGCTAAACTCGACTGTATATTTTACCCGTTACAGAACAGATTTGATTAAAATCCTCTATATTTCTTTCCAAATTAGATATCATTTGAAATAACCGTCTGATTATCGAGATATTGCTACTAGCCGGATTTACCCCAAAACCTCGGGAAAATCCGTCTACTGACCATGTTTTAAAAAAATATTTTTAATTTAATATACAAGTGTTAACGGTGTCATTTGCATGTATAAACTGTTGCTATGCAATTTTTATTTAGTCGCATTACAAGTCATCAAACAAGCAAGTTGTGTTTCAATTCGCTCCGTAATCGCCATAGAAAAGTGAACCTTAGTGCTTTCAACATATGGTCCAAACGAACCGGACGGCTAACGCGCCAGCTGAGAAAGGGTCGAGCGGCCGGCGCGGCCAGGTAGCCGCGAGAACAATAGCGGGAGATAAGGATTCACCGAGCCAGCCGTGTTTATGCATTCAACTACGCAATTTATGTTTAATTATTTTAACAACGTGCTTCGACATTACAAGTTAATTTGCATTTAATAAGAAGTTTATGAAAACTTATACGCAAAAATGTCTAACTCGGAACAAATGATGAGTGTTTTACAAGAAACGGCAGATCAACTGCAGAGAACTCAAGTAAACTTAAAGAAATGTCCGAAGTCACGCTTAACGAGAGGTTATATTGAAGCTAGATTACAATGCGTTGAAGAGTATTGGGTGACGTTTAAACAGGCACATCGAGAATTAACTAAATGTACTCCGCGAGAACAACGAGGCAGTCTTGCGTACTTTGTTAATGAAGAATATTATATTTACGAAGATTTGTACCTAAACATCCAGGGTGATTTAAAAGACATCTTGTTAATGTCTAATCAGAAACCCGAACAAAGCGCGAGTGGTGTGGGCAAATCAGACAACCAGCTGGGCAAATTACCACGGATTCAGTTACCTACTTTCACTGGTACTTATGAACAATGGCCCACCTTTCAAGATTTATTTAATTCGATCGTGCACAACAATGAGTCACTAAGCAATGTACAAAAATTGCATTATTTGAAAACCAGTTTATCTGGGGAAGCAGAGGCAATATTGAAACACATTCAAGTCACCGATAGTAATTACGCACAAGCATGGGAAGTGTTACGGAAGCGTTACGGGAATAAAAGAATAACAGTCAATACGATAATGAAACGATTATTTATGCAAAAAAAATTGACTACACAGTCGGCGAGCCAATTAAAATCATTATTGGACACCACAACAGAGTGTTTGAACAGTTTGCAAAATTTGAAAATAAAGACCGATTCCTGGGATCCTATTTTAATATTTCTGGTAATACAGAAGTTGGACTCGGAGTCACACAAAGAATGGGAGGAGTATGCCCACAAGGATGATTTGGATGAATTACCTAAGTGGTCAGACTTCGTCAAATTTCTAGAAGCTAAATTCCGAACGTTAGAGATTATTACCGTTTCATCATCGACTCCATCACGGGACAAAGCCACAGTCAAAGAACGCTCGTTTCATGTCACTAAAAATGAAAAAAGTTGTGTTATGTGTAGTGACAATCATACACTTGCTCATTGCAAAGAGTTTACGAAGATGCTACCTTCTGAGAGAAGTGATTATGTAAAGAACAATAAACTCTGTTTTAACTGCCTGGCACAAGGCCATGTAGTCCTTAGGTGTCGAGTGCCTTTGTCGTGTCGCATATGCCACAAGCGACATCATTCCCTTGTCCACGTTAGCAAGAGTGTCAATCCTGCTGAGTCAGACAACAAAATACAATTGGCACCTTTAAACATGGAAGAGAATGAACCAGAGCTTCAAGCTTCAATGGCAATTGCTTCACATCACACTGCCCGACAGAGTGTAGCGTTATTAGCAACTGCAATGGTGAACGTAAGAAGTGAACAAGGACACACCGTTGCACTACGAGCTCTGATTGATCAAGGCTCACAAGCATCTTTTATAAGTGAAAAGGCGGCTCAGATACTTAAACTAACAAGACAACCAGCGAGAGGAAGTATAGTTGGAGTGGGATCTACGAGAACGAACATAAATCAAGTGGTGCAACTACAGGTTTCGTCGCATCATGAGAAGTTTACAATGCAGCTTCGAGCCTACGTGATTTCTAAGCAATTGACCACTAAGATGCCCACGAAAACTGTAACAGCAACTAACTGGTCTCATATACAAGATCTTCACCTGGCAGATCCGAGTTACAATGCACCAGGTCCGATAGATCTACTCCTAGGAGTAAAAGAGTATGCACAGATTATCGAAGATGATATAATCAGAGGTCCACCGGGTACACCATGTGCTCAGAAAACAAGCCTTGGTTGGATCTTGTTTGGAGAAATAGATTCAAATGCAGAATCCCAATCTTTTACCGTTATGCATCATCAAGTAGATGTCGAAGATTTTCTAAAGTCAATGTGGGAAATTGACTCTGACACGAAAAGAAACTTTACTGAAGAAGAACAAAAATGCGAAACAATATTTGAAAATACTCATACAAGAAATGAAGAAGGGAGATATGTGGTTAAATTACCATTCAAAACTAAATTACCAAGAGCATGTGAAGGAAATACAAGAGAGATTGCAAAAAATAGATTATTACAATTAGAGAAGAAATTTCAAAGATTGCCAAAATTGAAAGAAGATTATACGAACGTTATAAACGACTACATTAAAATGAAACATATAGAAGAAGTGCCAGGAGAAGAAATACATACGGTCAAGAGTATCTATTTACCTCATCATGCAGTAGTTCGAGAAGAAAAGGAAACAACCAAAACAAGAGTTGTGTTCGATGCATCTTGCAAAGGCACTAATGATGCCTCGCTCAATGATGACCTTCTTGTGGGACCTGTGCTGCAAGAAGATCTTAGAAGCTTGATAATGAGATGGCGTATGCATGCGGTTTGCTTTGTGTCTGATATACACAAAATGTATCGAATGGTGTTGACTACAAAAGAAGATGTTGACTACCAACGCATCTTGTGGAGAAATGACGTCACTCATGATGTTAAGGATTATCGCCTCCTGACAGTCACATTTGGTACTGCATCGGCTCCGTATCTAGCGGTAAAAACGCTAATGCAACTGGCCAAAGATGAAGGAATCAACTACCCAGTGGCTGCTAAAGTAATAGCTGAAGACTTTTATGTAGACGATCTAATGTCGGGTTGTGATACAGCTCAGCAAGCAATAGAATTGAGTATGCAACTCAAAGACATCCTCAAAAAGGGTGGATTCGAGCTCAAGAAGTGGTCGTCTAATAACACTGAATTCATGCGAAGCTTGCAGCCAGAAGAGAGATCAGTAAATGCACATCTTGATATGAATATGGATGGTACTATCAAAGCACTTGGTGTTCAGTGGAACATGGGAACAGATCAATTTGAATACAACCTTAATTTGCCTCAACCTACAGACCCCATCACCAAAAGAAGCATTTTGTCAGATATACAAAAACTCTTTGATCCGCTTGGCTGGATTTCGCCATGCGTTCTCAGAGCCAAGATTCTTATACAGAAGTTATGGGTCGCAAAGGTAGGTTGGGACCAAGAAGTCAATCAATCATTTAAAGAAGAATGGGTTACCATCAGAGTCGACTTAGGACATATCAACGATGTTCGCATAAATAGATGGGTGGACACTTTAAGCACTGGAATTACAGACAGTGTGCAGATACACGGTTTCAGTGATGCATCCATCAATGCTTTCGGTGCATCAGTCTACATCAGGGTAGAGAAAGCAGATGGAACGATCAGCACACATTTGATTGCATCAAGGACAAGAGTTGCTCCTGTCAAAACTGTATCCTTGCCTAGACTCGAATTATGTGGAGCTGTCATACTATCAAAATTATTAAAGCAAGTTGGCCTTGCTATGAGAATACCAGCTTCACAAATATTTGCATGGACGGATTCATCTATTGTGCTCTCATGGATTTTGGGTGAGCCACAAAAATGGAAGACTTTTGTAGCAAACAGGGTCGTAGAAATCACTGGCAATGTCAATCAAGAGAAGTGGCACCATGTCATGTCCAATGATAACCCGGCTGACATCGCTTCTAGAGGAATGTCCTTGTCCGAACTTAAGACATCTAAATTATGGTGGGAAGGGCCAAAATGGCTATCAAGACATGAGATTACATACACAAGACCTAATGATACAAACACAGATATAGAGAGCAAGATCATACAAACAAACTTAAACGTAGAAACTGGATGTGAAAATCGCCTAACTGAGCAGTTTGAGAGTTTTGACAACTTACCAGAGTTAATTAAAGCAGTGGCTTATTGCTATAAATTCTTAAACATGAAGAAACTTAGAATAGACGACGTAAATCCTACTACTCATGATTTGCAAATCGCCTTACACAAATGCATAAGGCTAGTACAACAAGAAGAATTTGGAGAAGATATAGAGAGATTAAAGTTGAACAAACAGGTAACCGGAAAGAGTAAGATTAGGTTCCTGAACCCTTATTTAGAAGACGCTATACTGAGAGTAGGAGGCAGACTGAGGCACGCGAATTTGGATGAAGATGCAAAGCATCCTATTATTTTGGGAAACAAAAACAAGCTGACTCCTTTAATAATAGCAGACGCTCATTCTAAAACCTTACACGGTGGAACTACACTAATGCTGGGATACTTAAGAGCTCATTATTGGATAATAAAAGCAAAAGCATTGGTGCAGAGACACGGACAGAAGTGCTTGGTGTGCGTCAGACAAAATGCTACTCCTAAACCGCAGTTAATGGGTGACCTGCCAAAAGAAAGAGTCACGCCTACGAGACCATTCTTACATAGTGGCGTCGACTTTGCAGGACCTTTCACAACTCTTATGTCAAAGGGTAGAGGAGCTAAAATAACCAAGACATACGTGGCGATCTTTATTTGCATGTCCGTAAAATCCATACACCTAGAGTTGGTGAGTGATCTAACATCGGAAGCCTTTATAGCTGCATTTAAAAGGTTCATTGCTAGAAGAGGAAAATGTACACATTTGTGGAGTGACCAAGGCAGGAACTTTGTCGGTGCCAATAAAGAATTAGTTGCGGCATGGAAAGAGGCTCAACTTGATTTCACAGGACAGATTGCCGAGTCACTGACGTCAGACGGCACACAGTGGCACTTCATTCCTGCATACAGTCCACATTTTGGTGGCCTGTGGGAGGCAGGCGTCAAATCAATGAAGCACCACCTCAAAAGAATAGTCACTACCAATCTGACTTTTGACGAGATGAATACGGTTTTATGTGAAATTGAGGCATGTCTAAACTCAAGGCCATTGTGCCCAATCGATGCCGAAAGTATAGACAACATAGACGTATTAACACCTGGACACTTTTTAATCGGCGAAGCCCCCATAAATGTTCCATCTCCTAATTTAAAAGACGTGAGAATTAATACCTTATCACGATGGCAACACACACTAAAGATAGTTCGAGACTTCTGGGAAAGATGGCAACAAGAATATCTTTCCAGATTACAACAGCGACCGAAGTGGCTGAAAAGGATAGAGGAATTTAAAATAGGTCAGATAGTCCTGATAAAAACTGATCATCTTCCACCTGCCAAGTGGGCTCTCGGACGGATCGTCGACAAGCATCCAGGACCAGACAGTGTAACACGAGTGTATAGTGTTAAAAGTGGTGAAAGTGTAACTAAAAGACCTGTAACCAAATTGTGTTTACTGCCGATTGAAATTGATTAAGTAAAATGTTAAAAATTGTTAAAAATGCATGTATTTTGAGATGGATTATGTTGTAATTAATTAAAGGACAAAGTTGTCCTTTGGTGGGCGGTATGTTAACGGTGTCATTTGCATGTATAAACTGTTGCTATGCAATTTTTATTTAGTCGCATTACAAGTCATCAAACAAGCAAGTTGTGTTTCAATTCGCTCCGTAATCGCCATAGAAAAGTGAACCTTAGTGCTTTCAACAACAAGGTAGTTAGTAGTTACGCTTTTTCTTAAATATGATTTCAAAAGCCAACTAAGTTCTTAGTCGATTCCATACACAAATTCTAATAATAGTTTAAAAAGACAGCAGTTTTCATCAATCGAAGTCAAACTAAAATAAACTATGCCGGTATTAGACACATTGACCTTACTATATGTTTTTTTTTATGGAAAGTCAATTTCTTATAAATGTGGAAAGTAAAAATAATTTGAATACTGCAAGTGTTTTTCGTTAACGGCAACACCTTTGTTTACATTTTTTCTGTGGGAATAAAAATCCGACCATAGTGTACTGAAGGCCTAGTATGACTGCGTCTATATCGCGTGTCAAATGTGGATAAAGCATCCGTCACTCTCGTACTTATTTACGTGTCAGAACGTGACAGATGCCTCATCCAAACTTTGTCACGCGATTAACGCAGCCATATTAGGCCCTCTGTCCTCTGTCACACTGTCCAGTCTTAGGCTTAAGACTACGCTGCGCGTACGCCGGATGTACTATCAGCCCAATGGAACCCTGACCCATAGAACGGTGTCACAGTGACATTATAAAGCAATTTGTTTGACACTTCTTATGACTTGAATCATCACGTCTCGGTGACACAGTTCTATGGTGGGTCAAGGTTCCAATGGTCTGATAGTACAGTGGTGCCCTCATTACTATTATTGTGTTTTCTAATAAACTAAAGTATTTTATTGAAATTGGTCGGTAGGATTTTGTACTACAAATGAAAACACAACTTATAGGGTATATCACATAGTTTAATAACAATTCACCTTCGAGCTATCAACTTAACGGAAAAAAGTGGCCACTTTTCCCCGTTAAGCTGACTACTCAAAGGGTAATTGTTATTAAAGTTTGTTACGTATTACATAAATTGTGTTTTTACTTGCGCTTCAAAATCGTATCGTCTGATTGCAAGGAAATTCTTTAGTTAATTAGAAGACACAATAATAGGAATGAGGGCGCCACTGGACGCTCGACGTTTGCTCGGTGCAGTCTTAACACATAAGGGCCGGTTTTATAAAAGCCCGTTAGTAAAGTACCGAAATTTTATCTAACGGATCTTTTTAAAACACAGCCTAAATCGCTTCGCGAGAAGTGAGTATGATTGACAACAGATTTTTTTTAAATGTGTTCTTAAAAACAATCTCCCTCCCCGCGCGTCCGCCGCACCACTCGCTACGCCTCTGACCGTTTAAATTCAAATTTCGAATTAACATTCGCAAATAAGGTATGTTAAAAAAATATAGAAGACGTGTTTTTTTATGTAGGTATGTTGTAATGTAGACCAAGTTTTGTATGGCAATAAGTTTTATCTACACACATATCATAAGTCCTATATTATGCGTTCAAAACCCGTAGGCAACGACCAGCATTATTACAACCAATTTTACTATGAGAACTTTCTTGTCTGTGGTAATAGGTAAAATCTGTACTGTAATGTTATAACAGTACAGATATTGGTAAGGTTTAAACACAACAGCTGTCAAAACTGAAGAGGGTCTCTATTATTCGTAGATATTAAAACAGTTATCGACTCGAAACGTCAATTCAGTATGTATTTGTAATAATAACCGCACGAGATATGATCTCGAGTGACTTAAGAATAGGGACTTCATTCGTTTGTCTATAATTTAGAAAAATCTTTCGCCTTCACGGAGGATCGAACTGCCGCCATTATTGATGTAATTTGTTTGTTGGTTTTTTGCTGTTACGAAAGTTATTTTATTACAACTATTACAATAACTAATATGTTTCTATATTTGTGTAAATTTATTTTTTTATTGCATTATTTTAATATTTATTGTCTATAGATATTTTACAGGTAGCACTAGTAGCATTGCAGGTCATTTCTCTACGGGTTCTGAACCCATCTAAGAGTACTTATGATATGTGTGAAGATAAAGTAGTGTATAGAACTGTACATAATTAGACCTTAAAACACTCGTGTGATCCTATAACGAAACTAGCTGACGCTTGTTTCATAAAACCACACTCGTCTTTAAATACCTCTATTATGCATCAGTTGCATAAAGTACTATTGAAATTAAGATCGCATTGCAGACAAGTCTTTAAAAGGTTAGGTATTGTTGTTAAGACTAAATAACTTAAAACCTAATAGGTACTATGTATCTTTTATAAAAGAACAAAAAACAATGATTGAAGTACAGTCGGCCGAAAATGTGGTCTAACAACAAGTTCGATTTTCCCTTGCAATAATATTATGACGGTGACAAGTTCGCTCTGCTTAAAATGTCATCACACTTCCTCTCTACACAATAAAACTATATTTTTTTTAAATAAAATAACCCTTATTTAGTGACCTTTAGTTAGCTTATCAAAAAAAAAGTACATCGTTTTTATTACATACATCAAAACTGTGTAAGAATTTGCCAAATATAACAATTTTTACATAGTAACAAATTCGCTCGTTGTCTGTCCATCTGTATGTACGCTTACATCTTTCAAACTACGCAACGGATTTTAATGCGGTTTTCATCAATATATATTTTATTTTATTCTATTTTGTAATGTACTTTGTTTTTGTGTTGACTTTTACTATTTTTACTATTATAATTTAATTATATTTCTGACGATCTCAATGTAACTGCATATAATTTTACATGTAATGTAATTTATACTGTGTTATATTGAGTAATAAAATCTGAATCTGAATCTGAATCTAGTGATTCAAGAGGCAGGTTTTCATGTATAATAATTCTGTATTATGTACGGGTGTTACAGAAAACTCACATAAACCGAGGCAAAGCGAGGGCGGGTCGCTAGTATTATTACACTTTTGATTCTTGACCATTTAAAGTTCATTTCTCTGCCCTCATAAACCAATAAGCAGTATTCCAAATTCAAAAACCAAAGCAGTTTGAATTCTCTTCCGTTAGTAATAAGGCTGATATTCCTACAGGAGTTTTATCGGATATATGGCCTATTTGTTTAGGAGGGCAGTTGTCTGGTCTGGTCCGATGGTGGTTTGGTGGTCACTGTTTGGTGAATATAAAAGCTTTAAGTTATTCGTGCAGAAAATGGTCCGTGAATTTTAGAACTTGGCCTGCTTGGTAAAGTTTCTTAATAGGTTCTAATTTATTTCATATTCTATCTTACGCGTAACACAACAAGGTCTGTATAGAATTGATGTGTACGTTAGTTTATCTTCGTCTATTGCTGACGGTGCTGCTGCACCTGTTCTCCACGAGGGCACCTCGTGCTGTTTCTGCCCCTCATCCCATCATCATTTTTTGTAGTTTATAGTTCTACTAGCTTATAGTCTGTAGCCGGCGGTGGGACCAGTGCCTAAGACTGCTGATACGTTGCCAACCCTAAAGACTAAGGTATATAAGGCTGCGTTCCCACCAGAGCTGTGCGAGGAAAAATCCACCAATAGGACAGTGAGGTTAGTAAAACAAAATGATCCTATTGGTGGATTTTTCCTCGCAACCCCGCTTCGCTGCCTCGCACAGGTCTGGTGAAAACGCAGCCAACATAAATAAACAAAAAAAACCCATGTATCCATAATGTGAAACTTTACTATACAGGGTGGAAAGTTGAGATGGGGCATTAAGGGCAGCTACCAGAAGCCTTGCTACCACGCGAAAATGATCTTAGGAGACCTCACCCAACTTTTTGAGTGATGACTTTTTTTTTATATGGCATAGAGAAGACAAACGAGCACACAGGCCGCCTGATGGTAAGTGGAAACTGTGACCCATAGACATTCGCATTCACAAGACTGCAATGCAATCCTAAGACTGCAAATGCGTTGCCAACCCTGAGGACTAAGATGGAATGCCAATCACAATCGTAATCGACAATCGACATTCACATATTTTTGATAAAAGGTACAGTCAGCGAGAAAATCGTCAGAAATTAGTTTTTTTTTAAATGCCAATCGATCCCATTTCTCATAAGGATTAAATCATTCTTTGAGACCAACTGAGGTTAGAGTAGTAGAACACTCACAAATCAAAGAAAACGTTTCTGTATTACTAAATGATATATTATGACATTGCAGGTATTCCTATAATATAATTATAATTATAATGATGACAATGGTGATGATGTAACCTTAAACTATCGCGTAAAGAACGTCCTTTCTAAGATACTGTCTAAGATATTGTCTAAGATACTAATGATCTTGTATGAAATGAGGAAAAAAAATATATGTAATGAATAAACCTTCCTGTTAAGGCGATGTATGAAATGTGTTTAGCGTGTGTAAAAGAACCGCCTACAGTAGGTGTGTATATATGCATAATCAATATAATTCACTTTAAAACGTATGGCAAATTCTTGTATATAAAGTTTTATTTGGTATAACAAATTGATATAAAAACGTATAAAAATCAAATTGTGTTTTAAATCGCGAAAGAGAAACTTGTGGATACATGTGTGTATTGTTACAGGTTGTTTAAAATTACGATTAATGTATTATGGACACTATTTATATTTACTTTAGTATGTTAATTTTTTTAAATTTCAAAAAATGAAATAAATTTGTAACATTTTAATTAATTTTTATTTCTAATAAAAAGGGTTGTTGTGTTTAAAACGGGAGTTCGTCGTTACACATATTTCTTTGTCATAATGTATTTTTCACATAGTTATTGGTAGTCATAATTTTAATATCGCTGAAACTGATTTTTATAATTTCTGATACATTCTAACGTGTAGATTTGACTGAAAAGGTAAATTTCTTTAAACATATATGTTTTTGGATAATTATGACTCAAAATAATTATAGACTCGTTTAAAACACCTCTTTGTCAGTTATCGCTTACGTCTCGAAATAAACAATTTCAATACTGCTTTTTATTTAAAAATACAAATGCAACTGTTATTACCAGAAAAGTTTTTAAAAATCTTGTCAAACAGCAAAGTAACACACGCAAATAAAACAACGTAATGACAAGCTACTACACATATATAAAAAAACTAGGACCTACAAGCAACAAGGAAGTATGGTTCTGCTGTGGAATCCCTAATCGTCACTCGTCCTATTTCATCGTTTGTCCGAATTTTCGTTTCTCCTAGTCATTTCCGCTTAAATTTTAAAACTTTTTAATATTGTTATAATATGCCAGACACATCTAAACCAGTTTAGGGCAAATGAAAATTAGGACAAACGATGTGTTAGGACAAACGTTGTTAGGGATTCTGAGAGACACTTAACTAGAATAATGGGTTTCTATTCAACTCTGTAAAACTATATCGCTTTTGACGCGTTTCCATATCAAGGTTACGATAGCGTCGGAGGCGTAACATATTACAAACATGGAGATTTTTTTGTCAGTGGGATTTTAAATCTACTATCAAGGCAATAAAGTTCAATTACGTTTGTTCGATAATGCCATGAAGTTTATGAAGATAGGAAAATAAACCGTATTCCTATCGCAATAAAGTTCAATTTGGATTGACGTTCACACTGGGACTAAGAGAATAGCTCTTATTCACTTGACACACTTTGACACGTCAAAGGCGATATGGTTTTACCAAGTAGAAAACAGGCTTCGATTTTGGTATTGGAATGTATTTGGGTTTGGGAATCATATTATACATATTTTAGTAAAAACTTTTTTTTAATATCTTATAGTACAACAAAGACCTGAAGTCAGTCCTGACACCTGTCAAGAATATGTTGAAAGGCATTTCGATTAAATAATAGGTATCATACCTGTTGAGAGTGACGTTATAGGCAACTTGTACCGGACAGGTGGTAGGATGAACTTCTTAATTCTGTTGTGACATTTGACGATGTTCTGTCAAACTGTCAAGTACTTACCAGGAGGTCGTTCCGTGACTGTCAGGAGACCGGTCCTCCTGACGCGGATATTGGCCGACGACGATGGGGAGGACGACGGCTGGTAAAGAAAAAAAAATAGGAGACATGTCGAATATATTGTTTTGTTAAGTCAACAGCAAAATAAACTGATGAAATAGGGCCTCAAAATAGTATATCTCCCAATCTCTCTCTCCCGCTCTCTTTCCCTGTCTGTCTGTTTCTGTCTCTCCTCTCAGTCTGTGTCTGCGTGCGTCTCTCCTCTTTGTCTGAGTCTGTCTGAGTAAGCGTGCGTCTCCCCCCCCCCTATGTCTCTCTCTCTCTGTGTCTCTGTTTGTTTCTGTCTCTCTCCTATCTTTCTGTGTCTGTATGTATGTGCGTGCGTCTCCCCCCCTTTCTCTCTCTCTGCGTGAGTCTGTCTGTTTCTGTCTCTCTCTCCTCTTTGTCTCTGTCGGTCTGTTTCTGTCTGTGTCTGCGTGCGTCTCTGCCCCCTCTCTCCCTCTGTGTCTCTGTCTCTCTCTCCTCTCTGTCTGAGTCTGTCTGTGTATGCGTGCGTCCCCCCCCTATCTCTCTCTCTCTCTCTCTCTCTCTGTCTCTGTTTGTTTCTGTTTCTCTCCTCTTTGTCTGTATCTGCGTGCGTCTCCCCCCCCCCTCTCTCTGCTTGAGTCTGTCTGTTTCTGTCTCTATCTCCTCTTTCGGTCTGTTTCTGTTTGTGTCGCTGTCCCCCCCCCCCCCTCTCTGTTTGTGTGTGTCTGTATGTGTGCCTCACCATGGGCCCGGCGCTGACGGTGTTGGCGGCGTCCTCGGTGGTGGCCATGGTGTGCCGCTTGGTGCTGCCGCGCGTCAGCATGTACCTGCACCATCACCGTCCTCATCAACAACACCGTCAATAGAATCCTTTTGGGAGCCGTCATACGCTCAACGAGACCCAATTAACTTAATAGCCCAAAATTACCCTCCGGCCACGTGGTCCGACATGTCCAACCAAGTGGAATTATGGTCGAACTAAGTGGAATACAAAATTCCTGATATTCCAACATGTCGGACAACAAGGAAATACAGTTCCTTGTCATGTCGGACAATGTTGTCGAACCACGTGGCCGGAGGGTACCTCAGCGGGACTATTCTAGTGGCTGAATCAAGTTCTAAGGTACTCCTTTTGTTTTCTGGAGACATTTGGGTAACAATGATATTCCCAAATTATACCCATATTTAATTATGACTAAAAATTAACATGGAGGGTCAATCGTCAGTAACTGGCCACTTTACAAAGTGTCATTTAGTTACTAGCCACCAAATTTCTTACTGACGCTGTTAGTAAAGATACTTGGAGCTTACCTTGGAGGTGTTAGTATCCGGGTAATAACTCAAGATCTAGGTATTCTAGTTTAATCGGAAAAATGTGAGCAAATATCTTTCTTAACTCATTTTAATGCAAAGTGGCCAGTTACCGGGGGGGTGGCCAATTACTGACGATTTATCCGATATCAATTTTCGAAAATAGAACCAATAAAATTATGGGAGTCGATGGATTTTTTCAACCATCCGCTTACCTATTCAAGTTAGTGTTATACGCGGAGTCACTATTCTGTTCCTCAGTCTGTTCCGCGCTCTCATCCTGCGCCGGCGCCCCGCTGTCCGATACCTGAGGGAAAAAGTCATCATTGACGATTTAATACTGTTAAATAATCCAGCAATGCCCCTGAAATGATATTCCCTCACTAAAAACCGAAAATCCCATCATACTTATCAAATTTCCCAAGACTTTCACTACTCAAACCATGTCCATTATCTATAAAACGGTATTCCTTCCTTAAAACCCGAATTTCTCTTAATGTTTCTCAAAATTCCCGTGGCCGGTAACCTCTAGCGCATCTCTAAAACGATATTCCGTCACTGAAACCCAAAATTCCCGTCATTCTCCTCAAAATTCCCACACCTCCAACCGCTACCAAACCACCCAACATCTCCAAAACGATATTCCCTCGCTAAACCCCGATATTCCCGCCATCTTCCTCTAAATTCCCTTGGGATACTCACGTGGTGCGGCGGCGCGCTGTGGCAGCACGCTCTCTCCCTCCCCCTGGGTACATGGGCCCCACCATCTGACGCTCGGCGGCCGAATGTTGACGCTTTAGAAAAAAAAACAGGTTTATTAAATACAAGTACTTATACTAAACATTTTTTTATGGCCAGAGGGCAAGTACATTCTTACACATACATAAGCTCACGCCTTTATTCCCAGAGTGGGGTAGGCAGAGCTACAGAATTACTAACAACTCTAAAAAAAAAACACAATTAGGCTAAGATCAGAAAACAAAAAAACACAACACAAACACACACACAAAACACAAGTGTCAGAAACAAACACTCGCGCTCTTCACACAAATATTTTCTCATAACCAACCCATGACCGCTAGCTTCGTAGGCAGGGTACTAAAAAACTTGTCACCTGTGCCCTGTCAGCTCAAACAAAACATGCGATAAAGAAGTACCAACTAACTCGCCAGCGCCAACAGCGCCACCAACGTCAGACAGCGGAACTAAAGTGGTCTACATCGCGCTAGCGAAGTTCCTTCAGCCAGTTGATATACAGGGTGGAAAAAATCTATGGGCCGTGGAGGGGAACTACCTTAAATCCTTTAGTTAGGTCATTTTACTGAAAGGAAACATTCCTTTATTATTAAAAAGAAACAAAACTGCATTTAAAGATTTTTTAAATTTTGCTTGTCTCACCCGATAATAGAACCAACTAAAAAAAAAATGTGTTGTGGTGTATGCTCCTAATAACATTTTCTACCGCAACCCTCAATTCTTGTACAGTATTATAACACGTTTTGTAAACTTAATTTTTTACATGAGCCCATTAAAAGTAGTTCAGAGGCGTCAGGTCTGGACTCCTCGCTGGCCATCTAATCGTCCCGGTTGTACCTATCCAGACATTGAAATTTCCCCCTTCCAACTTCATCCCAACGGACTTCGGTCCCCAGGCCCACCCGCCTGGAGAGAGATCTCTCAATTGTCCTTACTACAGAAACTTACCCTGGTTCTGCATGGCGATGGGCGGCTTCAGCAGATGCTGGTCCTTGACGCTGAAGTGGTGCCAGTTGGGCAGCGGCGCCGCCAGGTTGGTGTGGGGCAGCATCGAGACCGCCGGGGCTTCGCGGGACGACGTCGGCTGCAATATAACATGTTTTATCTACATCCATATCATAACTTTCCTACAATATGTTCAGAAACGATAGGCAATAACTATATTAAGAAACCTGTATCTGTGGTTGTACAGTCGCGGAACGAAAAGGTTGACCAGTTTTCAAATGAATTCATTTACGCGTTGCAAGCACATGTTACCTTTTTAAACTGTGTAACAGACGAAAGAAATAATATTAAAACAATAGTGGCTGTTGTTTATAAGTGACCATAGCAACCCTTTGGTAACGACCAATAAAGATTAAGTTCACTTAACCAATACCTTGTCGCTGTTGTTTATACGTGACCATAGCAACACTTTTGTAACGACCAATAAAGACTTGAGTTCAGTTTGAACCAATAGTGGCTGTTGTTTATACGTGACCATGGTAACCATGTATCTGTGGGCCATGTAGTGAAATGACACTCGTTATGACGGAATCTGTCATACTCGGTCGATAAGCAGATACTGATAACTTATACCGAACAAGCAAAAACTGATCATAAGGTGGTCAACCTTTTCATTTCGCGACTGTACTTTAATGTTAACATTAAAGTATTGTATTGTGTCCGATACTTCCGATATTATGGTCATAAATAATGTTTGTTTGTGTGTGTGTCGTGGTGAGGAGGACTCACGTTGAACTCTGCGACGTAGAGCGGAGCGGTGCGGCCGTCGGCGGAAGCGGCCGAGCCCAGCGGCGGGGGGGCGGGGGCAGCCGCGCCCTGAGGGGGGGGATTCACAACATATATCACCACAAATATATATACAGTGGTGGCCACATAATAAGGAACGCATGCGATTTTCCCAAACAATTCCCTACAAAAATATGATCTTTCAATTTTGATTACCAATGAAAAAGTTCTTTCTGGATACAAGTTACTTTAGATCGACGGAACTTATATTTTATAGGGATTTAATAAAATTGTGCTGTCGCGTCCCTACAAAGTTTTACAACATTGTATGTACACCAATTATTTTGTTTTTAAACCTTATTAAGTAAAAGATGCGTCTTCAACAGCGATAAATTGTAGATACATTTCGACGAAACAATAAGTGTGACTAAAAAGAAAGAATATTTGTAGGCTATACGGTATTTGACAAGTCAAATCAGCTTCTTTTTATGAAACATCAAAAACGCTCCGTTACTATGGAATTTTATAGGGATTACTATCTTGAGACGTCACAATCAAACAGCGTCCTTATTGTTGGATTTTATGAATTTAATAATCTTAAAATAGCAAACTAAAATAAAAGATTCATGTTTTCCTAGTAAACTAAACCAATATAATTTTACCCTTGTCAAATACCCTATTGTACGGAAAAAACGCTAGCGTTCCTAATTATGTGACCACCACTCTATATCTTCACATGCTTCAAAATTGTAACCCTACAAAACCCCACAGTTTTTACAACGGTGAAGAAACCGCCCGCAAAGTTCTAAGTTCCAGACTCAGGCAATAATTTTTTTCATCAAACATTTATTAAAAAAAAACATTCTCGTTTGTTCCCCGTGTATGTTCAAATTCATAATATTTATTCTCTAAAGACTGCACCGAGCAAAGGCCGAGCGTCCAGTGGCGCCCTCATTACTATTATAGTGTTTTCTAATTAACTATAGAATTTCCTTGGAATCAGACGAAACGTTTTTGTAGCGCAAGTAAAAACACAATTTATGTGATACGTAACAAACTTTAATAACAATTAGCCTTTGAGTAGTCAGCTGAACGGGAAAAGGTGGGTTTTTTTCCGTTAAGTTGATAACTCGAAAGTGAATTGTTATTAAACTATATGATATACCCTATAAGTTGTGTTATCATTTGTAGTACAAAAACACACCGTCCAATTTCAAGAAAATACTTTAGTTAATTAGAAAACACAATAATAGTAATGAGGGCGCCACTGTACATCCGGCGTACGCTCGGCGCAGTCTTAAGTGGATAGGCTGAGTGAAATAGGCAGGTAGTACGTGGTCGAGCGGTGGGTGTTGGTACCTGGTCGTGGCGCGGCTGCGGGCCCACGGTGTGGCGGCGCTGCTGCTCGTGGGGCAGCGCGCGCGGCGGCGCGGCCAGCGGCGCGCTGCAGCCCTCGCCGAACTGCACCAGGGGACATTCACACCAATAAACACCAGTTACATTTTCATTTATTTACTAAAGGGTGTCCCAGAAGTAAAGAGACAATTTTCATAGAAAAAATTGGTCAAAGAGAAAACATTGAAAAACGTTTAAACCAACTGTCATGTCGAGAGTCGATGTTAAATCTTTCAAATAAGCCGGGATCGCGTACTTGTCTGCTTGTTTTCAATAATAAAGTGAGTGGAACAAGAACTAATTGCGAAAAGAGTTTTTCAGTAGTATCAATGTCACGGAAACACGCACACGATACCTCATTTTATTGAAGAGGAAGCTAGAAGAACAAGCAATAACAGAAATATAAATATGTTTTATGTAAAGAAAACCGACATTTTCAATATATTACTGGATGACAGCGTACAGTTTCGACTGTTCAAAACATAAATAAGGTAAAAAAACACTTTTGAGCAAGTTCCATTGACATCTGTAAGCAATAAAGTTAAGACTGCGCCGAGCAAACGCCGAGCGTACAGTGGCGCCCTCATTACTGTTATTGGGTTTTCTAATTAACTAACGAATTTCCTTGGAACCAAACAAAATGTGTTTGTAGCGCAAGTATAAACACAATTTATGGGATACGTAACGAACTTTAATAACAATTACCCTTTGAGTAGTCAGCTTAACGGGAAAAGGTGGCCACTTTTTTTCGTTAAGTTAATAACTCGAAGATGTATTGTTATTAAACTATATGATATACCCTATAAGTTGTGTTTTCATTTGTAGTACAAACACATTTCATCCAATTTCAAGAAAATACTTTAGTTTATTAGAAAACACAATAAAAGTAATGAGGGCGCCACTGTACATCCGGCGTACGCTCGGCGTAGTCTTAAAGATATCAAGATCCGTTGTGGCCAGGATGAGGGTTAATGATTCAGCCTTTAAAGTATTTGTTAAATTAACGGAGTAGAAGTATGTAAAAGGGCAGAAGGAGCACGCTTAAACAGATTGTCATAAAGTTTACAAAAAAACATAGAAAGTTCTCATTCTCAATGATGAGACCTGCCTTCTGTTGGGTACATGTTGTATTCCTGGCAAGGGATATTTTATTGCTTTAAGTTGAGGTAGATAGATATGACCATTATGTTAAAAAGCAAGTGGACAAACCCAAATATTTTACTGCATCTAAATGTCGGTGGACTAGATTGGCGAAAACTGTAGCTTTAAGATCTAGAACAGCTGTGATGAGACAGACAGAAAATAACCTTAAAAAAAAATGGTAACAAAGTTGAAGTATGCACCAATTTGATATAGTTATTTGATTTTAATAATACAAGATTTACTACGAACCAATAAACCTTGATTTTATTGCACGACTTATATTAAATATTTCTAACGTAATTTTGTCTCTTTACTTCTGGGACACCCCATAGCTGCCCTCCAGCGGCTTCGCCCCGCTGCAAATTCCCGACCTTCCCGTTGGATTTTTCTATTTTTTCTTGCATATAAACCTTACCCTGACAATAACGAACACAACAAAAAATAAATCAGCCAAATCGGTTCAGCCGTTCTCGAGTTATGCGCTTACCAACACATTTTGCGATTCATTTTTATTAGTGACCGACCGAAATATGTTATTTTGCCGAAACCGAAACCGAAACCGAAGGTTCGGTTTCATTGTAGTTTCGGCCGAAACCGAAACCGAAACCGAACCTTTTATATAAAAAAAAGTCCTTAAAAAGTCGAAAAAATGTTAGTAAGCCCGTTTTTTTCTAAAACTAAATTAATATCTCGCCGACCTATAATTACAGGTTTCTACTTTCAAAGATTTATCACAATGAAATTTCAGCACAGTTACAGAGGTTCTGTTTGAAAATTTAACTACCAGCCGTGCCGAGTGCGCCCGACGTTAGCCGAGCGCGACCCGAAGGTACGATGTTGTAAGTTTCGGCGCGGCCGAAAGGTTCGGCCGTTTTTGGCCGAAACCGAAACTCGGGCCGAAACTTGATTTTTTGGCCGAAACTGGCCGAAACCGAAACCGAAACCGAAATTTCGGTCGGACACTAATTTTTATATTATAGATTTAGCTACGTGAAACATTACATTAATATGACACTTACTGAAAATATACAGCAAAATCTAAAACGCCTAGTTGGTAGTGACCCTGCCTACGAAGCTAGTGGTCCTGGGTTCAAATCCCGGTAATGGCAGATATTAGTGTGATGAGCGCGAATATTTGTTCCTGAGTCATAGATGTTTTCTATATATTTAACTATATATTTCTCTATATAAGTATTTATATCGTTGTCTAGTACCCATAATACAAGCCATGAGCTTAGTTTGGGACTAGGTCAATTGGTGTGATATTTATTCATTTTTTATTTTATTCTTGGGACAAGCTTTTATTGCTGTCGTCATTTACTCATCAAGACGATTCTAACAAGCCCTAACACGACGGGTTTATCATGTGTAATTTAGGAGTTCCTATGCCCACCCTGAGTCTCCATCATCAGACCAGCTCGACGGTACTATATTATTGTATTGTCATCAGAACTAAAGGCTTATGCAAAATTTCAGCTTCACCGGAAACCGGGAAGTGGGTCAAATTTAACTTGCAAGATTTGACTCTTACTTACATATGTACATTGCAAGTTAAATAAAAACTCGTAAAACATCCCCTGTAGCATCAGCATTTCCTAGGTGAATAGTTACAGTAATAAAATAAAAATAAAAAAAACAAAAGTGTTCGTGTGTTGCGTCTTCCGAGAAAACTGACAGCTCTTGTTGAATAAAATTAGTTCAATATTTGTTTTAAGGAGCGTCCTCACTGAGAGCGTTCGCGTCGAAAATCAAGTGGTGTATAAGCTTTGTAATCGGTTCAACATCCACACCAGTCAAATATTCGACGCCGATGCTCTCAGTGGGACGGTCCTTAAAAAAAAACCAACTACCTATTTTGTTCTTCTATCTCTGATTCGTTCTTTTTCCATTACGTAAATTCAAGTGTCGAAAGTTGCGGAGCTCCAATTTGGATTGTTCATATTTTTACAATTACTCCAATTCGAAAACAATTTCGAGGAATAGGGTTTTAAAGCCGTTCTGCATTATTACGTTTTTGAAATATTTATCTATTTTGGATATTTCGACAAAAGTATATTTAACCTTGGTTTGACTTTCGTTTTCGGCTTGAGGACCTCCTAGGTGTATCTTACGGGTTAGGCGAAAACAGCTTGATATAGTATGTTTTAATACACTATTACAATCACTTTTTTTCATTGGATATCATTTAATTGTTGTAATTTATTAGAAAATGCCATCCCAAATTAAAAAATAATCATATCATCCATAAAATGTCTGCTAAATAAGTAAAGATACTAAAACAAAACTATTGGGTAAAATACAAAATAAATGAAATAGGTGTCTTAAAATTTCCTATTCTTTCGAATGAGAAAGTAACAACCGTGAGTTTTTTTTTTGGACAATCCCAATTTCTGCTTAGTTTAGGCATTATTTTTTCAAAATAGGTCCTAGATTAACGTTAGTGAGCGTACAAACAATACAAACCCATACCGTCTCCAGGCTGTCGGTCCGCTCGCCAAGGTAGTCGGAAGACACAGAGGGCAGCACCAGCCCGGAGCCATCTTCATCGGCGTCCATTTGATCGTCCTCTTGGTTCTGCACACAAAACATAGGGCGTAAGGGTCTCCATCTGTCAGCATAAACTGTGAATTAGACAGGGATTTGACGGAGAGATCCGATATATGACGTCAGCCATATAAATTTCATGTTAAAATCTGTTTTGCTAGAAAGAGATAGGAACCACTCTTGTGGCATATATTCGTTATTTTTATAGTTATCGAAAAAATGATTTTTTCAACTGTTTATTACATGAATCAGCTTTTATTGAAGCTTGTAACACTGGGTCTACTTCGATTGGCCAAAATATTTCTGGTCAAATGTATCGTTTCCCAAAATGTTGTTTCCCGTTGCAGTTGATTTACTTTTTCACTTCTCATGCTCTTAAAATGTTACTTTAGTCTCTGCACATCGGGACTAAAACTCTTTATTAATCTCTAGGGACTAAAGTAATATTTTTTAATTTATTGGACGGTGTTTGTCAATGGAGGATTATCGCCATTTTCAAGTATTGTGTATGGACCATTTTTTGAGCGACGAAATAACCTCAAAATGACAACAGTGCAAAAATATAAAAAATAAGGATTTCATCTTGTGAAACTTACACGATTAATGATTACGAACATGAATCTATTTAATTATATTAAGTATAAATCATTTTATTATGCATGGTCCAATTAGTTATAAAATAGTTTTCAAGTTTGAATCTGTTGGATTAATATGCAAGCATTTAAAGCGTCACTTTACAAGAAGAAAAAACCGCGGAGCAATTTTGTAAAATACTTTGTTATCATCAATATTATAATTTTGTATAAGTAGAACGTCGTTTTTTTCCTCGCATTCAAAGTGAAAAGTAGAGTGTTTAACGCGAGACTAAACAACCATAATGACACTCGAACTATAGCCACCCGCGCTCCGCTTGGGTGGCTAAACATCTCGTGCCATTATGGCTTGTTATAGTCCCTCGTTGAACAAACTACTATTATTTAGTCGGAAGTGTAACCTACCATAATAAACCTAGCAAGCAGTTTCGATATACCGGATATAAAACCAAAACAATACAAAAAGATTTTTGGCAAATGATACATTTGACCAAAAAATATTTGGGCAAGCGGCAGGACCCCTGTAACAATACATACCTTGCTCGTGAGGTCCAGCGCCCCCTCGTCCAGGGAGTCTGTACAACAAAAAAAAAGAATATCAGACCCCAGCGGGCAGGATAGAAGCTTAAAGTCAATATCTCGCTAGGACTAGGTAGCAACTACGTCCAGATCGCTTTGCAACTACATCTCGATGTGACTACATCGCTTTGCGACAAAATCTCAAAAAGTCAATTACCACATTGTATTTTTCATGTTATACTTAGAAATGTCGATGGAGCCCCGCATGCCGGGGCTCCTATTACTGAGCAATTTGCCCTTCGGGCATTTGAAGTTACCCGACGAACCTAAGTGGTTATTCTGCACTTTTTGAGATGTAATCACAAAGCGATTTGCTGGCCTATTGTCTCACGCACTCGCGATCGCAATCGACTTCAAAGCGGAACAATTGATTTCATGTTGTACAACTCGATTGATATACAAACTACCTTTGTATTGCAAAAAAAGTGTTTAAGATCAATTTATCACATGCACAATGGTGTAACTCTCAGAAATGTATTTAAGGATAAATGTTTTCTTACATTGACTGGGATATATATTTACGAGTTATGTAACTTTGTAAAAAATAATAGTGATTATTTTACTACTCGCGCATCACTGCGTGACAATGTGCGCTCTCAGTATAAATATAATTTAATATTACCACGAGTGAGAAATAAAACTTTCTATAATAGTACTTTTATAAGCGCGATCAGAGTGTATAACAATCTCCCTGATAATATTAAATTGTTAGATGGTCTTAAATTCAAGCGCCACTTAAAGACCTGGCTAATCAATAAAGTGTTTTATAATCTTAAGGATTTTTTTGACTTTAATGACAAGCAAACATAGTGCATGAGTTAATTTTATTTTTAAGTTCATATTGTACACCCTGAGCGGGTCACCGTTGGAACTATTATGTACCTACTTAATTTATCCATCTTAATGTTACACGGTTATACAATAAATGATTCTTATTCTTATTCTTATTCTTATACGCAGACAAGCGTTCGATTATCAAAATGAAAACGATTACGATTGCGAATGCGTTAGACAATAGCCCCTCTGGTCATATTGCGATCGGCTCAAGGAGTTCAGGCATTTTTCCAGCTAATCTAAAGCCTCACCAGCAGGGATTGAAAACCGGTTTATTTTCCGTAGCGGTTAAAGCCACACTATTAGAGCCTAACCCATAATAAAGGTTACGCTCACAGGGGGCGAAATGCATTTACCGGTTAGAGAGCGCTCCTTCCGTGTGAGCCGAGACAAGGGTGAATGACGGAAGCGCTCTCTAACCGGTTATAACCGGTAAATGCATTTCGCTCCCTGTGAGCGTAACCAATTCGTTGGAACGTAACCCAAATAGTTAACCGGTTTAACCTAAATAAATACCGGTTTATTTGTAACCGGTTACAATCCCTGCTCACCAGCACCTTACCAGGGCCCTATTTCTCGAAACTTATTAGACTAATAATATTAGTTCATGAACTAATATTTTTTACTAGTTTACGTTTCTCAAAGCTACAGTAATAAAGTATTAGTTATTAGTTACCAACTAATAAATATTAGCTAATATTATTAGAGTTAATTAGGTTTTGGTTTCATGAACATAAAGAAAAAAAAATACACTAGTAAAATTCACTAATAAAGCTATTAGTCTCGGAAGGCTTGTAAAAAATATTAGTTGAAACTATTAGTGTCACATTTTAATGAAAGATTTCGTTTGACAAGCACAAAAATGGAACGAATACAATAATGGCGGGAACTTTCCCCGCTTTTTTTAATACGTAAGAAGGCATGGGTATTAGGTGCATTCAGCCGAGCCAGACTATTATTTTTTATTAGTCTACCAGTATTAGTTACCAGACTAATCATTATTTTTGAGAAACAGAAAATATTAGAACTCGTAATTTTTTTACTAATAACTATTTTTTTTTTTTTTTTTATGGCATAGAGAAGACAAACGAGCACACAGGCCACCTGATGATAAGTAGAAACTGTGACCCATACACATTCGCATTCACAAGACTGCAAATGCAATCCTAAGACTGCAAATATTATAATATTATATTATTATTTTAATATTTTATATTTTCTATTTCTATTTCTATTTCTAAATGCGTTGCCAACCCTGAGGACTAAGATGGAATGCCTCTATGCTAGTAATTTCACCGGCTGTCTTATCCCCAAACCGGAACACAACAATGCGAACACTGCTGTTTGGGGGTAGGTTAATGGATAAGATGGTGGTAGCGATCCGGACGGACCCTGCACAAGGTCCTACCACCCGCAAAATACTATACTATATACTATATACTATCAGCCCAATGGAACCCTGACCCACCATAGAACGGTGTCACAGTGACATTATAAAACAATTTGTTTGACACTTCTTATGACTTGAATCATGACGTCTCTGTGACACAGTTCTATGGTGGGTCAAGGTTCCAATGGTCTGATAGTACTAGTAAACTAATACTTTCGAGAAAAAGGCCCAGACAGGGTGTGGCAGTTACCTCTGTGCGGGCGCTGGCTGGTGCGCTGCTGGATCTTGTCGACGAGCAGGTGGTAGATGGCCGCGATGTGGTCGAACCGCTCCTCCTGCACGGACTGCAACCAAGCGGTACACGCCGTGAGTTATATTATAAACAGAGAGTCAATTTGTTGGGTTAGTGTGTGTTAAAAAAACACGCAAACTGCTAAGTCTGTGTGATCCTTGCACAATCCACATTTAATTACGAGACTTGAAACTTTTTGAGTTCACAATAAGACCAAATGTAATACACTACAAACAGACATACATTTTTTTTTAATACACACACACAAACATACAGGCACACACTCAGACACGCCCACACACTCGCACTTCAGATCACACATTCACGCACGCACACAAACACACTCACATTCAGACAGACGCACACTTCGGACCACATATTCAGACACAGACACGCAGTGTACGCACGCACACACACTCACATTCAGACAGACGCACACTTCGGACCACATATTCAAACACACACACGCAGTGTACGCACGCACACACACTCACATTCAGACAGACGCACACTTCGGACCACATATTCAGACACACACACGCAGTGTACGCACGCACACACACTCACATTCAGACAGACGCACACTTCGGACCACATATTCAGACACACACACGCAGTGTACGCACGCACACACACTCACATTCAGACAGACGCACACTTCGGACCACATATTCAAACACACACACGCAGTGTACGCACGCACACACACTCACATTCAGACAGACGCACACTTCGGACCACATATTCAGACACACACACGCAGTGTACGCACGCACACACACTCACATTCAGACAGACGCACACTTCGGACCACATATTCAGACACACACACGCAGTGTACGCACGCACACACACTCACATTCAGACAGACGCACACTTCGGACCACATATTCAAACACACACACGCAGTGTACGCACGCACACACACTCACATTCAGACAGACGCACACTTCGGACCACATATTCAGACACACACACGCAGTGTACGCACGCACACACACTCACATTCAGACAGACGCACACTTCGGACCACATATTCAGACACACACACGCAGTGTACGCACGCACACACACTCACATTCAGACAGACGCACACTTCGGACCACATATTCAAACACACACACGCAGTGTACGCACGCACACACACTCACATTCAGACAGACGCACACTTCGGACCACATATTCAGACACACACACGCAGTGTACGCACGCACACACACTCACATTCAGACAGACGCACACTTCGGACCACACATTCAGACACACACACGCAACGCACGCACGCTTCCCCACACTTACCCACCCTTGTCTTTATACTTTATACATATATATGTTACCCGCTGCAACCGCTGCCGCGTGAGGCCCGGCAGCGTGAGCATGTGCGACACGACGGTGTCGTGCGGCGCGCACGCGGCCACGCCCGCCGGGTGGCACGCGCACGCGCCCGTCGACTGGTCTGCAACGACAGAACATACTTTAGTTTAGTTTATTTATTCATCACACTTGCTCGTAAAGTGTCCTAACATGCTAAAAAAATCGACCGTAAATCCAAAATAATACCCGCGGGCCTTTTTTTACCATTACGCTTCTAACGTGCGTAATAGCTTTTTTTTTTTATATTATACGTGGACTCAAACTATCACAATACGTCAGGACCCCAATTCTTGTGCCTATCGATATGAAGTTTCATTCGAGATGAAATGTCAGTTGAATACTATTTCCTAACAATCTCGCATAATAAACTATTGATCTCGACTGTCACTAGAATCGGACTCCGAACACGTTTGACATAATCTGTGGTAAGTCACAGACAATGATGTAGTCTGCCACTAATAAGTTAAAAATATGATCTTTTGTCTGATTTTATTTAATTTCCTCGCAATTGTGACGAAAAACATTGTATGTTACACGGGTGGTAAAGGAAATACAAAGCTCGAGTCATTAAATTCTAACAGACTCTCGTTTGTAATTCTTTCTTTACCACCCTTAATACACAATGTACTATTATTCATCAATGTAATATTACGGTCACGAGCGTTAATTTGGGACCCATTTTAAGAAAAATATGCTTGAAGTCGTCAATGTCATTAGAGATGTCAAGTCATTTGTAACTTTCGGGAAACCCGTTACCCGTGTGGTTGCCGGGTTAGAATAGTGCCACTCCATGTCTTCCCGTGGATGTCGTAAGAGACGGCTAAGGGAATAAAGGCGTATAGTACTGCTAGGCGATGGGCTTGCAACCTGTCACTAATACACTGGTAAACATCTTAGCCTAAGTGTGCAAAATGTGGTTACAGAATTATCAACAAGTTTTTAGAGTTGTTGGTAATTCTGTAGCTCTGCCTACCCCACTCTGGGAATAAAGGCGTGAGTTTATGTATGTATGTATGTATGTAACTTTCGGGAAACTCAACCTTATCATTTTAGAATGTCAGATTGACTTTGGACCTAAGGTGGGTACCAAATTAAATCTCGTGACTGTACAATATTAGTTGCATTGCATGTCAAAAAATACGAAATTACATTGAGATCGTCAAACATAGATACTAATAATCAAAGAATACAAAATAAATAATAATTATAACAACAACAATTACACATCTAATAAATGGTCACTCATCCGATGTCAATATAATGTACATGAATTAATAGTCAACATAATAATAAAATCAATTAACATTTCCAGTTCCATATCTTCATCCACGGAGTATAATGGATTATCCAATAAAAGGTTTCTCGGTTGATGTTTAAATGCTTCGTCGGATTGTACATTTTTAAGTTTGGCGGGTACACGCTCATAGTTCGTGGGACCGATGACACGCGGGTTCTTACCCGCATATACAATGTGATGGTCACACCACACGACCACTTCCTTCCAGTTGAAAAATCGGTATGTATCGCAAAGTTGAAACGCTTATATATCACTGGGTTTCATATAAGCTGCGCGATGTACGCTGAAATCTTACTCTCACCTGTCATTGTCGGGACGGTGAAATACTGTTTACAAAACGTTTACCCTGATATCGAACAATAAAAAAAAGTGCCAGGGTAGTAGTACGAGTAACATATTTAGTGTGTCATTTTGAGAATGTAACATTTCGCTAGTGTGTCATTTTGAGAATGTAACATTTCGCTAATGTGTCATTTTGAGAATGTAACATTTTCTCAGATAGACATTTTGAGAATATAACAACTTGTTAAGATTGTCATTTTGAGAATGTAACATTTCGCTAGTGTGTCATTTTGAGAGTGTAACATTTCGCTAATGTGTCAGTTTGAGAATGTAACATTGCGCTAATGTGCCACTTTGAGAATGTAACATTTCGCTAATGTACCATTTTGAGAATGTAACATTTTCTCAAATTGACTTTTTGAGAATGTAACATTTTGTGAGATTGACATTTTGAGAATGTAACATTTTGTGAGATTGACATTTTGAGAATGTAACAATTTCTCAGATTGACATTTTGAGAATGTAACAATTTCTCAGATTGTCATTTTGAGAATGTGACATCTTGCTAGCGTGTAATTTTGAGAATATAACATTTTGCTAAAGAATGTGACGTTTTGAGAATGTGGCGCTCCCGTTAGTTGGTGGTATGTCGTAGTTACCGATGGGCGAGGGCGGGCCGGGCCCCGCGTGCGTGACGGTGAGCCAGCGGTGCTTGGCGACGCCGCGCAGCGACAGCCGCCGCTCGGGCTCCACCACCAGCATGTGGCGGATCAGGTTCTCGCAGTCTGGTGGGATATGAAAACAAGAGTCAAGCGTGAGTTGGACTTGGAGAAGTGTTTGGAACAGTTTTACAAGAGTAAGATAAGATCCGAGTAGGTGACGGCACCAATGATGGACACTTTTAGCTGACAGGCACCAGTAATGGACACTTCACTCTTAATTCAAATGTCATACGGTCCTAAATTGATTGTTGCAAAACAAATGAATAATCCTTATCTTCTGTAAAATAAGAATCAGTGTCCATTATTGGGGCCTTGTCCATTACTGGTTCCATCAGTGAGATTTTTTTTTAATATTTATTTATCCTTGACGTCGATTAAATTCTTGAATTTAATTTATTTTTTATTATTTGTAATACTTATACTAATACAATAGAAATACACTCTGTGAAACAACGGAAAGTACCTATGGTCCTAACCTAGGCTATAAATACATACTACATACATAAACTCACGCCTTTACTCCCAGAGTGGGGTAGGCAGAGCTACAGAATTTCCAACAACTATAAAAACTTTTTGATAATTCTGTAACCACATTTTGCACACTTAGGCGAAGATGTTTACCAGTGTATTAGTGACAGGTTGCAAGCCCATCGCCTAACAGTACTACACGCCTTTATTACCTTAGTCGGCTTTTACGACTTTAAATATACGGAATAAAATTTAACGTTACGATTACGTTGACATTTTTTTAAATTTTGACTTGAGTCATTATTTTTGTCAAGTTAATTTCGTTTCATTCCGTATACGTCACTTGTTCTTCATTCGTGGACGTTTTCCCTTTGAACCTTAATGACAGTACATCTTTCAAGTGTATCTTTCAATACTTATGCGTAAGTATAATACTGCCCTTTTAAATAATAATAATAATAATAATATAAGGGGACAATCTCACACCAATTGACCTAGTCCCAAACTAAGCTCTAGGCTTGTACTATGGGTACTAGACAACGATATAAATACTTATATAGAGAAATATATACTTAAATACATAGAAAACATCCATGACTCAGGAATAAATATTCGAGCTCATCACACAAATATCTGCCCTTACCGGGATTCGAACCCAGGACCACTGGCTTCGTAGGCAGGGTCACTACCCACTAGGCCAGCGCGTCGTCAAAAAAAAAGGACGCATGTACCATTTGATAGTCAAAGCAAATTGAACCTTCTGAAATAAGGTCACTTATACTTTCGCAGTTCTATGAGACATGCGCCCTCTTTTATTAAGACTGCACCGAGCAAACGCCGAGCGTCCAGTGGCGCCCTCATTACTTTTATTGTGTTTTCTAATTAACTAAATAATTTCCTTGCAATCAGACGATACGTTTATGCAGCGCAAGTAAAAACACAATTTATGGGATACGTGACACACTTTAATAACAATAACCCTTTGAGTAGTCACCTTAACGGGAAAAGGTGGCCACTTTTTTCCGTTAAGTTGATAACTCGAAGGTGAATTGTTATTAAACTATGTGATATAGGGGAGATGTGTACATAATGATCCCCCTAAGGGAAAATCTTTACTGTGGTCAGAGGTTAAGACATAATCGCAAGATTTAAATTGTAAAGGATAGTGAATTTATATATCTAGGGAACGGCATACTTACTTTTTATGATTTGTATGTGTTTTTTTAATTAATTCTTGTTTTCTAAAAGTTTACTAAGGGATCATTTTAAACACATGCATGTATAAAATGATCCCTAGGGTAGGGTTAAAATGATCCCAGGGATCATTTTGTACTTAAATAATGTTCAATATTAATAAAACAACACCCAGACGTTTATTTAAATCACGTGTAATAAGTACCTAAGAAAACAAAAATATCTAAGCTAGGAGATCAATTTTTTTGAACTAGATAGGTACTGAATCAACAAAATTAAAACTTAAAAAAATGTAACAAACTTTCTTAAGTTTAAAGCATTAACAAATTATAGCTGAACAAATAAACTCTGCTTCTAGAGTTAAGAATAATTAAAAAGATTCACACTTTTTGTCAGACACAACAAAACAAATTTTTTTTTGAAATAGATAGGTTCTACTTAATCAACAAAATAAGAACTTTAAAAAAAATTAACAAACGTTACACTTTTTGTCACACACAACTAAAATATGTAAGCTATGAGATCAATTTTTTTGAAATAGGTGGGTTCTACTTAATCAACAAAATTAGAACTTAAGAAATGTAACAAACGTTCTAAAGTCAACAAATAATAACTGTAAAAAAATAAACCCCAACTCAGCGGGTAGATATTAAGTACAGCCAAGATCACGTCATCACCTTCCGGCTCCATCATCAGATCAGCTCGATAGTACCATAATAATGCATTATAATATAATATAATAATATAATAAATAATGTCATTAGGTTTACACATGTATTTCAAATTTCAGCTCATTCCATCGACGGCAACTGGTTTAGAATTAACTTTGAAAATTTGACCCAAACAAATAATAAAAGCAAGTTAAATAAAAATACTATGGGGTAATATGATCCCGGATCATTTTAGACACACGAAGAGGGATCATTTCACCTCAAACACAAATTTTCAAGACATCGATCAAAATATAACCTTCAAATGCAACATGCGGTATTCAAACATCGCTTAAAATATAGCTGAACATCAACCAAATACGCCAATAAAACAACATTTCAATGAAACTCAACATGCAGAAAGTAATGAAACTTTGAAAATAGGCTTACTATAGATTAGGACCACTTTTATCAATATTTTTCTAATAAAATCACGCAAAGTGCTCTCACCGCCATGACACTTGGAGAGGCAACTGGCGGGGTCGCAGGGACGACTTTTATTCATTATTTGAATAGATGTCGCTAGTGGTTACTCGGAAACGATGGGGAATCATTTTACCTCGAGGGATCATCTTGTACACATCTCCCCTACCCTATAAGTTGTGTTTTCATTTGTAGTAGAAAAACATTTCGTCCAATTTCAAGAAAATACTTTAGTTTATTAGAAAACACAATAAAAGTAATGAGGGCGCCACTGTACATCCGGCGTACGCTCGGCGCAGTCTTAAAACAAAAAAGCCGGTGAAGTGAAGCCATTGTAACCTTGACCCACCATAGAACTGTGTCACAGAGACGTGATGATTCAAGTCATAAGAAGTGTCAAACAAATTGTTTTATAATGTCACTGTGACACCGTTCTATGGTGGGTCAGGGTTCCATTGGGCTGATAGTATATAGTATATAGTATATAGTATAGTATTTTGCGGGTGGTACGACCTTTTGCAGGGTGCGTCCTGATCGCTACCACCATCTTATCCATTAACCTACCGCCAAACAGCAGTGTTCGCATTGTTGCGTTCCGGTTTGGGGATAAGACAGCCGGTGAAATGACTAGCATAGAGGCATTCCATCTTAGTCCTCAGGGTTGGCAACGTATTCGCACTCTTAGGATTGCATTGCAGTCTTGTGAATGCGAATGTCTATGGGTCACAGTTTCCACTTACCATCAGGTGGCCTGTGCGCTCGTTTGCTTTCCCCACGTCATAAAAAAAAAGCAAATTGAACCTTCTGAAATAAGGTCACTTATACTTTCGCGGTTCTATGAGACATGCGCCCTCTTTTATTAGGAAGGCAGAGTAGTGAAGGCACTCACCCTGAGTCATGAAGTACGGTATCCTGAACTTCCCACTGAGCACGACGGTGCGTAGTTCGTGCAGCGTGTTCCCGTCGAACGGCAGCGCGCCACACACCAGCACGTACAGCACCACGCCGAGCGACTGCCGACGGGGACAGTGTTATAATGGGCATTATGGTACCGTTTAAATATACACCCCTTGCAACGAAAACAGGCATAGGTAGGTTTGAAATTCTGTGAATCAATGTTGTATGCTGTGCACACGAGTACGTACAGCAGTACGCCGAGCGACTGCCGACGCGGACAGTGTTATAATGGGCATTATGGTACCGTTTTAATATACACCCCTTGTAAAGAAAACAGGCATAGGTAGGTTTGAAATTCTGTCAATCAATTAGGTTGTATGCTGTGCACGCGAGTACGTACAGCAGTACGCCGAGCGACTGCCGACAGATAGTGTTATAATGGCCATTATGATACCGTTTAAATATACACCCTTTGCGAAGAAAACAGGCATAGGTAGGTTTTAAATTCTGTGAATCAATGAGGTTGTATGCTGTGCACACGAGCACGTACAGCACCACGCCATATACAGTGTATGTGTAACATGCAGTGTATGCAAGACATTCAAACATTAACATATAGTGTGTGTAACATGCGGTTACTAACGGGCACATTCGACTTTTTCATGTAGTAAGAGTTTTTTCTAACGCAAGGAGAAGGCACAGGAAGTTTTAAAATTTTGTGGATAAATAAAGAAATTACGAGCACAAGGACAGTGTTATAATGGCGATTATGAAACCGTTAAAAAAAGATGTTGATTCAGTAAGTACACCTGCCTGCCTGCCTGCTTCGCAAGACATCACTGCTGATATGAAACAATAGTCATGAAGATACAGCCAGTTATACAAAACACCACATCATCTACATATGCGTCTCACCCATATGTCCGCCTTGGGTCCGTCGTACTGCCGGCCCTCGAACAGCTCGGGCGCGGCGTAGGGCGGGCTGCCGCACCACGTGGACAGCGCGCCGCCCGGGTCGTACTTGTTGCTGAACCCGAAGTCTGCCAGCTGTTCGGTCAACATCACATCATCTACATATACACTCTTCAAGAATGTATAAACAGTCTGCTGTTTTACTAGGGATTGCAAATCACATTCTTTTTGTTTCAATCCGTCGTAGGATATCATATTCGCAAAACATGATATTCGCAAAACATGACATTCGCAAATCATCATAGAAGCAAAACATCACATTAGCAAAACTTAACTGTTATTAAGACATGAATTAGACAGTGTCGACGGATCTCCGCTACTGCGGAGCTCCTATTTCTGTGTAGTTTGGCCCTCCGGGCCTGCTATAAATCTAACATAACCTAAACCTACCTACAATTTTATAACAAACCCCGACTAATTTTAAATATCATGTTATGCGAATATCGTGTTTTGCTAGTATGATGTTATGCGTATATGATGTTTTGCTAGTATGAGCTTTTGCGAATGTGATATTCTAGTGTAGAGTAACCGCTTTTATATGACACCCAATTTGCTATTATCAAACCACTTTCATTTTTCAACCCCCCATTATAGACCCCTTTTTGATTATTTATAAAATTAAAAACAGTAGTTCATCTTCAAACAAAGGTATATCGCGAATATAAAACGGACACATTCCAAAATAATTTGCTTTTCCATTAAAACTCGTATTCCAACCGCTTCTAAATTTAAAACGCAACACTGACTCATTTCGGATTGTGCCCGTTTTGTATTCAATGAACGACATAGTCACACCACAGGCCCATTTTGCGTCGAGGGTTAAAAATGACGAACTATTTGCCAATGGTGTTGTCTCCTACCTTGATATTCATGTCCCTGTCCAGCAGCAGGTTCTCCGCCTTCAGGTCCCGGTGGACGACACCCCTGGAGTGGCAGTAGCCCACGGCCGACACCATTTGGGAGAACGCACGCGCTGCGTCCGCCTCGGGCATGCGCCCTTTGGACACCAGGTGGTCTGGAATTGGTAATCAACATGGAACGTGTTTAATTTTACCTGTTACGAGTACACTTACCATGAGTTACAATTGCCGTGATCGCTAGCAAATCAAATCAAATCAAATAAAATCATCTATTTGTTCCAACACAGGTATCACTATGTTGAGCCGCAAGGCATACAAATTTTAGTTCAGTTAAATAAGATACACATGCAGTTCTTATTAACTAATTGAAATTACTAGATATAAATTCGTGAATAGAGTAGAACGCTTTTGTCACAAGAAATTTAAATAATTGGTTTTAAAACTCGGGTAAATTTTCTATTTTCATTAACTCATCAGGTACACACAACATCACACCTAACTAACCATTAAAGACAGAGCAGAGAGAAAAAGAAAGAGATGTATATATGTGTATTATGTCAACGACATACGCATTCTAGTGCGACTCTCTTTCATGCAATATTTCAGATTTCTGAAGTGTATAGCTAGATGTGTTGCTGTGTGTACTTTATTATATAATCTAGGGGCCATTCCGAGTATGCTCTTCCGCAGTAAAGCAGTTTTAGAGGGCACTACTCCATTTTTTTCCCGAAGTCGTAAACTGTTAAAGCTTTGGAATAAGTGTAGGTAACATCTAACAAAAATTATCATTTCATATAGGTATATGTAAGCTCGGAAAAGTGAATACACATTTTTTTGCGCTCTAAACACCATTTAGCAATTCGAATGCTTTGTCCCTCGCACGGTTTATCTGTTTACTTAAAACTAAGACGCTGCATTTACGATGTGACCGCAACTGCTTTATTTTTTTACCGGGGGTTTTGAAATGTACTCTTTTCATTTTTTATTTTTGTTTCTTTGTGCTACTTAATAATTTGTACTTAATGTGAGATTGCACTGTGCATTTTGTCTTTATTGTCATAATGTTATTAAAATATTAAGTTCTCATTTAAGTGAATTATGTTAAATTCTTATGGGAATAAATGTCTTTAAACCTAAACCTACTCTCTGTAAGAATACTGCGAGGTTTGCGAGAGACAGAGCATTCGACTCGCTAGCGAGTACGGTAGTTGTAACTCGTGGTAAGGGTGAGGACTGGAAAACGGTAACCTATCGATGTTTCGAAAAAATTTGTTCCAGTTTCGGTTGGCCTAAATTTTAATTTGTACGAAAAAAAATATCTCTAAATACATTATTTTTTCAAAATGTTTTTAGATATAATAGCTACGTACGAAAACTGTTTCGTGGACAAAAGTTTGAACTTACTGCACCGAGCAAACATCGAGCGTCCAGCGGCGCCCTCATTACTATTATTGTGTTTTCTAAATTAATTAGCTAAAGAAATTCCTTGCAATCAGACGATACGTGTTTGTAGCGCAAGTAAAAACACAATTTATGGGGCACGTAACAAACTTTAATAACAATTACCCTTTGAGTAGTCAGCTTAACGGGAAACTGTGGCTACTTTTTTCCGTTAAGTTGATAACTCGAAGGTGAATTGTTATTAAACTATGTGATATACCCTATAAGTTGTGTTTTAATTTGTAGTACAAAAACACACCGACCAATTTCCAAAAAATGATTTAGTTTATTAGAAAACACAATAATAGTAATGAGGGCGCCACTGTACATCCGGCGTTCGCTCGGCGCAGTCTTAATGTGTGTTTAAGGGGAGAAACCTTTGTCCAGCAGCGGGACACTCAGATAGGCTAGGAAAAAAAAAGTGTGTTGCTTCTTGTTGGTGAATCATAAAGATTACTTAAAACAAAAAATAACTTAAAATGGTTTTTAAATTTAAAGAGAAGTAAAATTTATTGATACATAGAAATATTAACTATATAATACTAACTAAAATGATATTATTATATTTTATTTAATCGGGAATATTCGGGTCTTATCGTAAATTCTCGTTTTTAACGTACAGTCGGTGTCAATTGAAATGAGCAAAAATGTAAACAAATTAGTACTGTTTCACACATAACCTCAAATTTTAACCGAGTGACCAATTATTAAAAGAAAAACGTTTATTCAATAGAAATTTAATATGAGAGCAACGCAGAGCATAAATTAAAAAAAAAACTATAATAAACGACGTGAATTCGAACTTACCAAATATTTCGCCGTTTGGGGCGTATTCTGTGACTAAATATATTGTGTGAGTGCTCTCCATGACCTGCACACACACATAAACAACATTAGAAGTATATACGTAGGTAGGTATGGCTTGGAGAAGGCACATACAGGCCACCTGCCCCCTATCTCACCATCCCGACATTGACAGGTGACAGTTGACAATTCGGTATACATTGCAAAGTTAACAAGCTTACACATCAGTGGGATTCATATTAGCTGCACCATGTACACTGAAATGTCACCTGTCACCTGTCATTTTCGGGATGGTGAAATAGGGAGCTGATGGTAAATAGGACCTTAATTTTATTTATATCTTAGAAACTGCCGTTCCCACAAACTGTTACTCCAGTTTTGTGTTGCAATGCCTAATTGTTAGTTTGAATTAAAATTGTACTTATTAAAAAAAAGTACCTGATAGAGCCTGACTATGTGGGGATGCCGCAGTCTCTTCATGATGGCGATCTCGCGAAATGTCTTTTTCAGGTTGTCTTCGTCCAGTCGGCTTTTGTCTATGATTTTTATCGCGACCTGAAAAATAAACGATGCGGTCAGTTGGTTGCGTCCCGGCCGAGAGCTGGCGGTTTCGGATTCAATCCCGTCAGAGTAGCACAAGTTGTATTTAAGCATCTACATGTTAGAAGCATGTAAGTTCGTACGTAAGCACGAACACTTCTACAAAAAACGCGAGGATATGCCTGCTCAGCCCAATACGTCATAAACACAAAATTATATTGCCACCTTCCCGCCTTAAAATCATTTCATCCGGCCCTTACTATAAAAATATACAATAATTTACCTAAAATTTTAAGACAAGAAACCAATGAACGTATTTTTTTAAATAAACTCAAACAGTTACTTCTTACTAAAGCTTACTACACAGTAAATGAATACTTAGACGACAAATTAAAGACTGTACACGATAAAATCTGGCCATGCATGATCTGGTGTATCTTTGCGATGAATGCATATTTTCAAGCAGTTTTTTTTTAATATATTGTATAATTATAATACTATATAATGAAATAAAATCGTATCATAATGTATGGGTATGTGTTAGTTTTCGCCAAATATATTCTATCATACCTTTCATCTCTTGTACAGCGTTTTTTGACAATATTCACTCACTTCCTGCTTCTACGCCACAACTGTATTTATATTGTTACAAGCAGTTTTACCCACAATAGAATGTCGTCTTACGAAAAAAATACTTTTTGAAACTCATTTCTATTTGTAGTAGTCAGGAAGACTTTTTACTCCAAGCACTGAAAGTTGTTTTTGTATGGGAGGCATTTATTTGTCAAAAAGTCAAATTCGCCAAAGTTAAAAAACCTCAGAACTATCTTAATCTGAATATAATTAGGAAAGTTTTAACTATTGTGGTAAGATAATTTAATAACGTATAATTTGGCTTGTATAATTAAAAATAATAAAATGTTTTAAAACGGAGAATTTGGTAAAGACTGTCAGAAGATCGTGGACAAAAAAATAAAGGTACTGTGGATTATATAAGGGTCTAAGATACAGACGCTCTTACATTTTATTATGATTGTATTTTTATTATGTAGTTTCATAACCACTGACTATTACAAAAAAGTGCTGCTTGAAAATTAGCATTCATTAAAAAAATACACCAGATCATGCATGGCCAGATTTTATCGTGTACAGTCTTTATAATAATACAAATTAGTAAATTAAACATTAAAAATACTTTTTTTTTCTCTGAAGTCTTCTAATTATTAAAACGATAAGTCTCCCTCTCTCCGAATATGTTTGCTGTGCCCAACAGGGTTCATAATTGAGACAATTATTATATTTCCATCTCTGTAAACATTATGATTGCAATAAAGTATTGAGTATTGAGTATTGAGTATTGAGTATTGAGTATTGAGTATTGAGTATTGAGTATTGAGTATTGAGTATTGAGTATTGAGTATTGAGTATTGAGTATTGAGTATTTTCTCGCTTGTCGCTGCGTCTCTATGGTTACAGAGTAGATACCATAGGACCTTTAAATGTAAAGTTCATCAATGTATTTACGTTTAACGTCCGTCTTCGGTTCACAGAAATTCTGTACTATCAGCCCAATGGAACCCTGACCCACCATAGAATGGTGTCACAGTGACATTATAAAACAATTTGTTTGACACTTCTTATGACTTGAATCATAACGTCTCTGTGACACAGTTCTATGGTGGGTCAAGGTTCCAATGGTCTGATAGTACCTACATACCAAATATCAACTTAATCCGTCCATAAGATTCGCGCAAATTAGCCGCGACAGACAGACAGACACACAAAAGACGGAACCCTTATAAAAGCTTAAAGCTGAGCGGAGACCATTTTGGCCGTAGAGAAAAAAATGTATTTAGGTTAAGACTTTTTTTTTCTTTATGATTGCAAACTGTTTTTTTTATGTGCCAAATAAATTATTTTTCATTTCATTTCATTTCATTTATAGGATATAAGGGTTCCGTCTTTTCATTCGGACTTACGGAACCCTAAAAACATGGCAAACAGGAAATCTTGCTTCGTAAAGTTTGTTAAAAGTCACGATAAAGCGAGCACGATTCCGCGAGACGCGACTTTGTGACTTTGAAAGTTTTCACAAGTAAACTTCCATTATTTGCCAACAAGAACCAGTGAATATATAAAACCGGTTACGAGGGTTCCGTACCTACCTATTTCACCACCTTCACAATGACACCTGACAGGTGACAATTCGTTATACATTTCAAAGTTAACACGCTGATACATCACTGGGTATCATATAAGCTGCACCATGTACACTGTAATGTCACCTGTCACCTGTCATTGTCGGGATGGTGGCTTATTCCGATTTGAATTCGATTTCGAATCGAATCAGCGCTAGCCCAACTCACACTTGACCGGTTTTTAGTATTAATTGTTCTTCTCTGTGGTTTGTACTTAAATCATACCAAATTTGACGCTATAGTATGTTTTTACCGTTTTACCGATACAACAAAAATTAAAATACGTTGAAAACGAAACATTTCTGGTATGAGCAGTATGGGGGTTTCTATATTATATTTAAAAAAAAAACACCAAAATAACACATAGGGTGTCCCGAAAATCGACGTCAACGTCTACAACGTCTATGGCTGATAGAGCAGCTAATAAGTTTCTGTTAAAAATTTCATTTTTGGTACAAGCTTTTGTTGCCTACTGTACATTTTTTTTTCACAGTCGACATCTACTCGTCAAAACAATTATAACAAGCCCTAACACGACGGGTTCATCATGTGTAATTTAGGAGTTCCTATGGCCACCCCGAGTCATACCAGCTCGATGGTACTATACTATTATATTGTCATCACAACTAAAGGCGTATGCAAATTTTCAGCTTCATCGGAAACCGGGAAGTGGGTCAAATTTAACTTGCAAGATTTGACCCTTATATACATACATTGCAAGTTAAATAGAAGCTTTTAAAAAGCTGTCGATTTAACCCCTATCTAACTATGTTCAGCGCATATTCAGATTTTTATAATTTTTTCCTTATGTAGGTACATGTCACGAAAAATCCTTAAATTCAAGTTTTATTTCAGAAGCTTTTCAGTGGTAGATATCTTACATAATTATAATCATTACGAATCAGCGAAGTTTTTAAACTTTGCAGTTTTTTTAAAATCAACTTTTTAAGTAACAAAGTTGTTTTTTCCGTACAAAGTGAAAAACAACACTGGGACACTTAAATTGGGGGCCCTTCGGATAGGAAACCCTAAAAACTTGCCAAGTTACTCGTACAGTCTGAAAGAAGCCTGGTAAACTCCTTAGAAACAAGCAGAGAACATTGAACATTCCCGGAGCTATGCTTATATTATAACCTAAGTTTGAAATATATTTTTCATCACACTTGCTCGTAAATAGTGTCCTAACATGCTAGAAAAATCGACCGTAATTCCAAAATAATACCCGCGGGCCTTTTTTTACCATTACGCCCTATTGTGCGTAATAGCGTGGACTCAAACTATCACAATACGTCAGGAGCCCAATTCTTATGCCATTCGAGATGAAATGTCAGTTGCATAAAATTTCCTAAAAATCTCGCATATTAACTTGATCTCGACGGTCACTAGAATCGGACTCCGAACACGTTTGACATTATCTGTGGTAAGTCACAGACAATGTGTAGGTAGTCTGCCGCAAAAAATGATCTTTTGTCTGATTTCATTTCCTCGCAATTGTGATGAAAAACATTGTATGTTACACGGGTGGTAAAGGAAATACAAAGCTCGAGTCATTAAAGCACACTCTCGTTTGTAATTCTTTCTTTACCACCCTTAATACACAATGTACTATTATCGATTCTAAAGTTCATTATAATTTGTTTCAGAATTTAAAATTACATATAGAGCATATGTAATTTAACTTTAATAGGGACTATGCATGTTTTTAAAAACCGCATTTCTCAACAAAATATGATACATACATACCTACATTAAATCACGCCTGGGGTGTTATTCTCTCAAAAACAACGGACGGTCGGACGAACGAGCGAAATCGCAGCGGCGAGTTTACGTAGTCCCGTCATAGGGCATGCAGTACCGGACCCGGTTCCGAGCATTCCATTTCCCGGTTCTAGGCGGGGAAAATACCGGGACTCCCGGTTCTCCCGGTTCTTTTTTTTACCTCTAATCTCTACCAATCATTAAGATTTGAGAAATAAAACGCTTAAAAAACTTTATGAAACTTTAATTTATATAAATATGCTATAAAATCATGCATGTTTTCTTTTCTTAATTAAGTAAAACACATACTATACAGTTGTTTGTTCTTCCTTTGATTTTTTTTACAAATCTAGAGATCAATTATTGCAAATATGCCACAAAATATGATGGATGGTGATGCGATGTTGCAGCTTGCTTGTGCCGGCCGGCGTCGTCGCTCAAGTGTGAATTTTGATGTTTGTGATACGCGCCACGATTTTTTTTTGATATTCATGGTAAGAACCGGGAGAACCGGGATGTAATCTTATGTACCGGTTCTTTAGCCACTATCAAATTCCTGGGATTTCCCGGGAATTACAGAACCGGGATTTCCCGGGAGGATGCCCTAGTCCCGTCGTCGGAGCGATCACACATTTTAGCGCGTGCATTTTCTATTAAGCAGCCTTATACATTCGATTCATCGACAGAAACCATGCTGCTAAATTGAAAGTGTACGCGCTAAAATATGTTTTGTTCGCACTGACGGGACTAGTAAACTCGCCGCTGCGATTTCGCTCGTTCGTCCGACCGTCCGTTGTTTTTGAGAGAATAACACCCCTGGTTGGTAGTTGCCTACGAAGCTAGCGGTCCTGGGTTCGATCCCCGGTATGGGGAAATAAAAGTGATGAGCGCGAGTATTTGTTTCCGAGTCCTTGATGTTTTCTTTGTGTTTATTTTTCTATACAATGTAACGTTACAATTCCATGATTGTATGTTACAATAAATTTTAACCTTAATTTATAATTTTTTAACAAATTAATAACAAAATCTGTAGTAAAATATATATATTATCTTAAATAATTAACTATTTTACACTGAAATATAAGTACTTATCTAATATAATATAGGTACTACAATTAAAAGTTAAAACTAAACTTATTTAAATTAAAATTAAACTTAGCTAATCAAATATTAAAGATATAGAATAATAGGCTGAATGAATTAACATTTTAACATTTTATTAGTCTAGGTTACAACTAATTAATCAACTAATAGTAATTTATCAAATTATTAATTGTTGTTTTAATACGGCTTTTATAATCATACGTAATTTCAATTAAAATTAATTCTAGTCATAATTATTCAATACATTTACATTCTTAGTCATGCTAGCGTAATGTTATGAATTTAACGCATCCAACTGTACCAGTGCAGCGCTTGGGTGGTCCGCCTTTGTTCTCGCTTGCATAGCGACAGGCGGGAGTGTGCGCTGGCGTCGCCATTCCGCTTCGAGGAGCTGTTGACGCTGGACGTATGTCGGTGCGCTCGCGACTCATTTAGTTCGCGACATCTCGCGCGCTGACGTGTTGCGTGCGCTCGTTAGTCAAAGTTGTTCTAAACTAGACTTACAAATTATAATATAACAACGTTCATCTCGCACCCCGATTTGGGTAAGTGTTGGAAGTTACCCATTTATAGGAGCGTAGTTTTATATAGTGTTAATTTTAAAATGTGTTGTGAATTGGTACCTATTCCATCTTTAACTTCATAAGTTTTCCGCTTTAACGCAAGTCACTGTAGTGCTTTTGGGCCTGCTTACGATTGTCTTTCTTACATTCATAATTCTTAGTTTCCGCTTAATTTCATTGTACCTCCGTTCTGATTGTGAGCACCATCACCAACTACTGACCGGTCCCCTTTTTGCTATCGCTTCGCTGAAACCGGGTGCTCATCATCAACGGTATTAGGAGCGCACTCTAATGCGAGTCATTAATTCCCAGGGTGTTACGTTTATGCTGGAGAAGCCGCAACTGCCACCGAAATTCCCCGGAGCGGCCATTTTGTGTTCACCGTTCTGCCTGCGTCACCACCAGCTGCCAACTGCCACCGCAATCCCCGGGGGCGGCCATTTTGTGAACACCGTTCTGCCTGCGTCACCACCAGCTGCCGACCACCTTCGCAGCGATCAGCCAGCCAGGGGAGTACCGGACTGCATAGGTGGAACTAGACGGGCTATTTTATAAATCCACGCAATAAATTCGTGTCGGCAATTTTGGTTGGTTTAATTTCTGCTACTCGCAAACCCCAAAGGTCACAACAAACGAGTACGTTAATCGTAGTTTAGTACCTACTAGCGACCCGCCCTCGCTTCGCTTCGGTTTATGACAGTTTTCTGCAACACCCGTACATAAAACAGAATAAATTATACATAAAAACCTTCCTATCAAATCACTCTATCTATTAAAAAAACCGCTTCAAAATCCGTTGCGTAGTTTTAAAGATCTAAGCACACATAGGGACAGACAGACAGCGGAAACCGACTTTGTTTTATACTATGTAGTGATAGTCTACGGCACTATATAAGTCTCCAAGGCTAGTGCTATGATAAACTGTATTACTTTTATTACCCTTGGGACATCGGTCTAATGAGGGTGGCGCTATAAAACAGTTTTTAGCCGGTGCGAGCCCGACAGTACCTGGGCCGTCCATTCCCAGGTTTTCTCCTCTGCCACTTCCTAATGTTATTTTAAATATCCTACTAAGAAAAGCAAGGACTCAAGTCTTTGGCCATTCAGGCGACCACCAAAAAAAAAGTGTCGCTTTTATTTTTTCCGTTTTTTTTTCTAGTCGCTATTTTTTAGATTCGTGATTTAACCGAACGTCTTTTTTTCTCATTCTTCAAATTTCCCGATCGCATATTTACCATGCTTGATTTTTTGAATCGAAAAATTTCTCCACACTTCTAACGATAAAAATATTTGAAACATCTGAAGTATGTTCACAGAATGCATAACACCGGGCAATTGCATGTCGGACCATGCTCAGTGTAGGGTTCCGTCCGAAGCCGTTACTAGAAGCAAATTAGACCTCGCGACAAACTTACGGGGGACACTTGAATCTAACAAAAAATAGCCCTTTAAAGCTTACATACATACATAAACTCACGCCTTTATTCCCAGAGTGGGGTAGGCAGAGCTAAAGAATTACCAACAATTTTAAAAACTTGTTGATAATTCTGTAACCACATTTTGCACAATTAGGCTAAGATGTTTACCAAAAAAAAGCTTTATATTTCTTAAACGGATCCCTTAATCGAAAAACTGTTGTGACGAACCCGCAATATTTTGAAAGACCTATCCAACGACACACTGTGGGGTAGACAAAAAAAAAAACATCCCCACGTTACAATATTTTATTGGAATGAATATACATGTATACTACTTTCTAGTACTTAGCTTAGACGGACGGACGGACGGACGGACGGACGGACATGGCGAAACTATAAGGGTTCCTAGTTTGACTACGGAACCCTAAAAACCCTGGTATCATTTCTGATACTGTTTGCATCTGGGTTAATACAAATTTCGAACTTGCGAACGGATACCCTAGTTGGTAACTTATACATTTTCTTTAAGCAACCGTTGAAAAGCTTCGTTAAGGTCAACATTCGAAGGTTTCCAAACTGGGCCAAGGGCGAAGAGTGCAGCCTTACAGATGGCAATGAGTTACGGAACATGGAATGTCAAACGAAGGTGGAACTCGCTTTACTTATCATACTATCAGACCATTGGAACCTTGACCCACCATAGAACTGTGTCACAGAGACGTTATGATTCAAGTCATAAGAAGTGCCAAACAAATTGTTTTATAATGTCACTGTGACACCGTTCTATGGTGGGTCAGGGTTCCATTGGGCTGATAGTACATTATTAGCTTTCCTGACCCGTGTGGTTGCCGGGTTAGAACAGTGCCACTCCATGTCTTCCCGTGGATGTCGTAAGAGACGGCTAAGGGAATAAAGGCGTATAGTACTGTTAGGCGATGGGCTTGCAACCTGTCACTAATACACTGGTAAACATCTTAGCCTAATTGTGCAAAATGTGGTTACAGAATTATCAACAAGCTTTTATAGTTGTTGGTAATTCTGTAGCTCTGCCTACCCCACTCTGGGAATAAAGGCGTGAGTTTATGTATGTATGTAGGTATGTATGAAGACCAGGGCCCGTATTACGCTCGCTTTTAACGCGGTCGATAAAGCATCCGTCACTATCGCACTTATATATTGGTCAGAAAGGAACAGATGCCTTATCCACGTTTATCCATATCGATAAACACGACCATAATTGGCTATATGGCCGCGTTTATCGCGTGACAAAGTTTGGATAAGGCATCCGTCACCTTCTGACACGTAAATAAGTACGAGCGTGACGGATGCTTTATCCACATTTGACACGCGATATAGACAGCCATACTAGACCCGCAAAGATAGATAAAAAGCCCGATATGACGGTGAACCCATCTTTTTGAGCTAATCTATACTAATATTATAAAGCTGACGAGCATGTTTGTTTGTTTGCTTGTACGCGCTAATCTCAGGAACTACAGGGGTGTTATTCTCTCAAAAACAACGGACGGGCGAAAGAACGAGCGAAATTGCAGCGGCGAGTGTAAGTAGTCCCGTCAGAGCGAACAAAACACATTTTAGCGCGTGCATTTTCAATTAAGCAGCCTTATACGTTCGAACCATCGGCAGAAACCATTCACGCGCTAAAATATATATCAGGGGGGACAATGTGTCACACCAATTGACCTAGTCCCAAACTAAGCTCTAGGCTTGTATCTACTATGGGTACTAGACAACGATATAAATACTTATATAGAGAAATATATACTTAAACCACCAGCAAGACATTGTAATATTGTACCGGATAAATAATTTAATTTTGTACCTTAACTTTAAATGTAATTTTTGTAATTATTATAACGTGACATGTAATATTCTAATAATATTATGAATAAATGAGTATATGAGTATATAAATACATGGAAAACATCCATGAGTCAGGAACAAATATTTTGCGCTCATCACACAAATATCTGCCCTTACCGGGATTTGAACCCAGGACCTCTAGCTTCGTAGGCAGGGTCAGTACCCAACTAGGCTATCGCGTCGTCAATATGTTTTGTTCGCACTGACGGGACTACTTAAACTCGCCGCATGGGCGCGTATTATGGTCGCTTTTATCGCGGTGGACAAAGCTTCCGTCACTCTCACACTTACATACTGTTCAGAAAGAGACAGAAGTTTTATCCACGCTTATCCACGTTGATAAACACGACCATAATAAGCCCGCAGCTCGCCATAATCAGAAATGCACGGACGGACAGGTAACCCTATTTATTTATTTACCTATTATGGCTGGAAAACTCCGCCGACCTCGATCGGAAATCAACAAAGTTTGCGCCAAAATCAATATCCAAGTAAATGCGGCTCTACAGCAAATATTTATATTTCACGAAATTATTACTTCAAAGCATTAGGAAAGGAGAATAGGTTTTACTAGCGACCCGCCCTCGCTTTGCTTCGGTTTATGTGAGTACCTATGATATATAGCCCGTGAGTTCTCTGTGACACCCGTAGGTACAGTCGACGCCATAAATATGTTTACACTTTAGTACCTTGTCTATTTAGCGTCATGTTTAAACTGCCATTTGAAATTGTCATAACGGATAAAGGGACGAGGTACTAAAGTGTAAACATATTTATGGCGTCGACTGTACATAAACCTGAATTTATCCATATAATATTGAAGGCAAACCTGACTCACTGACTTATATATCGACGCACAGCCGAAACGACTGTACCTAGAAACTTGAAATTTAGTACAGGGGTCCCTTTCATGATAATGACTAAGAAAGGGTTTTTAAAAATTCACCCCCTAAGTGGTTAAAATAGGGGGAGTAGCGGGAAACTTTTTCTATGCGTACGAATTCGCGGGCATCCTCTAGTTTAGAATAGTTTAGCCATGGGGTTAACCTAGAGTAGGATATGATAACCCGGGGTGGCCTGGTAAAAATAAACTTTTTTTTTGTACCACTGTGTTTTTTTTTAACGTATTCCGTTTTGATATCTAGACGTATAGGGTATAGGTAACAAACTAAGTCGTCTATATACTAATATTAAAATGCTGAAGAGTTTGTTTGTTTGTTTGCTTGAACGCTCTACTCTCAGGAACTACTTACTTACTGGTTGAAATACTTAAATCGGAGAAATACTGGAAACGGGCCGAATCTTAAGTACTTACCTACCTGAAACCGACGTGCGTGCATGACTCGATGTATGAATGTGGAAGGAGCGAAAGAAATTTGTCAAGATCGTAGCAAGTGGAAAGAAGTGGTCTCTGCCTACCCCACTGGGAAACAGGCGTGATTTAATGTATGTATGTAAGATACGTATTTGTTGAAGAAAGAGTTTATGAAGAAGAATTTTTCAAATCGGACCTGTAGTTCCTGAGATTAGCGCGTTCAAGCAAACAAACAAACAAACAAATTCTACCCCCCTTACTTATAAAAGTGGAATAAGCATGGAATAGTTTATGCCATGCTTTGTCCTTATCTATAATTGTGACATTTGCATCTAACAGAAAGTGACAAAGCATGGCATAAACTGTTCCAATCTTACTCCACGTTTATAAGGGGGTTCAGCTTTATAATATTAGTATATATAGTATAAAACAAAGTCGCTTCCCGCTGTCTGTCTGTCCCTATGTATGCTTAGATCTTTAAAACTACGCAACGGATTTTGATGCGGTTTTTTTAGAGAGTGATTCAAGAGGAAGGTTTTTATGTATAAATATGTAGATAAATATATAACTTAGAATCAAATGCTTAAGCTCAATACATATAACTTTGTCTATACAAGGAATCAAAGCAAAACTGCTAGCGTGATATGATAACCATAACTCAATCTATGTACAGTCAACCAATTTGATTTCTAGGCCACTTTGGACTATGTTAAAGTGACGTTGTCAACCAAAACGTAAGAGACTCCCTATGATTTGGTTTACAACGTCACGTTGACAAAGTCCATAGTGGCCTAGGAATCAAATTGGTTGACTGTACGTTAACAACTATTACTACTCGCAAGCAAAGCTTGTAAAAACAGATGAAAACAGAATGTTTTTATAATTGTAGTATTTATTCAAAATAAAAGAAAACAAAAGTAGTCTGATACTTTTAGGTATTTAAAAAAATGTAAACAATCCAAACCACGTGACATTGTTAAACAGACAAATCTGTTTAACTGCACTTTGACATATCAGTGTTCTGCTTCTATTGGCTGACGAACTATATATCACGTGGCAGTTTTGTTTAAATTTTTTTAAATACCTAGAAGTATAGACTATAGTTTGAATCAAATTTCACTTCATCAAATGTCATAATATGTATGTAAGACACGGGACTGCTCTCTGAAAAAGCTCATTGGTCCAGCTGAAAATCAACGCTGTGACTATAAGTTGCAGCATCTTGCTGCGCTGGTCGCCATTTAAGTGCTAATCTTTAAGTATACTCATATTATAAATTAATTAAGTTTTGTGTCATACACTTTTTTTTTTTATTGTTAATCTGCAGTCAGTCGCAAGACTTTAATCAGATGTTTTGAGAGAGAAGGAGATTTATGGCAAGACGGGGCCAGTGCCCTAACATCCCTTATCAGGCTACCACAACGGCTTTTGAGGCTTTTGACATGGTCTGGCCCAAGTAGGGAAGTCAAGGGATTTGGATGGTTAGATAGGCGGGCCTTGTAGCTTGTTGCATATAATTGCGCTTCTTCAGTGACTGTTGGCATTTCCAAGTATTCATGGATTTCAGTGTTACGAACATACCATGGTGCAGCCATGGGATCCAACTATGGTCTTCAGCTAGCAAGTCAAATGTTCTCTTACACTTAATCAATGTTTTTTTTTTTTTTTTTTAGTTTGTGTTTGTATCAGCACCTGATATTAGGCTGAAAGACCAAAGAATCGTTTGTCCGCAACCCATCATCAATTATAGGTTCTATATTTTAAAATGTAAAAAAACTAACAAAGATACTTTAACATTCACACTAGTAAAGATAGTTGCATATTTTAAAATGATATTTCAACCAAAAGATGTTCAGTAAATATTAAAATTGCTGTGTTTAATTTCGTCCAAAACCAATGTTGGCAAGATATTAGGCTCTATACAACTACATTGAAAAACCAAAATTGAAAAAACAATTAAATGAATAAGTTCCTTAAGACTTACAGAAATTGTTATTTCCAGAGTGGGGTAGGCAGAGCTACGGAATTACCAACAACTCTAATAACTTATTCATGATTCTGTAACCACATTTTGCGCAAACAGGCTAAGATGCTTACCAGGGTATTAGTGACAGGTTGCAAGCCCATCGCCTAACAGTACTACACGCCTTTATTCCCTTAGTCGCATCTTGCGACATCCATGGGAAGATGTGGAGTGGCACTATTCTAACCCGGCAACCACGCGGGGATTCTTATTTATTTAAATCGAAATTAACAAATTCACCACCAAGTCCGACAATCAGGTATTCTGTGATATGTTCCCATGCCGCACTACCCAATTGTCAGGTCTTTTAGTACTATTTGCCGCTACGCTGGTGTGTGGTAGTGGTGGTGTGGGAATTTGTTTTGTCGCAGTAAACATGTTAAGTCGCTGGCAAAGAAATATATTCAAATAAATATAAACCACTGATAAATAATAATACGGTTTTATTTCCTATTGTAAAAAGGGTTTCAGTACCTATAGCTTAAGCTTAATTGAGTATATGAAGCCTGATTTATATTAGTCAAGGACAGTGGACAGTACAGTAATGTAAACCGCCCGGACAGTAGCGAGTCAAGTTGCCTTGCCAGTAGATCCAAATAGAATTGCTTTCTTTATTATCACTCCACTGTCCTTGCCACTGTACTTGCCACTGTCCTTGACCTATGTAAATCACGCTTAAGAAACAATAATTGCATATAATGTTAAATATTTTTTCGCATATTATTTTGCCCAATGATTAACTAGTAGAAAAATCAAAAGGCATTAAGCCTGCTATTTAAATTGTATTGATTTATTTTAAAAAACAAACCAAAGATAAGTTGAAAAATAATTAATTTACAGGTTATGTTTTATGGCACAATAACAAAATTGCAATAACATTCCAATTAGAAAAAAAAACTAGACAGTGAAGTTTTTAATTTCTAATCAGACCAAGATAAATGTAAAAGTGGTACACAATGAACACGTTTAATGTAATTGGCCAAAGGACACAGAAGGCAATTGACAATAATTGAGTGTCCGAGGTCAGATAAGAAAAAAACACAATCCCATACACCAATTGAAAAACACTTCGATCGAAAAACTATAGGAAAAATTTGAATTCAGCTTTAATCCGACAAAATGAAAAAGGTAAGAAAATAAGCAACATTAAAAGTAAACAAGCGCCTAGCAAAACGGGTTGCGTAGTTTTTTTAAGAACATTCCCAATAAAAGACAGTGTTTTGGATTAAAACCTGTTTCGTTTGTCATGTCAAACCGAAGTTTTCGTGATGGAAAAAAACCAAGCGCACTGCACTATACACTTAACTTCACAGACACACAAACGAGTCGTAATAATCGCTAAATCAGCTTAATATCACTCGTTTTAACACGAAAAGAGCACTTTGAGATGAGATACGCACCTTACATTTCGTTATTACATGTGTAGCGAGCTTAACCACGGCGAAATTTCCAGTTCCTATTGTCTTTTCTAGATCGTAATTACCGACGCGGACTAGTTGGTCTATTGGAAAATGTTTTGATTTGGCCATCGGTTCGAAATTGTTGGCCATTTTCGTGAAAATAATGTGAAAAACCGCTCGGTGTCGCGATGTACCGAGCGATTCTTTAACTACTGTCGTTTAGTTCAGGAGTTTCGCCGCGCGGCGCCACCTCCGCTCACGTCACCCGCTGAGGGATGCTAAAGTGCGTAGCACCATATTTCATTAATAAACACTTATATTAATCATAAAATCTGAAATAAACCACGTCTTATCCATAGTTTCACTAATGTTTATTAAAACAACAGTTTCCGACAGTTTTAACAACATAAATATTATATAAAGCACCGTTCTTATCAGTAAGTTTGTTATCATTTCAATAGGCTGCACTTAAACGTCACTCAGTTATGAAAAAAATAACTCGATTCACAACATTTACGCGCTAGAGCTATCTCTTTTACGCCCATTCATTTTTCATGCGTTAGAAAGAGCGAAAAGACTGATGGCTTACTGTGACGTCACGCGTATCTGTTTACGTCACTCGCGCCAATTTTCAAATGGCGTACGTCAAGGGATATATTGATTTTTAAGAAGCAAGTTAAAAGTGCACACTGTACGTGTAGTTTCTTTGTTGCAAGGACATCTTCCCATTATTATTACTTTAAAAAAGCTGTCTAAATAGTCACATTTACCTATTTATCGCATAGGCGCTCTTTCAATGTCGAATCTTTGAAATAATTCAAATATGTTTAATGACTAGTATTAAGGCGTTACATATTTATTATTAGTTTTTCCTTGCTGAGCTACAGAATTACCTACATATTTAAAATGTTGTTGATAATTCAGTAAGCACATTTAAAAAAGTCCCAATAATAAAGTGCAAGTGGTTTGCATTTACAGCAAAGAGTTGTAACAAACAGCTACTCGAGATCAATGAAAAAGTCACGCGTAGCTATCATCTTGGTTCTTCAAGGTCAAATATTTAGTTTACCGCACTTCTTACGAACGGTTGATAAATAATGATAATTGGACTTCCTGCAATTTATTTGTATAAATTATTAACATGTTTGAACGACGTTCAAAACCTGTACCTATTAGTATTTATTTATCAATGTGATTGATGGCAATAAAATAGTGACTTTGGTGCCATCTATTGTCATTCTTAGAAACTAGAAACACATCGTAAACCTCATAGCGACTTGGTTGTCCACGTTGTTTCACTACTGACCGCTAGATAGCGGTACTTAACACTTCTTGGATTTTTTGCGGGCTTCGTTCGACATTACTTTTATTAATATTTACTGACATACTCAAAGAATGTCCAGTTGCTACTTTTGATTTTTTCTGTTTACTATTCACTCTACTAACTTGACATAGGCGAATATAAGGATTATATCGTTTCTTTACTTTCTCAACCTCGTATCTAATCGAATAATTAGATAGGAAAAGCACTCGTGTATTCTTCTGAATAAAGACTACTTTATTATCTAACTATTCTATCAGAGTGAATATATATATCACCCCATTTACATGCTTCTACTTAAAACCGATCCCGTGCTTGAGTAACGTTCAAATCCCAAACTTAAGGTTTAACTATCCAGAGAGGTAACGCAGCCAGCATCATGGGTACAATGCCGCAAACGGATCTATTAGAAGGGGTATTCTTTTTGTAGTTGTGTACACAAATATATTTAATAATTCTAGTTTTAAGTAGATAATAGGTTTTACATTAGTTATTAATTATTATAATTATTATGGTTTACTGTATATTAGTTATTATAAATAAATGATTCTAATACTATTCTATCAGATATGATTTTGAGAAAGTAAATATTACCAATAGTGCCATCTATTGAAATTCTTATAAACTAGAAACACTAATCGTAACCCTCATAGCGACTTGATTGTTCACGTTGTTTCACTACTGACCGCTAGATAGCGTTACTTAACACTTCTTGGATTTTTTGCGGGCTCGTTCGACATGACTTTTATTAAAATTTACTGACATACTCAAAGGATGTCCAGTTGTTACTTTTGATTTATTCTGTTTACTGATTCACTCTATTAACTTGACTGTTTTCTAAAAAATAAAGACTACTTTCTTATCTAACTATTCTACAAAGTAAACGTCACCAATGGTGCCATCTATTGTCATTCTTAGAAACTAGAAACACTAATCGTAACCCCCATAGCGACTTGATTGTCCATGTTGTTTCACTACTAACCGCTAGATAGCGTTACTTAACACTTCTTAGATTTTTGCGGGCTTCGTCGACATGACTTGTAACGATGATGCCCAGTTGTTACTTTTGATTAATTCTGTTTACTAATTCACTCTACTAACTTGACTTAGGCGAATATAAGGTTATATCGTTTCTTTACTTTCTCAACCTCGTATCTAATCGAATAGTTAGATAGGGAAAGCAGTCATGTTTCCTAAAGATTAAAGACTACTTTCCTATCTAACTATTCTATCAGATAAGAGTTTATTTTATTCCTGGAAATTTTTGAGTGAACTAAAACTGCTTTGCTTACTGTATTTACTGTTCGTGTGATCCATACTGATGTTATAGATGCCAAAGTAACTTTAACTTTTAACACCTAAATAGATGAAGAGATTTTAATGAAATGCATAACTTTAACATATACATGTATCAATACGCGGGAAAAGTTTCCTTTTAATAATTACTTTTAAAAATAAAACAACAAAATGAAATAGGATAAAATAAAACAACCGGCAATAATTTACTCTTTTAAATATATATTTTCTATAATATAATATAAATTTACGTATCTTTACATATATAGAAATGTTACCAGGCGTCCCCTGAAGCTGTGTTTATTAAAAATACATGTATAATTATAACTCTTGTAATTAATTAATTAGAATACAGCGATCACTCTCGGACGAAAAATATTTCAACATCTTTGGTTATTAACATCCGGTAATTATAATTATAACGAATAATCCTGAAAATATATTTAATTAAACTTTTAATCAATTCGCTAAAACAAGCCTAAAATCACCCCATTTTTTCCCAATTTAAAACCCGTACATGCTTCTACTTAAAACCGATCCCGTGCTTGAGTAACGTTCAAATCCCAAACTTAAGATCATTATCAATCTTAGTACTTTTTCGTACTTTAACCTCCGTTCTCAATTCTTCGCGTTAGTATTTTTATGTTGCTTTAAGTTAAAATACCAAAAAAGCAAAATACCAGACCTCCATTTGCAGAATGGAAGATGAAATACTATTCTTCCAAACAGGATCCTGATACCAGATACCCTAACATCCATATATTCGTTTTTTATGGCCCAAGATAAGAAGGCAAACGAGCACAGAGGCCACCTGATGGTATGGCAACTGAGACCCATAGACATTTGCCATCTTGAGACTGCAATTCTAAGATCGAGATCTGAGGACTAAGATGGAATGCCTCTACGCTCAGGAAGAAACTGGAAACTAAGTAACTAATGAGTTAAAAAAAATTCAAATGTTCACATATTTTCAGGACACCGTGTAATAAAATCAAATTGCAACAATCAACAATCAATAGAATTGTAAAATATATACAAAAACAAAAAAAAACAATCATGCTAAAACTAAGATGTTTAATGGGACTTCAGGATTTAGCACTACGATCAAACCGGACATAGTTTCATATTGATTTAAAAAAATACAATAATTTAAATTGATATTTTAAATTCAAAATAACAAAACACTAATAGCTAATTGAGTAATCGGCTCTGATGTTTGAGACCGCGCTCAAGATGACTTACTCAAGTGTTAGCCTTAAGCACGGTTTTGTTCTTCTTTACAATGTCTCTGATCTTTATAAAAATATGGAAAAGTAGTATTACTAATTTATTAGTAATATTTTTACCATCAAAATTAAAATGTAATACTCGGCAACAAATGCTCAATACTTTTACTAGTAGGATTTGTTTAAAAACCACTTTAATACTATTCGAGTAAGAAAAAATACTACGAACATATTATAAAGGACAAATTAAATAAATGCAATGAAATGGCCTTTTTATTTTTAATTTTTTCTAGTAACGCAGTGGACAAAATGTAATTTTTTTGTTGGAATAATGATTTCTATTTTTAATAACGCTCTTGTAAATACAGCGGTTTTTTTTTAATTGTACAACTCAGTTTAAACATAGATAAATGAACCAAAAAGTGCATCACTCTCATTAAGTATAAGTAACGCAGGAGACAAAATCTGTGCGTCACAAATTATAGTCACCCATAAATACATTTTTTATTTATTTATCCTTTACAATATTTCGCCGTGTAATGTAATGTAACTATACTGATGTTTAAACTTTAAATAAATACAATCACACAAAAATGCAATAATTTATTTTTCATACATCTGTAGGAACGTAAACACGTAAAGATATGTAATTTAACTCTTAATCAAAGTAATTTTGTCTAAAATTTAAATCATACGTCAGTATGTAAAATAATGATTGTCAAACATATAAAATCATTAACAACATAATTGAGAAAATTAAAATTTCATATCTTCGGTTTTTTATGGTCTCGCCCCCACAGAATACCACGGACTTATCTAAGCCTAACAAAAGGCTAATTAATCCATTCACCGCCAATGATGCCAAAGTTCCATCAAAATCCATCCAAATGACGTGCACTGACACTGAATTTGGTACAAAAAAGTCATACCAGCTGTTATGTTACATGTCCATTAGTTTTCGGATGATTTATGTCAAAATAACGTTCGAAACAGTGTTAAAATAAAAAGCATTGATCGAAATATAAGCAGCGGTAATCTAATTTTCTAATTTAATTTCTAATCGGTTTTAAGTAAAAACACTGTTCCTAATTATAATTTAGAGGTGGTCGAATTAAACTTATTCGTTTTGCTAGAGAAGTCCGTGGGTACCACTTACGCCTTTTTAAAACTAGACAAAAGTAACCATAATAAAATAATTTTAGTAGGAGATGGCAACAAAATTACATTATAAGATCTAGCCTCGAGAGATTTTGAGCCTTAGTGGTCTAGAAGACCGAATTATAGAATCTCGTTAGAGTTATGAAAAGATTTGTCCAGATGTTTACTACCGCAGCAAGTTAAATAAAAGCTTGCAATAAATATGAACTTACCTAACTTGGCTGCTAAGCTTAGCAAGAATTCTAAGCATTTAATAAAACATGTTTTGTAAAATTTTAACTCTCTGGACTTAGTGACGAATTAACTCAAAAAAACCTCGAGTAATTACATTTATTATAAATATAAACAACACTAAACATGTGGCAATATCCATGATAATTTTTACTATTAATAGTAACGCAAGGGACAATCCAGTTTTGCCACGCATATTGCCACATGTTTTAATAATTAATAAATATTAACATGAGTAATTTTAATTTGTTAACCGCCAAAATATAATAATGGCAACTTTAACGACTAATGCTTAAACGGGGTAGACTCTCGCTTATTGTAAAAGTAATACAAGTGGATAAGTACAAGAATATACCTAATATTCGATAGATTTAAAAACCCAACAATTGAAATACTTGAACAATTTGACTTATAGGGCAATCGCAGAATATCTAAGTATAGGAAATTTACATAATTGCATCATAAATAAGCCATGCAAAATTATCCTTTCTGACCACTTTCTCAAAGAGATAAGATAAGAGATAAATTAAGATCTCTTGTTTATTCGATTCTTTGTACTCGCAAAATGTATAAAAATATTCAAGTTAGAGTAACGCATGAGGACAAAAACCATTTTTGTTTTAGGACATAGTTTGTCCACTGTGTTACTTTACAAAAATCTAAATTTAATTTAGTATTTCTAGATAATTATGTATTGCTAGTCGTTTTATTTTATTAAAAAGCTTTTGACTTTACAATATTGGACGATAAAGGCATTGTTATATGGTAATATTATTACAAACTATAGTAAAGTAAATAAGTTTCTCGTCAGAGCTAATAGTGTTTTAGTGGTCAAAGGGAAGATAAAATCGCACGCTTATTTCACCTGACAGCCATAGATTATAAATAATAGAAAAAACATAATTGAAGTTAGCTATCTAGTAAAGATACTGTCCAAAATCTATGCAAGAAAGGTTAAAAAATATTAATTTTGCCGTATGAACAAACCAAAGCTCGATAAACATAAAGTTTATATACTTAACTGACTTGCCTCATTCCGCATTTTTTTTGTTAATTTGTTAAACCTGGCAAGTCATTTGTGAACTAGGTCTTGCGATTGGAATGCAGCCAAATTTGGAATACAATTGAAGACCCGATGACAATGCAATATAATGGCTAATGACTGATGAGTGATGATAGGAGTCTAAAGGTGGCATTAGGATCTCCACTGTACTTAACGTGGACCCTTCGAGTTTGAACTGGGGGCCTAATATGGCTGAGTTTATCGCGTGATGAAGTGATAAGGCATCCGTCACCTTCTGACGACGAAAGTGACGGATACTTTATCCACATTCGACATGCGATATAGACGCAGCCATACTAAGCTCGCTGGTAAGGTTAAGGTTGGTCTCTATAGCAAAATAATGACGGCAAAAAAAATATGTAGACAAGTTGTTGTCTTTTTTTAAATATAATTATGGTTCAACAAAGGAAGTTCTTGAGCAGGTTATAAGAATATAATTACCCTATCTCACATAGTTAATGGACAAATATAAATAACATTCACAATAAATAGATCAATAAATTATATTAATTTTAATTTATTTATATTATTTAAATAAGCATATACACTCTATGTACACTGGACGCAATATTCAACGAGTTAACGCGTCATTTAATAAACATCTTTTTAAATTTAACTATAGTTTGTCCACTTTTGATTTGACTGCTTTTTGACGGCGCAGGCAAGAAGGCGACGGTAACGAGCAATTCCTTAAAGAAGCGAAAGAGTTCTTAATGCTCCGTTGTATAAGATCTTTAACATAATATTAAGTCTATTTAGAAATATAAATTGACATAAAAATAACTCTTGATGAACTTATTTAACCGAATAAGATTGATCTATGTCCAGTAGTAAACGTTCGTTAAAATTATTCAGCATTCAGAATAATTGATGGAAAATCCTTATCACAGTCGCTTTATAGACCGTTACTATGATCGATACTAAAGTTAAATTATCCCGCAAGATATTTCTATTAGACTTTCAGCTTCAAATAATTAATAAGAATTGCTCGTTTTATATCTACAATAACTTACGTACCACTTCTTAACCGCGTATATTTCGCAAACGGAGACGTTTCAAAATTAACGATTCTTTGTACAATAAGTTCCCATGTTCCTGACATTGACCACCATATTTTCTAACAATAATATGAGTATGTTTTAAAAATAATTTTAATGCCAAACATAAATATTAGGTAATTTTGATTTATTTCGTTCGTAACTGTAATACCAATTGAATTTGTCACATAGCCCGCGTGGATGTACCCTGCATTCATACCCGTAAGATTCAAAATTGCGTTTTTTTAGCAGGTTTCTAGATACCCCTCATATGTTTAAAGCTAATAGAGTTGAGGTTCGCTTCTACTTACACTTGGGTAATCATATACATAAAAGGCAATCGCATTCAACATGAAATGTCAGATACGTTACCTTTACGTTTGCTTGTGAATGTTACATTTGTTTTTTATAGTGCAGAGAAGACAAACGAGCACACAGGCTTGATGGTGATATTATGAGGCCCATAGACATTTACCAACTCTAGATTTCGTGATTTCACTCAAATAGGGGTTGATGATTGAGTGGTACAATCACGAGATTTAATTTGGCACCCTAGGCAGGTTGAGTTTCCAAAAAGTTACAAATGACTTGACATCTCTAATGACATTGACGACTTCAAGCATATTTTTCTTGAAATGGGTCCCAAATTAACGCTCGTGACCGTACCTCATTTGACACTATTTCATACTTTTAGCGATACTTTTTAGTTTGTTTTCATATTTGTTACATGTGCCAAATTTTGTTAAAAAATAATCTTAAAAAACCCGTAAAGTTTGCTCGATAAATTAAATTTGCATGGAAGCTACATACATTGAATGTTTGTTTTGAAACGCCCCGTTCACTTGTACAGGAGGCGCGCTACGAAGAGCGCGCAAGCTCGTAGAACAGTACGTACGCTTCGGATGACACCACGTTGCGCGGGTTGATCGGAGTCACTCTAAAATCATAATTCACCAGTTAACAATAAAAAACAGATTATATGATCAACTGTTTTTGAAATAAATTATTCACTAGATTGTTTACTCGATTCGGTAAAATCCTCTTTTTTTCTATAAATTGCAAAAGTAACGCAGGAGAAGTCGAGGCAATGTCCCCTGCGTTACTTTAAGTAAACTAAATACGAGGTTTATCGATATTTTTACAAAGTTTAAATCGTATATTTAAATAGTAATCCACAATAAGACTTAAATTGGTAACAACTTTTATTTTATAAACAATACTACAAATCTAAAATACATAATAACATTCGCCACAAAATCTCATTTAGTTTAGTAGTAATAAGTAACACTGAGTTTTCCGGAAAGGGCAAATACACGGGTGTCCCACGGCTATTTATTTATTTATTTATTATTTATTTATTTATTTTAGGAAGACTTACAGACTAATACAGGAAAGTAAGAATTGGGTATAATATATGACAAGTGTAAATTGCTGACAATAAGTCTCCGCATATTACAAGCTAATTCACAAAGACATACTCACTCAAGATGGTTCGAACACTATTTAGTTAGATATAACTAAAAGACATTTAACAATATAATTATTAGACTAATTGAAGAAAGCATTACTTAAGTTTCTGGTAGCAGCTTGAGCACTAGTGCAAAACAAGTCAATATCAGTCACCGAAGACACCTCGTTAAAAAATTTAGCACCACGCAGTAAAAATGAGTGCAACGGAAAGTAAAAAAGTAAGGAAGTTTTTGAAGTATCTTTTCCTACTCCTGTACTTTTATCTGTCATTTATATAGTCACGAACACTAATATAAGAACATACATAATATGTCCGCAGAATAATCCAGAGAAAAGTCTATCTTGTCTATGCCCCAAAACAGCACTTGTGCGTTTTTGAGATAAAACGATACGGCCAGCTGCCAAAGCTTAGCGTTGCACAATCGATTTAATCATATTTTAACGATTGTGAAATAGGGACTATAAATCACCTAATGTTTTGAGAAATGATTTCAGTTACCTGATTGGTCGATTTTAAAATAGCTGTATTCTGGTTGGTTGATACCAAATATAAAGTGTTTTTAAAAGATTTAAATTAGTTAAAGAGTAACACGTACCTAAAAGAACCTATCGTTCCGTTTGACAGTCGATGTGTATTGTGATTGGTGGATTTAATTTGGTGAAGTATTCTGATTGGTCAAATTAAAATGTTTTGGAATTGTAAATAATTCTATTTTCCATTCCGTCAATTTAAAAACAAAGTAACCATAGACACATATTTTGTCATTTTCTTGTTTCCCGCTCGTTTGTTGTTCTTTACTTCGTTCGTTCGTTTGTAAGTTTTTTCGCTTAGTTTTGCATTTCATTTGAAACCTAGTCGTAGAAAAAGTATTGTATGCAACGGTGTATAACTAAGTCAAAAAACACTCGTGGCGCTTACCTTTACGATGTTCGCCTTCGGCTCACATCGTAACACACGCCACTCATATTTTTTGACCTCTCTTATACAACTATTGCATAAACTACTATAAATATTGAAGATTGAGGATTATTTTATTTTAAAAAGTAAGCAAGACTGCATTTAAAGATTTTTGAAAAACTGCTTGCCTCACCTGGGAATCGAACAGACCAAAATTAAATATGAAAACTAAAACATTCTGCATTTTTATGTAAAAATAAAGGAACAATGTGAAATTTTACATTCACGTTATTAGAAAATTTATTAGTACGTAAAATACATGCACCTGTCGATATTTTTTTTAATCTTTGAATGCAATATTATTCACTTTTCAAAATAAAATAAAGTTTCTAAATAGCATACGGACCATATTTAAGGCCCTTCATGTGGCATAGCCTAGTAGTTGTTCCAGAGTCGTGGGTGTTTTCTGTGCATTCAAGTAAGTACGTCTCTATGTAAGTTTATCGTTGTCTAGTACCCATAGTAAACGTCTAGAGCTTAGTTTGGACCTAGGTCAACTTGTGCGAGATCGTCCCTGATATATTTATTTCAGGGAACCGACCACCCTTTCCCCGATAAAAGCCTTTATAAGACTTACCTCTCGAAGTACAACCCACTAAAAGAATAACCCCTTTGGAAGAAATATACGACTTAGTTGTTTGTTAAACTAGCCATCACATAAGGGAAACCTAAAGAGCAGCGATAATTGATATCCTTCTTATTGCATAACCAAATATAAGGGTAACCCTTATAAATACCGCTTAAAAAGCCAATCGATTTTTTTTAAGTTAAAGGGATATAGGTATCACTCAAAATATAGCGCTACAAAAGCAAAATCGAGCAAAACGTACACGGAACGGATTTGGTAAGGGTAACCCTTATAAATAGCACTTTAAAAAGCAAATCGAACGGCATTCAAGCGATACGACTCTACTAAGTAATACATAAACTCACGCCTTTATTCCCAGAGTGGGGTAGGCAGAGCTACAGAATTACCAACAACTATTTGATAATTCTGTAACCACATTTGCTCACTTAGGCGAAGATGTTTACCAGTGTATTAGTGACAGGTTGCAAGCCCATCGCCTAACAGTACTACACGCCTTTATTACCTTAGTCGGCTTTTACGACATCCACGGAAAGAAAGATATTTTTCATCACACTTGCTCGTAAATAGTGTCCTAACATGCTAGAAAAATCGACCGTAAATCCAAAATAATACCCGCGGGCCTTTTTTTACCATTACGTTACTTAAGTGCGTAATAGCTTTTTTTTTTAAATATTATCCGTGGACTCGAACTATCACAATACGTCAGGACCCCAATTCTTGTGCCATTCGATATGAAGTTTCATTCGAGATGAAATGTCAGTTGAATACTATTTCCTAACAATCTCGCATAATAAACTATTGATCTCATATGTCACTAGAATCGGACTCGGAACACGTTTGACATTATCTGTGGTAAGTCACAGACAATGACGTAGTCTGCCGCTAATAAGTTAAAAATATGATCTTTTGTCTGATTTTATTTCATTTCCTCGCAATTGTGATGAAAAACATTGTATGTTACACGGGTGGTAAAGGAAATACAAAGCTGGAGTCATTAAAGCCCTCAGCCTTTTCTAACAGACTCTCGTTTGTAATTCTTTCTTTACCACCCTTAATACACAATGTACTATTATTTACCTGGAGTCGTTATACTCGTGCCAGTCGCCGGTGTAGGGATGCTTGCAATACGCCGTGTAGTGGCCGGAGTACGTGGTGCCTGCCGACAATTAACACTGGTTTACATACATACATAAACTCACGCCTTCGTTCCCAGAGGGGTAGGCAGAGCAACAGAATTACCAACAACTCTAAAAACTTGTTGATAATTCTTTAACCACACTTTGCACAATTGGGCTTAGATGTTTACCAGCGTATTGACATGTTGCAAGCCCATCGCCTAGTTTAAGACTGCACCGCGCAAACGTCGAGCGTCCAGTGGCGCCCTCATTACTATTATTGTGTTTTCTAATTAACTAAAGAGTTTCCTTGCAATCAGACGATGCGTTTTTGTAGCGCAAGTAAAAACACAATTCATGGGATACGTAACAAACTTTAATAACAATTACCCTTTGAGTAGTCAGCTTACCGGGAACAGGTGGCCACTTTTTTCCGTGAAGATGTAGTAGTAGTAGTCATTTATTTCGTATTGGAAATTACATTATTATCTGTCGCATAGTTATAATGAATTCACAATAAGATCGTCAGTAAGTATAAAAAATAAAAAGTAAAAAATCAAATAATGTCAATGTGTAAAAAAGTAATAATAATAATGGATCAAAATACAAAAACAAAATAATGAATAATGATGATAACTCAAAGGTGAATTGTTATTAAACTATGTGATATACCCGATAAGTTGTGTTTTTATTTGTAGTACAAAAACCTACCAACCAATTTCAAGAAAATACTTTAGTTTTTTTAGAAAACACAATAACAGTAATGAGGGCGCCATTGTACACCCGGCATACGCTCGGCGCAGTCTTAAGACGAATAAATAATAATATTTATTGGTAAGTGGGATCCGATACCAACATGTTTAAGAGCTCAAAGGCGTTGGTGACCCTCAGGCCCTTTTGACCGGGGCACCATCGCGACGTAACCAGTCGCCCGTACCAACAAAATGTATGACGGGTTGCGTTACAAACCGGACAATAGGTGAGATATCTTAGGTTTTCTTCAAGGGAATACTTCGTAAGCATTTGCTGGAACAAGATGTTGTGAACAATTTTTCGGCTATTGCCATGAGTCTCTGTTATTTTTTTAGGTTTATATATTATTGTTAGACATCGGAATCAACGTTCAAATTTCATGGCAATGTATGGTCGGCAGAAAAACAAATACAAACAAATACACTTAGTATTTTAAACCTTTATTTTGTATAAGTAAAAAAGAACTAAAAATGTAAATAAATATAAAATCAGGATATTGTGTTGAGTCCATTATCTCAGTCTAACACGGAGTTTGATTGGGCATTTGTCATTAAAGCTAATTTTCAGTTATGAAACTTATGAATTATGAATGTTTCGATAAACTATTATTTGACTTTACAGATTATTTTGCATGACAGTTAAATTGACATTCGTTGGGAAATTTAACATAGTTTTATTTTTCGAATGCGAAATGAGTATTGAGGTTTTATGACGTATTTAGAATATCAACCTCTTTTAGTATATTTACAGTTTACCGCAGTGTATAAGTGTAAAAACAAAAAAAATAATTAAACGTTATTATTCAAATATTCAAATGTATTTATTTATTTTAGGTTACCGAGTGCCATGAAATTTGAACGTTGATACCGATGTATAATTATTGTATACATTTGATAGTACTTTTAGCGTACAGTATTATTATTTTGTAAATATGTTCTATACTTTCCGTCTTTCTTTTTCTGTGCACTTCTTGTGCTAGTTTCTCTATGATTATTTGGGTGACTGGAGGAGAATGCCATTAGGCATTATGTCTGTCATTTGTGCTTTTTTTTAGTGCAATTAAGGTAGACGACTAGTTGCGCCGTCATGATGTCCTGGTAAGAAGTGGGGCTGGAGAGGAAGTAAGATGGAATGCCTCTATGCTACTTATTTCACTGATTATCTTATCGGGGTGGGCTTAAGGGGGTGGTAGCGATCTGGACCCTGCCTAAGGTCCTACCACCGGTAAAAATGATCGTATCTCACATTAGACAATGTAATGAAAAATTCAGCAACAGCTAAGTGAAATGACGTCTTCGATAATAGTTATTTATGTAACTGGTGCATAATGAGACGCATTAATACACGAGTGTTTTAATGCCTAATCACGCGTACAGTCGCATACGTAACTTTATCTACATGTATATTATAAGTTTTCTACAATATGTGAGAAACCTTTATCTGTCGTTGCCCTGTATATTAATGTACCTGACCAATACTTTCAAGTGAACATTAAGATGCAACTAAATCGATAACCGATACTTTAATGACATGTAATACTTTAATGTTAACATTAAAGTACATCCACAGATACAGGTTTCTTAACATAGGCCTTTTGCTTATCGTTTCATATTATAAAGAAGTTATGATATGGATGTAGATAAAACATAATTTAAAAAGGATGAAGGCAAACGAGCACACAGGCCACCTGATGGTAAGTGAATTCTGGAACCCATAGACATTTGGAGTCTTGACATTGCAATCTTACGATAACAATCTCAAGACTGCCAATGCGTTGCCAACTGAGGACTTCCATGGAATGTTTCTATTGGCTGTACTTGATTTCCATCGAGCGAAGCAGTTCGCTCCCTTGCACTTCGGACTCGCGTCCCGGGGGTTCCACTCAGGAAGGGAGTTGCTGATTTTCAGTGGGACTTTACCACGAGCAGCGGATAGACAGAACAATAATAACAATAAATATATATCCTTTTAGTGATAAACGCAAAAGCTGTTTAAAGCATGCAGTGAAGCAGCTAGAAACCTACAGTAGACGCCTAAGTAAGAGTTGATAAAAACATATCTCGTTTCTTAAAATGGGGGTACTTTGATCATTCCTGTGTTTATATCACAAATATCCAAGTCAAGTATTTTGCTTTTCAATATTTTTATATATTATAAGTCAGAAAATACTTAAACTAAGAATATTTTGAGCTCGTATATGAAAGTATCGAATGTCGCGAAAGAGTTAAATCATAAGTATCATAACCAGATGTACGAATTTTCACGGTAAAACCTAAGACTGTCGCAATCTTGCTAGTGTTAGAAATATTTACGTTTTTTATTTTATTTTTATTAATGGCATAGCGAAGACAAACGAGCACACAGGCCACCTGATGGTAAGTGGAAACTGTGACCCATAGACATTCGCATTCACAAGTCTGCAATGCAATCCTAAGACTGCAAATGCGTTGCCAACCGTGAGGACTAAGCTGGAATTCCTCTATGCTAGTCATTTCACCGGCTGTCTTATCCTCAAACCGGAACACAACAATGCGAACACTGCTGTTTGGCGGTAGGTTAATGGATAAGATGGTCCTACCATCCGCAAATAAATTGTTATCGATAGTTGTGTAGTAGAAGAAAAACAAATAAAAAAATATATCCAATACAACATTTTACATGAGGTTTTTTTAGTTGTTAGAAAATTATATAGAGACAGATGCAATTTCTTCTTCGAAGTCCAAATCAGTGCACACAGCAGCACATGCCATTTTGTTTGGTTTGTCATAGTGCTTAGGTTGGGTAAGATTTTCAAATATTTCTCGTAAGTTTTTTGGCTCCACTTTTTTTGTTTTACTCGATAGCAATGAAAAGAAGTTTCTAACACTAGCAATATTGCAACAGTCTTGTGTTTTGCCGTGAAAATTCCGACCTCTGATCATAACTCACAGTTGAAGCGAGTTTCTAAAGTCATTATTTTACGGTACATATTTTTTTTATATGCAAAATGAGGCAGACGAGCAAGCGAGCCACCTGATGGTAAGAAATCATCGGGAGCCATAAACAGCCGCAACACCAGAGGAATTGCAGGCGCGCTGCCTTTGAGAAAAAAGTAGGCTCATCTTTTGAACCCCCAGTCATATTGGTTCGGAAATATAGACGTCGAGAGCCGATTCCACAAATAGGTGCGTGGTAAAAAGCAGAGCTCGGCAAAGGTGAGCTGTTTTCAGAGCTTGCATAACATGGACATACCTTGTCATTCAATGGTTGATTTAATAACTAATGAAATTATTTTATTTAGGCTGCGTTTTTGCTACGATCTTTACGTCAACATCGCCAGCAAAATAATCAAGAAGAAATTAGTTTGAAGTTGAATATACACGGTGTAACATACGGAAACAGAATAATTTTAACAGCTTATTCCTGAGGTCGTGAGAAGCAAAAAATGATATCTGAACCCAGTTCGAAATATGCTTTTATTTTTTATCATAAGGGTGTTTTGTACAGGAGATTTCATTACATCTGCATGCTGGATAAAACATAAAAAAACATTATTTCGACCTGGGTTCATATAAACCATCTGGGTCAATCTTATCCATTAACCTACCGCCAAATAGCAGTGTTCGCATTGTTGTGTTCCGGTTTGGGGATAAGAGAGCCGGTGAAATGACTAGCATAAGAGGCATTCCATCTTAGTCCTCAGGGTTGGCAACGCATTTGCAGTCTTAAGATTGCATTGCATTCTTGTGAATGCGAATGTCTATGGGTCACAGTTTCCACTTACCATCAGGTGGCCTGTGTGCTCGTGTCTACTCTATGCCATAAAAAAAAAAAAAAAAACACCCGGTATAGAAAAATTTATAGTTAGTTATTACAACAAGGAAAATGACAAAAACTTAGTACTCGTTTTTTTATAATATTTCTTTTTAAGATGTACAGACCTATCTATATTAATATCTACACTTGACATTAATGACGTAAAAATGGCTCACCCTGCCGAGCTCTGTTAAAAAGGCTAATGAAAAACGCACTCTGGATTTCGAACTATCAAGAATACAACATAATATAACATGGCGAACTAGTGTAACGGTCAGTGCGGACTCACCCGAGTGGTTGCTGACAGCGTACAGGTTGTACACGGCCTGTTGGTTCTTGTTTGCGGCGTACGGCGACATGTCGAGACCTGTCAGCGGAAACTCCACGATGACGTTCAGTTTGCCGCGGAACCGCTCCGTGGGGGAGAACCTGGAATATTAGAACACAAAGAGCGGTTTAAAAAAAAAAATACACGATTATATTACAAATATTAAAGGGCAGGGGTAAAATAGGTAATTTTTACAGTTATTTAGAGGACCTCGAAATACACATAGATGTATTTAATTTACGGCGTTTAATAATATCGGAGCCGAGATATTTAAGATTTAAGTGTTCAGATTTTGGCACTAAAAGGACGCCTAGGTAAGAATATTAAATATCTCGACTCCGATGCACTTAAGAGTATTACATTACATAACAAAATACGTTTATTTTGAATTATTCTATCATAATTTACCACTTTTACTAATGGCCGCTCACCTTGAAAATGTATGACTTTTACAAACGACCACACTTTTACCCAAACCCCTTTGATTAAATGACGTACCTCTTGAGATGCAGCACCAGCACCTGCGGGAACTTCTGCACCGTGAACCACTTGAGGCACTTGCGCCGCACGCCGCAGCGCGAGCACGTCTACACAGACAGACGGTATTAACACGGTTAAAAAGTTACAAATAGGATAATTCGTAAGGATATTTGGTTAGGTTGAAAAAAACCTGACTTGACTGAAATATTTGGAAGAAATAATCCGACTGGCGATTAGTATGAGTTGTTGCCCCCTTATATTTCTAGTACTATACAAGGTGGCACAGAGCGGTCAGTATGGGCAAGTCTGTAACTATAAGATGTACAAATATCTGTTCTTAGGAACCATGTCATCGATTTTATTGACAAGGAAATCTCCATACATTGATTTAAAAAATCTTGTACTCAGTTCGGGAATCGAAGTTTATCGAGCATATTGATTGTGTAGGTCATAAACAGTAGATGTTACTATGAACAGTAGATGTTACTATGTTACTGTGGGTTTCCGAAATATTTTTTTTCATATACCTAGCATTTTATTTTTCAATACCGGGTTCGATTCCCAATATTTAAATTTAAAATTCAAAATATTTAAGGCCACATGAGGGCTCTTTTACAGTCGGTAATATAGGGTGAGTCTACCAGCGCTTCGGACAAGACCATCATTGCGGAGAAGAAGCGCCGCAAGAAACTCCAGCAGAAGGTCATTTTTTCAATCATAAAAACATAGTACTTAAAACTAAGTTACATTAAGTAAAGTAAGTTACATTAGGTAATAAAGTAAACAAAGTACAAATTTTTTTTTCAACCTAAGTATGCAGTTTTTTTTCTATGTTTGTATGTCTTATAGACTTGCCAATCCTGACCGATCTAAATATGAGCCACGCTCCTAACAATTTTTTAAATAATTTCTAAACGTAACAGGGAACCCTTACACTCCCCCCCCCGTTCCCCTACTTACCGGCTTCTCGTCGCCGTCCATCTCCTCCTCTTTGGTGAAGTGCTGCAGGCACTGTTGCAGCTTGAGGTTGCCGGTCCGCGACGGGATCGGCAAACTGCAGGGAAACAATCAAAGTTATAATAAAACTTGGGTAAAGCTTAAAAATTGTTTTTGTTGTCCACTTTGTTACTAAATATAATCTTCCCTGTAACCAAGTGGACATTTACTAATTTTTTTTTTATCAAAATGATGAGTTTTCCTAAATCCAAGGAAAAAAATATTTTTGTTTGTTATGAAACACTCAATATGTAATTAAAATCTCTATTTGAAGTCCTATTTCCATCGCAAATAATAATTTATTCATACATGGCAGAGTTTTCTATCATACATATTCGTTTATTTTTATTCTTGACTGCTTGTTTGTCATTTCATTAGGGTTATTTTAAAAGCTTTTATTTAACTCGAAATGTAAGTATGTATGTATGTATGTATGTAAGGGTCAAATCTTGAAAGTTAAATTTGACCGACTTCCCGGTTTCCGATGTAGCTGAAAATTTGCATACGCCTTTAGTTCTGATGACAATACAATAATATTGTACCACCGAGCTGATCTGATGATGGAGACTCAGGGCGGCCATGGGAACTCCTAAATTACACATGATAAACCCGTCGTGTTAGGGCTTGTTAGAATCGTCTTGACGACTAAATTACTAAAGTACTTTTTTGCAGTCGTCTGTGCAAAAAAGTACAGTCGGCAACAAAAGCTTGTCACAAAAATGATTTTTTTTTACAGAAACCTATTAATTAATTGCAGTTGTGCCTTTTCTCCGTAGCAGAGCAGAATAAAGAGTGTAGTGCGCGTACCTGAGGTCCCAGAAGGGGTCGAAGGTGACGCTGTCGGCGCGGCAGTGCGTGCAGCGCAGCGTGGACTTGAGCTGCCCGACGAAGATGTCGCCCACGCGGCTGTCCTCCATGCGCGCGTAGCGCGACCACGCCTCCGCCGCCTTCGCCGAGTCGCTGGGGAATACATGCTTTACTAGAACCCAGTCGCAGAAAGACAATCGTCCATTTTGAATTAATTTATTTTATCTACTCTCATATCGTAAAGTTTGAATTATTAACTTCAAAACGAATTTATATTGGCATAGTTTTTTTTTTATGGCATGGAGTAGACAAACGAGCACACAGGCCACCTGATGGTAAGTGGAAACTGTGACCCATAGACATTCGCAATCACAAGACTGCAATGCAATCCGAAGACTGCAAATGCGTTGCCAACCCTGAGGACTAAGATGGAATGCCTCCATGCTAGTCGAACACGATACAGAAATTTAAAAAAAAAACACTAACAAAATAATGTTATAAAGTTAATGTCACCAACGAGGTTCCATATCAATTATTTTTTTATAATCGCACATGCGGTTCGCGTAATTTTTACAGCATCACAAAAAGTTTTCATTCCAATTTTTACTTGTCTGTGACAGCGCCCGCTTTAACGCATGCGCGGTGGTGTGCTAGGTTTTGGCGCCATTCATTGAATACGTTTTGTTGTAATGTATGAGAGTAAATAAAGTAGTGTATGAAACTGCACATAACTAGGTATTAAAACACTTGTGTTTTAATACCCCTCATTATGCAACTATTTCATAAACTACTATTGTTACACTTGACGCTGTCATTATGACAGTGCCTCTGACCTTGAAGCTTTAAATGCATGGGCCGTATCTATCCGGAAACTGAAGTTCTTTTGTTCTGTAAGTTGTTAAAAATACAGTGTGTTACCGGCATGCGGGCATTTATTAAAACAGCCGATAATAAGTTGCTTTAGCAAGTGTTTGCAAGTATTATTAATTAAAAAATAATTAAAATAACTTCACAATTAATTTTCTTAGATACTGTCCATTTTTAATGTAGAGTGCATGTGCTGCGTGTTCATCGTTATCAGTATCGCTGTTACTTGGTACAAGGCATGTCGTGGTACGGGGGCAGATCATAATAATCAAAGTAGCCGTCGACTGTCATTTACACTTGTCAAATTGCTGTGCTTTACATTACTGGCAATTAACATTTTGTTAGAAAGTTAACAAAGCCTGAAAAGTTGTTTATTAATTAAATTAATGTCATAGTTACGTTACAGATATACGTTATTTTAACCTACTTTAAAAAAAAGCCAGGGTGCTGGTAACACACTGTATATCCAACTCAAATTTAAATTATTTGTTACAAGTTAAATTTAATTTTTCAATGTGCGCAATCTAATTCTCCACCCCCCACTAATTATTATTAATTCTCCATCCTCCTTTGGCTCACGTACCAAGGGAATGTCACTCCTATACACTAATTTTACAATTACCCCTTTACTTATTAAACGTGGAATAAGCTTGGAGTTTATGCCATGCTTTGTCATGCTTTTTGCGGGTGGTAGGACCTTGTGCAGGGTCCGTCCGGATCGCTACCACCATCTTATCCATTAACCTACCGCCAAATAGCAGTGTTCGCATTGTTGTGTTCCGGTTTGGGGATAAGAGAGCCGGTGAAATGACTAGCATAGAGGCATTCCATCTTAGTCCTCAGGGTTGGCAACGCATTTGCAGTCTTAGGATTGCACTGCATTCTTGTGAATGCGAATGTCTATGGGTCACAGTTTCCACTTACCATCAGGTGGCCTGTGTGCTCGTTTGTCTACACTATGCCATAAAAAAAAAAAAAAAAACTTTCTGTCAGATACAAATATCACAATTACAGATAAGGACAAAGCATGGCATAAACTATTCCAAACTTATTCCACATTTATAAGTAAGGGGGTTAGACTTTAACATCAATTAGTTATCTCAACTTAAATTACTTTTAATGTTACAGAACAAAACTAGTTTAATTTAGCGAATAGAATCGATTCAGAGGCACCCGTTACAGATGATGAAAAATTAAAGTTGTTGACTGTACAATGATCAATCATTTTAACATCTTATACACGAAATGCACGAAATGGTTTATTATGGTCCAGTGTTATAATTATAATGTTATGAAATTTTAGAGTTTGTGGTACAGACGTTTAATTTATAAGTTTTACGTCACCCTCTTTCCGCGTCGGGGGTCAAAAAGGCTCCAAGTCTCACCTGAGGCTGTCATCGATCTCTGTCAGGATCGGCTTCGGCTTGATGGTCACGCGGTTGACATCTTCATGCAAACCCTCGAGAAGGTAACGGAGGAATTCCTGAAATACAAAAGAAGAATATAACTTTATTTTTATGGTATAGAGAAGACAAACGAGCACACCGGCCACCTGATGGTAAGTGGAAACTTTGACCTATAGACAACTGCAACTTCTACTTTTTCTTCTTCTTACTGTAACTTTCATGTAAAAGACATTACATTACATACAGGTGCACCATAACTAAAGCTTATGTGTTTAAAAAAAGATATAGATGGTTAAAAAAGGGTATATTAAAACCTTTAATTATCTACAATAGTAACTTAGTGGTGGACAGTAACGACGTAATTTCGTGTTAGGTTTTTCTCCTGCGTTACTTACATATTTTTCGTTGTTCCACAAATTATTCAAACTCTTGTTTTCTCATTAGACAAATAACCGTAATAAATGTTTATTTTAAAACACGAGGTCCCACAATAAGAACATTTTAGTCTGACGAAACATTAGTCTTTCGTTTGAACAAGTTCATCCACCTAATTCGCTCACCTCGTGCACCATTTTTTTTTATGGCATTGAGAGGACAAACGAGCACACAGGCCACCTGATGGTAAGTGGAAACTGTGACCCATAGACATTCACATTCACAAGACTGCAATGCAATCCTAAGACTGCAAATGCGTTGCCAACCCTGAGGACTAAGATGGAATGCCTCTATGCTAATCATTTCACCGGCTGTCGTATCCCCAAACCGGAACACAACAATGCGAACACTGTTTGGCGGTAGGTTAATGGATAAGATAGTGGTAGCGATCCGGACGGACCCTGCAATGTCCTACCACCCGCATCGCATTCTGGTCGCAATTCCGACCTAACCCACCTGTGCGTCTTGCTGGCTGTAGCCCATGAACCGCGGCGCGAACCGTTGCACCTGTGACTTGAAGGCCGTCGTGTTGACGACATTGTCGCGCTCGCCGGAAGCCCACAGCTCTTTGATGACACTTGCGAAGGCTGCGGAGGTCAAAGAGGCTCGTTATTTACCAGAATAAAAACCATTGGGCCTGCCTTCTATTTGATGAATGATCTAGAAACTCAACGACTTCCCAATGTATACCGATGTATCGTGTGTGAAATAGAGGCCTGGTGGACTGTGTGGATATCTGGTTAATTACAAAAAAAAACTATTTACAATCTTTACATTTTTAAGAAACAAAACTGGTAGCTATCACTAGTTCGGTAGTAATCGATAAGTTAGTTGATTGACCCGACTAACCGTTTATGAATAACCCGTCATACAACTCAGCGTTCAAATCCTCGGTGTAAGACTTTTTCAAAGTTTTGAGAACCTGGATCTTTCCAAGGCTTTAACGCTTTTTTTATCGTGATCGTACTATCAGCTCAATGGAACCCTGACCCACCATAGAACGGTGTCACAGTGACATTATAAAACAATTTGTTTGACACTTCTTATGACTTGAATCATAACGTCTCTGTGACACAGTTCTATGGTGGGTCAAGGTTACAATGGTCTGATAGTACCTCAGCGACCGTTAACAGCATGTTTTAAATTAACCAGATTTAAAGTCACTAGGATAACATTTCATACGCGGTTCCTCAGGGTAGAGTTCTGGGACCTACTTTGTTTTTGACATGAATTAATAACTGGTCTTTATTGGTACAACGCTTTACTGGTTCACGGTCACGCTTGGACTGACGTGCGCAAACAATCTTCTGACATGGAACTCAAATAAAACTGACCTTTAATGAGAGCCCCCTTCATACAGCTCAGCGTGGTGTTCAGATCGTCGGTGTACTTGTCCTGGTCGAGGAACTCCAGGAGCGGTCGCGTGTTGGAGAGGCACTGGATGACGCTGTTCATGAAGCAGGTGTTGCCGATGTTGCGCAGGCCGTTGAGCCCTGGAACAGTCCAGTAGATACTTTTCATTTCAATTGACAACTGTTTGATTGCCAGTTCGGACCAGACCCCTTACAGGTTCTGAACTCCTGGTAATAGGATGACTAAGCACCCTCATCTGAATTATAGTGAAAAATGGATTCCTTCAAGGAGACTTAACTCCACCAAACACATACTTTACCAGCTGTACTGACATACTCGTACATACACGCTGGCGTCCCAATAGGACATATCACTTTCTCATTGGCCAACATTTAATTCATTTAACGTTTTTGCAATTTCATACGTGAAAACACTATATGTCAAATCAGGCCGTCGAATTAAATCCAAATTACATAATTAAGATGATGTACAGATAGTCAAAACCGAGGCCACTTCCGTTGGGACAGATTTGGAATGAATTGGAAGTAGTTGCTCAGGATCGAGCGTAATGGAATTTCCTTCTATGAACCCTATGTTCATCATCATCACTCTTGGTATTGTCGGCAAACTAATTTAAATCAACAGTATTGTTCACCATCTTACTCATTCCTGTACCTACAACAAGACTCCTATCGGTCACGAAGCTCTCTAAAACTAGCTGTTGCCTTGATATCTTTATTGTCTTTTTAATTGTTTCTGTCTCTACTCTCTACACTGTCTAAAAGTCTTACCAAAAGCAAGCTTTGAAACCCAACTAGTATTGCAGCATCAAGACTGAGGAGTTTCTAATAAAGACTATCACACTCCAAGGGTAAATACCAATCCCATGTTACCCTGTACATCCTTTAAATCCATCAAGGCATCTAACGTAGTAGGAGGTCACAAAGGAACATGGATGCATACACGGAAAAACAACTTAGCCTTTCACCGTTACTCTCCTAAACTCTCAATACTGTAATATATCCATATATACTCCAGTCCCTTCCCACTCACCGCTAGTATGTGTGGATCCCTTCTCCTTATTTTCACTGATGCTTGCCCGCTCGCGCTCACTGCTCCTTCGCAATCCACTGCCACCACTCTTGCCTCCGGCCAATTCCTGTTTCCGTGACAAAAATGAGAATCCGACAAATACATAAGTGGCACGATCATGTAGACCAATAAAAATTAATGTCTGCCGCCACATTTTAACAAATTAAACTAGCCCCAAACTACAATCTTTAAAGGATAACACTTTAGCGTATTTTGCATATGACCACTTTACTGTATTTTTCACTGGGCTAGCGCATTCAAGAAATTAAAGGCAAGATGTTTAATCTCCAATATCTGGATGAGTGAACTTTGCGATATATGCGCTTGTCTCCTGCGTTACTTTAAATTGAACTTTCAGCTCAATGTATAATTAAAGTAATAAAAATTTTAATACGTAAGGCATACTTAATAGAAGCATGCCAAAAAAATATGACAGCTTATTTCCTGCGTAACCAAACCATACTTTGTAGGTGAAAAAGTTTTACGTCAATGATTGAGCAATAACACGAAAAAAGACAAATTAAATAATAGGCAAAATGGACCTTCTATGTAAAATAAATAGGGTACATTTTGCCACGTATTGGCGGTATTACACTACGTTTAGCTCTCTTCCTTCCTTCGACATAATAGAAGCAAAGAATAGAGCTAATTTTAACTGAATTTAGTTTATTAGATTGAACAAAAATTCCTAAGAAAAAACAAAAACCAAACGGACTGTTACAAAAGGGACACAACCTGACAAGTCCTAACATAAATCAGGTTTTAAATAGGTTTGAAAATTAGTTTCTCTTACTTACAGTTCACCAAGTAACCATTAGTATGTTCCACCTCAACGTTAAAATATCGGGATCAAATTATACTGGATAATTAAACAGATCCAGTCACTCACACATGAGTCTCAAGTGGCCAGAAGTCCAGATTACATGGATACACAATAACGTTATTATTCAGCAACCGAATATCAAGAGTAACAAACAGAGTAGTAAGGTTGAGATTCTCAACCTTACTACTTACGGTCACGAGCGTTAATTTGGGACCCATTTCAAGAAAAATAATGCTTGATGACGTCAATGTCATTAGAGATGTCAAGTCATTTGTAACTTTTAAGAAACTCAACGTTATCGTTGTAGAATGTCAGTTTGACTTTGGACCTAAGTTGGGTACCAAATTAAATCTCGTGACTATACAACTTGAGATTCTTCTAATTAAATATGGTCGTTATTGCTTATCCATAAAGACACTCGGTGACCTTCAATCATTTCAATGTACGAGGCGCGTCCTACTTATTTTACGTTGCACGATTACAAAAATATACGTAAATTTAAACAGTAGTATGCGTCAAGGATTCACATAAATACTATAATCGGCGAAAACGTTATAAAATAGACCGGACCCCTTTGACTGCCATACATATCGTTGGTCATAATCATAACGTATTGTTAGTCATTTTTTTTTTGTCATAACTTCTTTTAGGCTGAAGTTACAGTTTTTAATAAACGTTTATCGTGTAGATTCGTTAGGTTAGGTTAGGTTTGTTAAATAAATGTCCAGAAAAAATAACCGTGTCCTGAGAAAAATGCATTATGACTTGCGAAAATTATGACTTAAAATACATTATGACTAAAAATAATTATGGCAGTCAATAGAGACCCAAAATAAACACCACATTTAATAATAAACATACATACGCAATGAAATCGACAATAACTCAACTAAGCTACTAAAAATGAAAATATAACGTGATACCAACAGCACTACGAATACTACAAACAAATCATCAAAAAAAGCATCAAACATGTTTTCACCAACAACTTAAATAAATTAAGTTAAATTGTTGAGCGAAATTCTACAACTAAATCAAATCAAACCATGCTTTACTTACCAGAACGAAACACTTGTTAAAAAGATGCTAAGTAATCCTGTGGAACGCTGAATTTCTTTTGCCAAAATCATGAAGATTCGAGACATGAACCAACAATATTCCAGAATCTAGATAGAAACAACGCTATTGTCGAAATCGAAAGAGTCTATGATGTAGACGAAGGCCAATAATATACTTTGTATTAGCCGCCACTATTCTCCTGGACATTAAACAAGGTTTATGAAACAATACAGAATTAGATAACATAAACATAGAACGTCCTCAGGGTTTACCATTGAATCAGCGACATTCATTTCATATAATGTTGTACATCACCGAATTTTAATTTCATCGACCGGCATTTTTACACGTGTGGAATGTTATTTTGTGTTAATTGTGTCACTTTCCGTCTCTTCACCAAGCGGTTCCAACGGAAGACTAGTGCTGGCTTTACGGCTAGCGAATGCTGAGTTGGGACCGTTTCGCAACTGTTTCTGTCTTATTTTTTGTATCTATGTACCTAATGTTGTTTTGTATTGTTGCGAATAAATGTCTCTTCATCTTTATCTTATCTTTATCTTTAGAAGTTATAATTTCTGAAACATGACCTGACCTACGTAAGCCATGCTTAAGATAACCTAAAAACAGTAAGGTTTCAGCAGAAATTACATTTAGATGAAATTTTATACCATGAAATGATACATTCCATCGAGTGAGTGTCGGAGGATCCAGGATGTCATGAGCCCAGGGGATCCCACGCACAGACTCGGTGGAACGACGGTTGCCAGGTCATCGGTGAGAGCGTCGGAGGCCTATTGGCTTAGGGGGTCGACTCGTGATCTCAAGGTAGCGAGTTCGAACCCCCGCGGTCACCATGTACCAATAAGTTGTTCTAAGTGCATTACCCGATGCTCTTATCGTGAGGAAACCTCCACATTCGAACAAATGAGTGTGTAAGAGGGTAATTTTACAAAAGATCCGAAAGGGTCGAAGTGTATCCGAAAGGGCCCATTTGTAAGATAAGATAAGATCATTGACAACGCGCTGGCCTAGTGGGTAGTGACCCTGCCTACGAAGCTACCGGTCCTGGGTTCGAATCCCGGTAAGGGCAGATATTTGTGTGATGAGCGCGAATATCTGTTCATGAGCCATGGATATTTTCTATATATTTCTCTATATAAGTATTTATATCGTTGTCTAGTACCCATAGTACAAGCATAGAGCTTAGTTTGGGACTAGGTCAATAGGTGTGAGATAGTCCCCTGATATTTATTTATTGGTTTTTTAAACAACCCCTCTTTCAACGAGTCGAAAAGTATGAATGCCATGCCATACTTTTCGTTATAATACGTCGACGGGTGGTTATAGTTGTGTCACGCAGTAAAACTTGCGGTTTGCGGCTATGAGTACTATACTGCCACGGAACCATCACGTGAACGATTACTACGACTAATATAATAATAGAAGAGCGATAATAACATGTTAACAGGGTTTAGTATTGGTCATTCGATCGTTAAGTAATATCATTGTGTTGTCTATATACTGACTTAACTTTCTTGCACCGTTTCGTCTAAACAGTAGTCTCCCCTTGGGAAGCGCTGGTAGATTTTTGACTTAGTAGTTTTTTTATACTTCATTTTGTTTTATAAATAAGAGAGGTCAGAAAAAATGTCATGTAATAATATGACTTAAAATTCAATTTATTACAATTCCTGAAAAATTATAAATTAAATCAGTTCCTACGTAAAGTCCATAACAATAGACTTGACTTATTTAGTACTCTTTTATAACCTCAAAACGTTCTCTTTTCGCCTAAAATAACAATTTTGTCACAAAAAACCATCCATGATATAAAATCACGAAAACGGTGTGCAAAATGTAGTCTCTAGTTGCTTTATTCAAGAGAAAACGTCAGTTTTAGCCAAAAATTATGCACGTTGAGGTTATAAAATTGTTTACTAAATAAGGCAAGTCTATTGGAATATACCATAGACTTAATTACAGTACCATCCTGGAGCTTTTCTCTTTTTCATAGCCCATATTACAGCTGCTAAAATATGAAAATTATTTGAGTACAATGCCTGCTGCATGTCATACATTTATTTTAAGAGATTATTTGAACCAAAATTGTATAATTTTACGATTTTTAAATCATATTGGGGCTCGCGTTTTTTTTCTGTTCCAAGATACAAAAAACTACTGTACTTATGATTTTTTACATTTTTAAGTAATAACAAAAGTGTTTTTGGAAATATTTTCATGAAGTTACAAACAGGACAAGCTAAATTTTTAAGAATGAGGGATTCTTCTGCAACATAACACCTTTCTAAATTACATGCCATATTCAAATTCAAGCATCATCTTCATACGATTCTATTGACTCTCCTTAACCTAAGACGGAAAATTTCATTAAAAAGCATGCAACTTCAATCATCCGTAACACAAGCCATCAATAAAATGAGCCAATACCATATTACCGTGGTGGTCATTACCATCCGGAGCCGGGCGTGGACGCGGCTGCGAGCAAGCTTAGCGCACGACGTGTCTAGTCATAAGATATTACGTTTAGAATATAGGATCAGATATACAACATTCTTTTTTGTTCGTTCGTAAACCCGTACGAAGTTTCAAAAATATTGGATCCATTTTGCTATTTACAGTGGTAATGGCAAACATTGTGTAGAGAAAAAAAAAAGATATATCTATAAACTTGTTCCCAGTTGTCCATTATGTTATCAGAAACCGTTATATTTTTCGGTAACAAAACGGACATAAAAAAAACAGTTTTTGGAAAGAAGTCGTTTTGTTACATTGTAAATAATGATCCCACTAAAGTAGTTGTCTTTTCTTTTATTTAAACAAATCCTTTTGTATAGAAATAAAACAATACTCCCATAGACATAATATAATTACAGTCACGCTGCGGCGTGCATAAAGAGTATTCTTCAGGTTTGATATTCGATAAAAAATTAAAAGAACAAGATATTTTTTAAATACTTCGAGATACCAACAATATACTCAATATTGTAATCTAATAAAATAAAATACTTCAAATTTACTCTTCATAGCAATTTACTTCATCTACTTAAATACACTTACGATTGTGAACGAAGTATCAAATTTTTTGTGATGCCGTAACGTGATATATAACCGTGCAGTTTCATTATAAACCTAGTTCCGATTAAGAGATATTATTAAAAAAATATGCATAAGAGGAAACAATTATATTATCAAACAGTGCAAGTCTTTGTTTGACTGCGGTAACTAAGATTGTACAACGTAATTGGGTATCGGGAAACTCAAATTTCAACATCACGTTACAGCAATATAATCAATCTATGGATATCCCTATCGTGTTACCCATTCCCGGGGTTCCGGGATTCACGGGGTTCACCTGAAAAGTGTTGACGCCATAGCTCGACGGCCGGCCGGTCCGGACGCGCGGACGCTGTGGCGGCGGCTGAGGCGCCACGCTCCGCGTCTCGAAGCAACGTCGGCAACCACACCTTAATGCACCCATTACTATACTTTAGGCTTACGGGCCACCGGAAATTAAAAAATGTACTATTTTTTTGTTTCAATAAGAAAATAAAATCGGTAGACATTCTAAAACAATAAAAAGTCCGTTTTGTTACCAAATTTCTATTTGCGTCGGTAACAAAGTGGACATTTTTTGTTTTTGACATGTATCGGGATTTTTTCTTTGTCTATAATGATTAACGTAACGATAACATTTTGACTCGAATACTTTCATGATACGTACATTAAATCATACTGTACGCCTTATTACGGTGGAAGCTTGACCACGACTCCTGTAAATGTACTGTAGTATTTAGGAATCTTCTTGAATGATTTTAATCATATGTAAACTTTACGGGCAGATAAGGAAAAAACGAACTATTATATTTATCATCAATGATTGCAATCGAGTCGTTTCCACTGCAATTAATTGATAAAACTGGGGTAAACTTAAGCTCAAAATAAAGATAAGGGTGTATTTAATTTTATTTCCTAAAGGGGAACGTTGAGATGGAGCAGTAAGGACTACTGTTGGTTTGACACATTTGCCCCATCTGACCTTAGCACATTATGGTTCGCATAAGGATCAAAATACTGGCAAATAAGTACATAAACATTAGCAATTGCGTTTTTCTTTTCATTCGATAAGGTCAGAATATAGTCAGCAGCTACCTTTTTTGTTTTTTTTTTTCTGCTAAATGCAAAGAGATGTCTGAATGACAGGCACTCCCCCGCGTGTACAAAATTTATAGGTAGGGGATCCTACCAGGCGATCTTACTGGACATCGCGCACTCCACCGACAAGAGCATAGGTTAAGTTATAATGATAAAATGTAATAGAATTCCTTGAAGCAATGATGTATAAACTTACTGCCCCATCTCACTTTAAACTAAGGCGAATAAATAAAAGGTGTTTACCTCATTGCCGAGGGCGGCGATCACACTTGTCACAAGACATAGCAGGACGATACACGCTTCGTAGTAATTTATCATCGATCAGCTGATGATCGCGGGGCTTGACGCGCGCGGGGCTTGAATTAAAGGGCTCCAGGGCTAGGGAGGTACAACTAGATTTTTAAACTTTGAGGAGATTTGACGTAAGATTTAGGATTACAATTTAATTTAACGTAACGAAAATTTGGTTTACAATGTTCAGACACCTTGAGTTTTATTAAATAGTTTATAAAGTCCCCACACTGCACTTTGTAAGTTATTTAAAAAAACACTTGTTCACTTCACACCCCGAGAATGTCACCTGAAGAGTTAATTTTAAATTGGTACTGGAAAATTGCAAAGTTTTATTTGTGTAGATATTAAACATTATAAAGTCGAAACTAAGAGAAAATATATCAACTAACATGACCCTTATTATTTAAAAGTAAAATTGTGTATTTATTTGTTTACGCATTACGAATGCGGAAGTGTTTGGTTTTTTCCTAATTCACAGATCAGTCTTATCCAATGGATGTGAAATTTAGTACCAGTTTGATCTTTGACCAAAGTTACACCAGTTATTGTATTCAGTTTAAAGTCACAATGAACGTTATTAGAGAATCCACTTTTTTTTTAGTTTGTCTCCTGTGTTACTTTATGACGCACATTGAGATATATTTAGAGTTATAGGAATATTTTTAAAAATCAATACGCAAACTGTTATAATAAAACGCATGTACGCCTATGATTGGGTATACACATATACTATATACTATACTATATATTATAATGTAATAAAACGAAAAAAACTTACATTAATAATTTGATTTAAGTATATCTGCCTTCAGTTAATCTGACAATTATTGAGGAGAATGTACGAAAATTAGCAAAAATGTAATATAAGTACAGAAAGTGAATAAACATGTGAGACAAATACAAATTACTCGTCTAGACTAATATTATAAAGAGGAAATATTTGATTGTTTGTTTGTTTATTTGTTTGTTGTTTGGCCCCGAAACTACTAGACCGATTTGGAAAATTCCTTCACACTATCCTGGAGTAACATAGGTTATGTTTTATTTTTCTGCGCGGACGGAATCGCGGGCAACAGCTAATAATAAATAAAAACAAATTAATGGTAGTAGGTTCTTGTGGAAGGTCCGTCCGGTTCGTTACCAACATCTTATCCTTTAACCTACCGGCACACTGCAATCGGGTTATTGTGATCCGGTGTGAGACAACCGGTGTTATTACTAGAATAGAGGCATTCCATCTTAGTCCTCAGGGTCGATAGCACATTTGCAGTTTTAGGATAGCCAATATTGCAATATTTAGATTGTAGCTTTGAGAATACAAATGTCTATGGGTCACAGATCCCGCTTAGCATCAGGTACCTAGTGCGCTCGTTTTCTTCATGCCATAAAAAACTGTCAAAACACGAAATTTGTCCGGTGCGTTACGATTTCGCAAGTTTCCCACAAAAATGTCCTAAGTGCAACTTGATAAAAAATACCACATTGTATCTGTCTATTGATCAGATTAATTTTCCGTAACTTTGGGTAAGACGCGTTAAGTATAGTAGCTTTAAATTACTTTAGCTCCCTTTTTCGTCAATAGATATTTTCCTAGGTCAAAGGCACACGATCACACAGATCACCTATCCATAGCATGCTCTGAGTCCCATGGACATTTTACAAATAAACTAGCAAGCCTGGACGCGGCTTCTGACAACGTACACCAAAGATAAAACAGATTGATCGATCGGTATCGATTTTAGCGCGTTTTAGACCATTTCGCGCGCGACCGGCGCACGCGCGCCTCTCACTGCGCCGGCGCGGGCGGCGGGCGCCAAAAACCTATGCCAAATTTGCGCAACAGGCTGAGTAGTCAATCGAATAGTTTAGTAGATATATTGATGTGTTTATGTTTTATGCTTCCAATTAATAGTTAGGGTGACAAGTTATTTTTGTAATTTTGTACGCATCGTCGTCTTGCCCTTATCCCAATGATTTAGCGCGTAGTCTTTACCTTCCAAACGTCTCTATCAGCCGTCAACTTAGTATTCTTGCCGTTTTTTTTTTATGGCATAGAGAAGACAAACGAGCACACAGGCCACCTGATGGTAAGTGGACACTGTGACCCATAGACATTCGCATTCACAAGACTGCAATGCAATCCTGAGACTGCAAATGCGTTGCCAACACTGAGGACTAAGATGGAATGCCTCTATGCTAGTCATTTCACCGGCTGTCTTATCCCCAAACCGGAACACAACAATGCGAACACTGCTGTTTGGCGGTAGGTTAATGGATAAGATGGTGGTAGCGATCCGGACGGACCCTGCGCAAGGTCCTACCACCCGCAACCCGCAACCCGCGTTTCTCATCTCTCACACAATAAATAAATATCAGGGGACAATGTCCCTGTGATTTTATTTGTGGTGTCATAAGCATTTTTTTTTGGATTTCTGTATTTAAGATAGCGTTATTTTACGGAATGTAAGTGATGGTGGTGGTGCACCTGGAACTTTGCTTGGTGACTCAGCCAATGAAATTGAACAATTTTCACCCAAAAAAAAAAACGATTTCCCATACATAAATACAACGTCGAGACGTTGATAGTTTGTATTGCAGATAACTAATGTTAGGTAACCACTAAACTACCCGCTTGACAACAAGGTTAAGTTAAAATAAATAGCAGCTGTTGGATGAAATTTGGAACATGTTGGCAATTACACTCCAAACAGCCTTATTATTTCCAAGGTCAAATAAAATTAAAAAAATATAAAAACTTACTCTATAGATTTTTATCAGCCACTTTATAAAATATATTCTCATATCTTATTATATAATTCGACATTTGGTCTGTATACACTATTCATGATACTATCAGCCGATACCAATTGATTACAAAAGATACGCATTGAAATCACCGCGTATCAAAACGTATACTAGCTTTTGACTGTGACTTCGTAACTAAAGTTATTAGTACAGTACGACAACACAATAACACGATACAAAATTTTTGAATAACATCTGGTAACACAGGAGACAAATCTCTATTTTCGTCTCAGTTGACACCCTGGTCCACTGTGTTACTATGATTAGAAGATTTTTTAAATGGTAAATTAATTTCTTCCGCGTGTATTTTATTTATTTATTAATCTGTGTTATAAATTTAATATTTTAAAGTAATCGTTTAGTCATTCTTTAAACCTAAATACTCAAAATAAAAGTGGTTGGACACTACAAAACCGTGAACAACTTTTCGTTCTATCATGGACAAAGGTAAGTTGCGTCACATTGGAAAGACAACAGCGCCATCTAGCGTGGAGTAGAAAACTTAAACTACGCCTCTAGTGTTCAATAGCGGAACTACGTTTTAGGATGCGACGCGGCAACTTAGTTCAAATCTGATCAACTGTAGTTGATCGTATTATGTTCTAAGTACATCACTATGTAATATAAATTAGTTAAGTCTATCCCGGTACCGCTATACACAGAAATAGTAATACAATCAAGTAAGTAAGTGCCTGAACGAATTTTAAAGTTTCGTATTCAACAGAAAGAGAAGTTTCGTGAAGCGTTCAGTATAATAATAATATATTGTGTTGTGTATTAGCTCAAATTATCGAGAAATCTCAAAGGCCACCAAACAAAGCCAAGCGGATCCACTAGTGTTTATAATAATCTATGTAATTTCGCCTTTTTATTACTACGAGTTGAGTTCTTTCCGAAATAAAACATTTTAACGAGCGCTAAGCTTTGACTCCAAGAATGGATCTTTTCAAATTTTAGTTGTAATATTATAGTAAAAATACCGTCAGAAATACATTTTTTGAATCCCACGCACTTATTTCAATACACTGTTTATAAAATCACAACAAACATTTTACATAGAAAACGGAAAAGCGTTCAAAATTGATAAATTGACAGAAAATATTTGACAGGTCGAGTTGAAATTGTAAGGCAAAGGTTGTGTTATACAGCCGAAGTGGCCAGTTACTCTCATCATAGACTAGTAGCTTTTTTATGGACGCTTTCCATGAAGCCGCAACTGATATTATGATTGATAATTTAATTAAGTATAAATAGCAGCTTGGCTTCGTGACTTTTTTTATGATTGGTTTGAAATATAGCTTGACAAAAAAGAGTTCCGAGGCGGTTATAGGTGGAACTATTGTATATTAACATGTAGCAACATTAACCTACAGCGATTTGTAAAATTGACTAAAATAAGATAGGAAAAATCTCATTATTTTAAAACATTTTTTAAAGCCTGACCAGAAAAATAAAAAACCTCTAATAAGGTCGCCACTATTTTTTATCTGTGCTTCGTGGATTGCAATGGAAATGACAGTTCAAATAATTTCCGCAATACGGCGAGGTTTTTTATTTTCTTGGACACGACATGTGTGGCAACAAATTTTATTTAACGTTTTCGCGCGCTTTTCACAATCTAACCGATTTAAGAAACGCCTTAAGAAACGTCAAAACTTCCCGCGGTTAAATGTAACTTTTTAAAAACACCGGCTCTTTTTAAATGTTAGGCACATAAGTTATTAAAATATACACTACCTATAAATCACAACCACAAATACAGATTAAACGAAAATTAATAATAAACACAGATTTTTAGAACGCAAAACTGTCACAAGCCGCAAAATGGCCGCCAAACTTTTTAAATTCCCACGTGGCGAGGGAAGCGCGTTACAGCCACCGGTTTTAATTTTATATCTAGTCGTCATTTCGCACTGGGATATTTATAGCGGCGGTTTTAGAGACGGGACGCGAGACGTTTCTTATTGTTCTAGGAATGTTTGATTCTAATACTTAATAAAAAACTAAAGAGTTGGACATTAGGACACCGAATAATTTTAGTGTTAACTAGTGACCCGCCCTTGCTTTGCTTAGGTTTTAATAGTCTAAATGAAACATCTCTGCTTTGCCCAAAGGTTAACTGGTAGAGAATGCCTTACGACATTAACGCAATAAAGATTAAATAAATAAATAAACATACAGAAATAATAAGTTAAGTTAATCTGTACTGAATTCTGTTGATCCGTTTCTGAACCTTCAAGACAACCTTTCACACAAAAGATGGATAAACAAATTAAACAATCTAAAAAGTTTTGAATTTTTTGGCATTTCGTTTGAAATTATAGATAGACACTTCAATTTATTTATTTATTTGTTTAGGGTTACCATCGATTCGTCTGGATGTGTCCGGACTTTTAGAATCTAGTCCAGATTTTGTCCGGTTTTCGGAGTAATAATACATACATATTAAGGAATATCAAATAAATAACTAGTTACGATGGCTACCACAGTAACTAAGTGAGTAATGTTTCCATTTTGTGACTAAAAAGTGCAAACTTTTATCGAAATGTCAGACTTTTTGTCAGAACTTTTCAAATTCCTAAATTTTAACCCTACTCGGGTACCTTTTTAAGTCCCAAACCTGGGCCTGTATTCTAGTATTATCAACGTTACGATAGCTCTTATTTACTTGACAGTTAACGGCGGCGGTTAAAACAATACGATAACATGTCAAAAGCTATATGGTTTTACCTAGTATAATAGATGCCCTGTACTTGAAAGATATCGGAGTGTGCTTCCGGAAACAACTCCTTTTCGCTCTGGTGATTTACGCGATCGATTGAAATGCCCTTTGAAGTTTTACTTACGTAGGTTTACAGTCAGTTTAGAATTGGAACCTCTTTAGTGCCACAGATTAGCGAAGGCGTGCAAAGGCGTTTTTTTCCGGCGGTTAAACAAATAGGTCAAGGCAAGAATAGGTTCGTCATGGTTGTTTTGCTACGGCAACCAGAAATAGGTATAGAGTCCCGAAAAATCACGATTTGAAAATGATTTCTAAATAAATATAATAATAACATTTTTGGTGGTAAGTATCAAATTTTGAAAATTAAAAAAAAGTTAAATGATGCTAATAAAGCAAACAACGAACGAATAAAAAGTTCTTATTAAAACCTTTTTAGTTTATTACCCTGTTGCACATGAAGGTTTCATTAGGACTGATTTTACATTGGGACATCTTCTATCACTTTCTAATTCGTCTAGGTAGAAAGTGAGAACTCGCGACTTAAAGCGGCATTAAATTTATCTATCAAGGTCAGCAACATTAAAGGATTGTCATACGTTATAGTAGTTTATGCAATAGTTGTATAAGAGAGGTCAAAAAATATGAGTGGCGTGTGTTACGATGTGAGCCGAAGGCGAACATCGTAAAGGTAAGCGCCACGAGTGTTTTTTGACTTAGTTATACACCGTTGCATACAATACTTTTTCTACGACTAGGTTTCAAATGAAATGCAAAACTAAGCGAAAAAACTTACAAACGAACGAACGAAGTAAAGAACAACAAACGAGCGGAAAACAAGAAAATGACAAAATATGTGTCTATGGTTTACTTTGTTTTTAAATTGACGGAATGGAAAATAGAATTATTTACAATTACAAAACATTTTAATTTGACCAATCAGAATACTTCACCAAATTAAATCCACCAATCACAATATACATCGACTGTCAAACGGTACGATAGGTTCTTTTAGGTACGTGTTTCTCTTTAACTAATTTAAATCTTTTAAAAAAAAACTTTGTATTTCGTATCAACCAACCAGAATACAGCTATTTTAAAATCGACCAATCAGGTAACTGAAATCATTTCTCAAAACATTAGGTGATTTATAGTCCCTATTTCACAATCGTTAAAATATGATTAAATCGATTGTGCAACGCTAAGCTTTGGCAGCTGGCCGTATCGTTTTATCTCAAAAACGCACAAGTGCTGTTTTGGGGCATAAACAAGATAGACTTTTCTCTGGATTATTCTGCGGACATATTATGTATGTTCTTATATTAGTGTTCGTGACTATATAAATGACAGATAAAAGTACAGGAGTAGGAAAAAAATATTAAAATACATCATAAACTTACGGATGACACATTTTTCCCTCCTAATTTTATCACTCTATTTTAACATCAATGGTTTACCAAAAAAATATCAGAAAACCACGCAAATCCAATGACCCTAATCTATGATCATAGTCATAGACAAAATCCCAATACCTACAACCCCATGCCGACAAAGTCGCGAGTTTAAAAAAAGCATAGAGTACATTGCCCTTTACTATTCGGGTCGTTTATTTGTGTGCGTTCCCCACCTGTACGTATATAGCACACACGTAAATACTTGGCGATATTGAAGAGTAATGGACGGTAAAAAATCTAAAAGACATTAGCTTTGTTCTCTAATGACCCTCATACATGTCTGGCGAATGGCAAATACGATTAGCGTTAGAGTAAGATACAAGACTTTGACAGTCTTTTGCGAGGTTAAAACGTTGTCAATACCAAAAGCGATTTAAATCCAAAGAATCGTATGTCAAATGAAATATCTTTGGACATGCAACTTTTTAGATATAAGCAAGTTTTGATAGCTGTCTGAAATATAAATAATGAAGATCCGAGCTTTCCGAAAGTCATAAAGATACCAAAAGATGGAGACAAAATGCAGACGAAATACAGAGACTAAACCAAATCACCAACAATAAAATCATCCATCTTGAATTAAAAGACGATGCCCAAGTAAATCTCGAAGAATAATCTACACCAATGTTGACAACCTAAATCCTATAAAAAGTGCACATCTAAGAAAGAGGTATAACAACATCGAAAGCGTAACTTTGCTTGTTAACTAAAAAACAACACGGTGCATGAAAAAAGAGCCAAATAATCAAGCCGGTCGGACTTAGTTTCGTAAGGGACGAGTCTAGAATTGGGAGAAAATTTTAGAAATCCTTCATGATAATGAAATTCTTAAGAGAAATCACATAAGTTTCAAAATATATGGTAACAGAGACATTGTAGACACTCAGTTAATTAAAGAGAGTCAGTAAATAATTTGATTCAAAGAGTAAATCTGAAGTGTGAACTTAAGAAGGCGTAGGTATTAACAGAATCTTGAATGTTCTCCCAATTCTGGCAGACTTTCTAAAACAAAACTTACCGCTTTTATATCTTCAATGTCCTTCATATCCAAGATTTTCCGCCTCGCCGACGGCGTATCAGGACTGGAGTCTTCTGTGGGCTCACTGACAGTGCTCTCTGTACTCGTCTCCATAGATTTAATGCCATCCTCGATTTCACTGTCCAATTGCTCACTACGTTTCTTAAGGTAGTTCTCATGTTCAAAAGTTTTATTTTCAAATCCTGTACCACTCGGAGATTCAATATCATTATCGAGCGCTAATCTATCTTCTTCTGAATCTATATATTTCAAATTGACTTTAGGTTTCCTTGTGCTATCTTCTTCGTCGATTATTTTAGGAGTCGAGCCTGAAGCTATCGGTTGTGAGATCTGTATATACGAAGCAAAGTTAGAGGTGTGTTTAGGTGCTTTAACTTGTTTCTCTATATCGTTCTTCATCTCTTTCAACTTCGGAGTTACATCGGGGCTTCGTTTTATACGATCGTGGTCCCCATCTCCGTTTTCTACTTGGATAACCGTTGATTTTTCTAGAATTTTCCCTATAGGATTGTTAGGGTCTAGCTGACTTTTAATGCTAGCTATCCGATCCGACGGTAGCTTGGTTGTTAGTGAAGTGGACATGCCATTTTTCTCAACAACAGGTTTCGCTAATGATGTGGGTTCGGAGATGGTTTTGGACAATGACAAGTCTGAATTTGAGTTTGATCGGGAACTAGATGATTCCCATCTGTGACTAAACCCGTTCTTTTCAGCGTAAGGCATATGAACGGGCACGGGCTTATCGTCCTTGGGCAGCAGTTTCGTGAAGCCATTTTCGACCTCTTTCAACTGACTCAAGTAATGATCGACAGTTTTGGTATATCTAACGTCGTTAGTTGGTAGCTTCGTTACTGTCATTTTTGGATCGAAACGTTTACGTATCTCGGATACTGAGGGTACTTCGTTTCCGTTGCTGTCTTTAGTCCCATTGCTCATTGAGTTCCTTTTGCTGTAACTTGTTGAAGGCGAGCTCTCCTTATAAGACCTTCGTCCTTCGGCTCTCTGGTTTAAAAATTCTCAACTTTATTGCCTGCTTTTGTTTCTAGCAGCGCCGTGTCTGTGTGTGTTAGTTCTCTGGAGTTTTAGGACTTGATGACGTCATGAAGTGCTTTTCAAGCAGTTAAGGTGACAACTATGTTGAAGCATGGCTCTTTCTTAGTGCGGGTGTTAATGAACATACACACACACACACGCGCGCACACGAGGCTTGTGTGTCTGCGAAAGTTAGAAGTGACTGAAATGTTTTTATGCGAGAAAATGAATTATTAGAGATAACTGTTGAAGAATAACCGATATGTAGGATAGTTTTATTTAAAAAAGTGCTATTGGCTAATTTTAAAGAAACATAAAAGACACATCTGATTGCATGTCCTTAACAAGTTGACAGGCTTGACATATATAATTTAATTATTTGAAGATTTGAAGACAGAACCAGTTGAAGTAATATTACATGAAAACTGTTCAGTGATTTACTTTTGAAAATCGTATTTCCTGATATTTTGTGACAATAACATTAAAAATTGCAGTATTGAAATATTTGGTGCGTGCAAAATAACTAACATAAGACATCAAAGAGTAAACAAAACCAAATATTAGAAAAATATAAGTTGAACCAAATATTCGTGTATTAATGAAATATATGAAACAGATGATAATGATGAAATTTCATCACCGAATAATAATGATGATGACGTTTCGCAGACACACACACCAGATCTATACAATGATGAATTTACAGTGCTACTACTGTCGATTGAGAAATGATTGAAGAATGACCAGATCATAACCATATGTTAGCCACTAGGTCTTTAACGTTCATAACACATTGAATCTCGTAAAGAAACAACTGTAAAAGTTTGAAATTGATAACTTTTAATAAGAAAGACTTAAAATGAGGCCTAACATCATAATAAATAAAGAGAAAATTAAAATGGAAGTTCATGAAGGTGACTAGAGAGACATAAATCTAAGAATATTTATATAAACTAAAGATAAAAAAGTTTTGTTGTAATTCATAAAAAGAACAAACAGAATAAAGACTTAGTGGCTTAAAAATATTATCAACACGTTGATTTGAATTTCATGTCTACCCAAACCTTTTCCAAATTTCCGAACGTCAGAGCATCGCGTGAACAACCAAGTGACCGAGCTGTTAGCTTGTATTCTTCAATTTGTCGTTACATCTTTCCAAAGTTTTTGAATTTAAAGTCTACTCAAGAGATTTCAAAATTAATATAACAAGCATCCACCTCGTCTTAATCGAGGTTCAGGCAATACAGAATTCCATATCAATCAACAGTTCCTATTCTAATTTCTCACTCTTCATTCATTTCTCAAAGCAAACTAAGTTACTTACTTCAGATATTGTAGCCGTAGTCCTGGGCTTTCTTATCCTGGAGCCGTCCGCAGCCGGAGGTCTACCAATATCATTCGATATCGACTTCGATCGCGCTATCTCATTCTGCTGCTGTTGAATCCTCTGGGTATACGGCACGTAGTTCGTCGGAGAGTATTTATTGTACAGATCCGTCGTCGACATATCCAGAATCGACGTTGGATAGTTCCTTTTCGGCCTCTCCGCCTTGCTACTCTCACTTCTAGTCGTCGAGACATCTCTACCTCGCGACTCGCTTCTCTCAGATCTGTATCTAGTGGACACGCCACTGTCTGAGTCAGTCACGCTTGGGGCGCGATTCCTGGAATATTCCACCAGAGATGACTTTCTCTCTCGTTTTCCGTCAACATCGGTGAATCTGCTCCTGTATTCTGTTCTGTCTCCGTAGGAGTTTCTTAGAGTTGATGACACGTAGGTGCCACTGCTGCTGGTCCGGAAGAAAGGCTTGTCAAGACTTGAAGATGAAGTCAGGGTGGATCGATAGGATCCCGAGAGGGTGGAACTGCTGTTGATGTATGGCGAGACAACAGGCATCTTGTCGGTTCTGTTGTTACATCCTAGTTCACTTTAATTTTGGTCGTGTGGTATTTTTGCATCGTTCCGGCGGCTGCGTGGTTGGATTCTGTAACAAGGGGTTTTGATTTTATTTGAAGAAAACTTCATCTTGAAACTTTATTTTGAGTAATTGAACCCTTATAGGATTACTCGTGTGTCTGTCTGTCCGTCTGTCCCAGCCAATGGGCCTCGAATCTACTGGAACGATTAAGATGGGTACAGTCACGAGATTAAATTTGGTACCCACCTTAGGTCCCAAGTCAATCTGACATTCTACAACAATAAGGTTGACTTTCTTAAAAGTTATAATTTGCCTAAACTTGACGCATATTCATTCATGCGTGAGCGAAATGGGAATAGGTACATTATTGAATGAAGGTGCATCCAGTTTAGGCAAATTAGCTCTACCTATTCCGATCTTTGCTAATGACATTGACGACTTCAAGCATATTTTTCTTGAAATGGCTCCCAAATTAACGCTCGTGACCGTACCGACACATACGATTTTATGTAACCCAAACAAGGAGGTGCAACGTAACACCCGCACACAGGCTAAATGTACACGTGTTCTCTGGATGGACATTTTGACGACAAAGTTACCCTAATTGTAGTGACTGACCGAAACATGTTATTTTGCCGAAACCGAAGGTTCGGTTTCATTGTAGTTTCGGCCGAAACCGAAACCGAAACCGAACCTTTTATATAAAAAAAAAAGTCCTTAAAAAGTCGAAAAAATGTTAGTAAGCCCGTTTTTTTCTAAAATTAATATCTCGCCGACCTATAATTACATTACCATTATTTGCGGAACAAACACAACACGTATTGACACGTCTACACGAGCAAAGCGCACTGATTTAGGTAGTTGCCGGCGGAGTCAGGCGAGCGACGCCATATTGCCAGCCGTGCCGAGCGCGCCCGACGTTAGCCGAGCTCGACCCGAAGGTACGATGTTGTAAGTTTCGGCGCGGCCGAAGGGTTCGGCCGTCTTTGGCCGAAACCGAAACTCGGGCCGAAACTTGATTTTTTGGCCGAAACTGACCGAAACCGAAACCGAAACCGAAATTTCGGTCGGACACTACCTAATTGGTACTTTGCCTACGAAGCTAACAGTCCCGGGTTCGATTCCCGGTAAGGTCCAATTTGTGTGCAGAGCGCGAGTATTTGTTCCTGAGTTTCGGATATATCTAAGTATGTACATACATATGTTTATCGTTATCAAGTACTCATAGTACGGTCGGCCAAGAAAGAGGTCTACCAGTTTTGACAAAAGTTTCTGTGAGATCTAATTATTTGATGTCAAATGAACTTCAACTGTAAGGTGGTAGACCAAATTTTTGGCTGACTGTACAAGTCATAAGCCTAGAGCTCAGTTTGGGAGTAAGTCAACTTGTGTGATTATTTTTTATTGGACTGCCAAAGGAGAATGGTAATGAGTTTATCAACCTATGTATGTATGTATGTATGTATGTTTGTTCCTTTAAACGTGAGGGCCGATTTTGATGATTCTTATGTCAATAGATTATTATGTTGTACACGCAGTCATAGTAAATAATAATATTCTATTTTTAAATTAGGTATCGTGTAATTAAAAACCACCACAGATTATGAATCAGATGACAAACATGTCAAATGTCAAAGTTATCACACTGACATAATCCTATAATGTCCAGTCACCCAATAAAAAAATTGAGCATACTTAGGACCTTGTCATTGTGAATTTCATTGTCATTGTCACACCATTTGATGTTCTGTTTGAAGTTTATTATGACAACGCACTAAAGTGCTTAACATTTACGTTGGGGTACTGTACACTTTGTTCATAGTCTTGTAATGTATTTAATTAAATTTCATGATACACACTCACACACAAACAAACACACACATCATTCATTTTTTTTTAATGAAATTCACATTTAAAGAATGTTTGGGAGTATCTGCAAAAGAATACAATAAGTAAATTGAACCTTATATTAATTGTAAGTAAGGTTGCATTAAAACGTCTACATGTTTTTTTTGTACCGGAGGCCAGTTAATTAAGTCTAAGTGGTCAGTGGTCAGTGGTGGTAGTGTGGTCATACTTTGGATTCTAAAATATACATACTGAAATTAATTTATGTATCGTCACCAGACTAGTTTAGAAAAACTCGTATCTGATATTTCGAGATTTATGAGTTTGAACTGAATTCTGTTCAAGTTTAAGTTTAAAATCGTACGTCACGAATTATGAGATACGAGGTTTTTTAAAGCAATTACGATATTTAAATCCTTAGTCCTTAATACAACATTTCTTCAGTCTTTACAATTTAATGCCTTAACTAAATTGTTTTTTAGGGTTTCGTGCCTGTACCAAGCCAAATTAATATGCCTCTGCTCGCCCGCCCATCCTAACTTTAATCAGGTGTATCTTTAGCACCGTTCTGGTGCAAAAAAAATTGCCAGCAAGAAATAGTGATAAACAATTCTATTTTTATATACAGAAGTCAGAAATTTTTAGAGTTGTTGGTAATTCTGTAGCTATGCCTACCCCACTTTGGGAAATCAGGCGTGAAGGTATGTATGTATGTACAGAAGTCATCAAAAGTATTATGTAGCCGCGTTTAGAAAGGGATTAGAGGTGACAGTTTTACCATATACTTACGTCAAAGTGCATATGAATTGACAGCTATTCCAATAGCAAACTAATCACGGTTTCATAATAACACCCTTACTTATAAACGTGGAATAAGCTTGGAATGGCTTATGCCATGCTTTGTCCTTATCTGTAATTGTGACATTTTCATCTGACAGAAAGTGACAAAGCATGGCATAAACTATTCCAAGATTATCCCACGTTTATAAGTAAGGGAGTATGTGTTAACTGGTTTAGCTAACAACTCTGAATTTATGGCAATGTCAATATTGATGCAACTTTTTTAATGTTGTCAGTGACATAAGTAACATGTGTTTACATAGTGATATCGGAGGATGCAGGTACCATGTGACCGGTCATTGTAGCAATCCTATAGAGGAGGCCTATGTCCTGCATTGGACGTCGTTTTGCTGATATGATGATGATGATGACCTATCTAATTATTCACTTGATATCTGATATAATCATGTTATTATAACATAGAATTTTAAAACTTTTGTAAAAAAAATCGTCACCAAGGAAGGAATAACTTATTAACCCGTTAGTGCTAGTAGGACCTTGTGCCTTTGATCTACCACCAAGTAGCAGTGTTGTGCACAACCGGTGAAATTACTAGCATAGAGACATTCTGTCTTAGTCCTCAGGGTTGGCAACTCTTCTACGGTCTTTCTTAGTATTGCAGTGTTCAGATAGTAGTCTTCAGAATGCAAATGTCAATGGGTCACAAATCCCACTTACCAACCGGTAATTTGTGGGCTTGTTTACCTTATCTATGGCATTTAAAAAAACCACTCCCACAGCCCACAGCCTGCTAAACGGGTCAGTTTATAATTGAAATCACAGCACTTGGCATTGAAAGTGGCGACAGACTCATGAGTGCGGGCATTAAATTTGTTTCCTTATCGTAGCTATTGATATACTAAATTCGAACCACTCTCACTTTAATATGTTTACTGTGAAAAGTTTCTAAAATATACAGCTAGTTCTCAGGTTGACTGTACTTCATTTTGATAATGATTGTTTTGAAATAATAGCGTTAGTATATTAACATTTTCCTCTAAAGTATGTGATATTTTTTAAGCAACTAAGGGCCATGTGTTGTTAGATATCAAAACTGTTATTTTTTCCCTCCGGTCATCAGGATCCGTTAGCAGGATCTACCAATGAATTGGAGTGGATCTTTTATACATTCAGATTCATCAATGGATAAATATTGTAGTGGTAGTTTTTCAAATTCTAGTGGCGGGAGGGGCTTCTTTTACGCATACATTTGTAAATAAAAAGTTTTAACCAATGATTACTGCATAGACTTTAATCTTATTAGATTATAACTTGTAATAACAAATTCCTCAAAATATGATACAATGTTGTTAATCTGTCACCACCCAAGAATTTGCTAGTTTGCATAATATTGTTTACATTTTTATCACCAACAGATAAAAATAAAATTCCTCACAGATACCAAACCAATTCTACAGTCTCAGAACATTTTAAACATAAATTGTGTTTTAAATTTGTACACAGAAGTGGGTCATATGGATTCTGCCCACACACAACTGTTTAACTTTTTTAATGAGTATGTCAAATGACTCAAAAAGAAACATGAATTCATATTAGTATTTATAAAACTACTTTACTAAAATGTAGGCTGTGCGTGTTACGTCAGAAAATGCGTAATAAATAATTTCGTGCATTCAGACTCAAGGACATAACAATCAATCAAACAAAAGACTATTGTTCTATTTTAACAAAAAAAAAATGGTTTCTAATTGCGAATGCGGAAGCAAACTATATTTTTTTAATTATTTACTTTTTAATAGTGCGTCTATGTAATATGACACCATGGAAATCTGTTTCAGCCTGTCAAGGCCAAATGTATCTCTTCGTTTTCAAGCGCGCACATTGATAAAAATCACTTTCACACCACTCACCCGGCCTCGCGCGCTCAAATTCGCCAAATTTATATCTTAAAATACACACTTGGATTTATTTTTAGGTCTACAGAAGCCGTAAAGACATGACACACGATTTTGACAAGCACTAGTAAAATAAACACTAATTTAATTTCAGCTCACGTGAGAGTCATCCCTTGTAACCAAAATCGATTAATTTAACTGCATTACTTAAGAAAATCGAAGTAATACTCACGTAAATATCAAAATGTGTATCCAAAGCAACCAGTAAAGAGCAACTGTCTTGATAATATATTATTGAACCTTCAGTTATGGCTCGTTTAATAATCACACGCGCCGTTCACACTAATAAACACATAAGAAATTATTTTCTCGTCGAAATGCAACTCGAACGTCGTGAAAACTGTTTTTTTTGATCTCATGTAATTTTAGAAGACTACATCCATGCCTGTGACGTCACTCAATTTTGTTGGCAATCCTATTTTTATGCCACTTCCGTCTCGAACGATAAACGCCTTAGAATGAATATATTATTTAAGCGAATGTAGTCGTTACTCCACTGCGATAAAGCCAAAATTTAGAATCATGATTGACAGTAATTAAATTCAACTTTTTTATACAGTGTTGTAAGCCTCAAATATTACAGCTGTCCCCCTTCCAGTTACTTCGCTTTGCAGTTGACATTGTTTGCGTCATTGGACTTATATTTTAATATACAGTACAAAGAAAAATAACTCTTATTCCACTGACATACAGTATAAAACATAACTTTACATTTACAGGTAAACTAATGTAAACATGGAAACTTTCGATCTTTAGTACACTTTTAAAACCTTGAAGATGACTCATCGTCTGTCAGCTGTTTTAATTACCCTAATCAATTAATTTATTTAACATTATTGAACTGGTTGATGACGAGGAAAATGTTAACGATACCCAATCACAATATTTTGCATTAATTTTCTTTACATCTTCTATCTATACAAATGCTATGCGAGTTGTTTAGTTAGCGCCGCTACTCGTCGCAAGATGGCACTGTAAATACATGTTTGTTTTTAATAATACTACTCGCCACTACGTGTCGCTGCAAGTAGTTAAAAGAAAAAATCTGCATTCGTAACGTACAAACATTTTTAAAGAAGACTTAAATGCAACGTAATGATGGGAAATGCTAATCTGATGTTTGTCTCTTTTCACAGCATTTAATGAATTAGCACTGCCTAGGTACTTACTCCGGAACAATTAAAGATTGACAATAGGTAACCTAACTCACGGCATCGCGGATCTCTCACGGACAATAAGATAGAGGTGGGCACACTTTTACCATAAAGGGAAATGGCAAAAAGGAGGCGATAGAATTACTAAACAACATGTATTTTGTTGATAATTTATGTTAAAATTAAAGTTTTTGAAGTGCCAAGATGTTTCGTTCAAATCGTATGCATGTTCAAGGGCCAAGGAGTGCCTGTTAGTAACCCAACAGTAGAGGAATGAGCGTGTTTTTAGAAAGAACTTTGGCGTGCTCGAATATTTCGTACGCTGGAGTTGTCCCATAGGCAGTAGGGGAATTTTTAATTCTTCGTCGAATTTTTACTTTTAGCATAGGATTATTGATATTTTACTGCGTATATTTCAAGTTTTGTAGCAGGTTTATCGACAAAGCAGTGACAAAGTGGCTCTTTCTCTTGCCTATACACACACAATTCCACGCTCTCGCTCGTTCATCTATACTTACGTGTTTAACTATTTGTTACATTTTTTTTACTACTACCTATGTAGGAACATGTAACTTATAGATAGGTACAACTACTAGAAACGTGTCACAAATGGGGCAACATTACCACCCACCCCTCAAATTATAATAATCATACGTAATATTGTTCGGCACCCTCTGATCTATCAAATGAAACTCCTAGCAAAATTGGTTTACATACATAGGTAACTTACATAAGAATAAAAGCAAAAGTTTGCTGACAATAATAAGAAATAGAAGATAAATTGGCTGACAATAATAGGTAATGGAAGAGGAATTTGATGACAATAATAGAAAATAGATGAGGAATGTGCAGACAGTAATAGGAAATAGACGAGGAATTTGCTGACAGTAATAGGAAATAGATGAGGAATTTGCTGACAGTAATAGGAAATAGATGAGGAATTTGCTGACAGTAATAGTAAATACATGAGGAATTTGCTGACAGTAATAGTAAATACATGAGGAATTTGCTGACAGTAATAGTAAATACATGAGGAATTTCCTGACAGTAATAAGAAATAGATGAGGAATTTGCTGACAGTAATAGGAAATAGATAAGGAATTTGCTGACAGTAATAGGAAATAGATGAGGAATTTGCTGACAGTAATAGGAAATAGATGATGAATTTGCTGACAGTAATAGGAAATAGATGAGGAATTTGCTGACAGTAATAGTAAATACATGAGGAATTTGCTGACAGTAATAGTAAATACAAGAGGAATTTGCTGACAGTAATAAGAAATAGATGAGGAATTTGCTGACGGTAATAAGAAATAGATGAGGAATTTGCTGACAGTAATAGGAAATAGATAAGGAATTTGCTGACAGTAATAGGAAATAGATGAGGAATTTGCTGACAGTAATAGGAAATAGATGATGAATTTGCTGACAGTAATAGGAAATAGATGATGAATTTGCTGTCAGTAATAGGAAATAGAAGAGGAATTTGCTGACAGTAATAAAAAATAGATGAGGAATTGGCTGACAATAATAGGAACTAGGAGTGGACGTCTATGTCAATAATAAAAACTATAAGAATTGGCTGACAATAATAGGAACTTGAAGAGGAATTGGCTGACAATAATAGGAAACAGACGATAAATTTTCTGACAATAATAGGAAATAGACGAGGAATTATGATAGAGCCCCTACTACGACATGATCTTTTTTTAAATATATGTATATATATCATAGAAGGAAGAAGAGGCAGAGGAAGACCAACGAGGAATTACTTTGCGCAAATAAAAAAAAGGTCAAGGTCGTGTCGTGCCAGAGAGTGGAGCAGTTAAAAGAAGACCGAAGCGGTTGGCAATCTTGACCTTCTCTTTTATTTGCTCAAAGTAATTTATCCTTGGACTTCCCCTGCTTCTTTTTCTTCTTATTATGTTTTTTAAGGAAAAGGTCGTGTCGTATCAGGTGTTGTATCATAATTCCTCTTCTATTTCCTATTATTGCCAGTGGTTTTACTCGCAATAATAGGATTTCTTTTATTTTCTCTTATTCTTATTTGGCTTATATTTCTTATGTGGCTCTTAAATAAAGAGAGAGAGAGATATACCTTACACATAATGTAAAAATTACACAATAGTATTAAAAAAAAAGTACCTATTCTACGTTAATTCTAATCATTGCTATTCAGTCCAAGTGAATTTCTTGAATACCTATGTATGTTCATCCCTTCAATACAAAAGTGAAACTTAAGCCAGCTCTAGATTTATCCCTTTTATCTTTTTGCTAAGCTTTTAGTTCTTATTTTGAAAATTATTTTTAACCTGGACCTCTATCCTTCTGGTTAAAACCACATTGCCTTTGACATGTTACCACATTGTTTTTAATTTGGCCGCCAGTACGGTCAAGTAAATACGAGCTGTCGTAACGTTGACAATACAATAACACGCCAAATAAAAATAATAATACTTAAACTGTTTATTTCCAAAAGACTTAAAAACTAAAACAGTCTTAGCTCTAATCTTTACTTTTAAGATTGTAAAAATGCAATATTGTTTTATGGTAATTCCAATGATTGCTATATTATGGTCAGAGTTTGGAGATTTCATAGTACGGTAAGAGTAAAGACAGATATGGAGTCGACGTTCATATTAAAACTCGCCCCATATTAATTCTTCAGTTATATCATTCCACAGTTTATTCATAAAGAAAGTATATAAATTGCTTGTTATGCTTTATCATAATCTAATGAAAGGCGTTATCCCTATAGCTATATGCTATGGGGATATTGATTGTAGTATTATTATTAAACATAAGAAATACTTTATATAAATAAATAAATTAATTAAGCTAAGGGAATAAAGGCGTATAGTACTGTTATGCGATGGGCTTGCAACCTGTCACTAATACGCTGGTGGTGGTTAGCCTAAGTGTGCAAAATGTGGTTATAGAATTATCAACAAATTTTTAGAGTTTTTGGTAATTCTGTAGCTCTGCCTACTCCACTCTGGGAATAAAGGCGTGAGTTTATGTATGTATGTATGTGTATGTATGTATAAATTATTTGTATTATAAAAACACAATAACACACACAAAAAAAAGATAGCTTTTTAATTATATTTACAATTCAGTAAGAAAATATAGAATGCAATAACCGTTCCATCAACAACCGAAGACTCGTGAAGATCAAGTGAAAAAGGAACTCAATTTAAGGGACGGAGGGAAGGGATTCTATATGTATATACCCTTTTTTGAAACGAGTTATGTGGACTTGTATTCTTTTTCACTAGGTCCCCAGAATTGAGTATGAGGATGAGTATGACACGAGTTATATTATAGTTAATGTCGACTCCATAGCTCGCTTTAGTCTTACGGGCCTTAGAACTCTCCTTATAGTGTTCAGAGCTGATCTGATCAGTCGAGCGTTGGAAACAGGTTCTCTACTGTATTATTTGATGTAAAGACACGGAGCTTTAACTCACTAGCTTAGTGTACAAAAAATTGCAGTAATTTAATTTTAGACAAAACATACTGAACTCCTTGCTGTCTTGGGTAGCTTTGTGACGTTGATTTTTTACCCTGGTAATATTGAGCTTTGAGGAGTTTTTCAGCCGTCAACTCTGTCCTTGAGTCAAGATTGAGTTGACAGCTGAAAAAAATTTGCAACCACTGTTATTTTTCAGAGTTCCTAGTTCTTATTAAAAAGTAACCAACTAATAAAAACTGTTCATGTTCCGTAATAGGTGTAGTTACCATCAATATATGAAATGGTCATTTTTAAGAGGATGACAAAAGATTTTAAAATATCCTTTGAGTAGTTCAGGTTTAAAATAGACACTTTTTTTAATTACTAAGGTACTTAGGTAACACGTTGTGAGACGAGTTGGGCAGTTGAGTATACCTATTGTAGTTTTAAAACAACCCCTACGTCATAAGTGTTATGGAATTAAAAACTTAAAGATTTGTAATATGTTAACAACAACAATACCTACTTGTAATAGTTTTTTTGTGGAACAATAATTGATCATTTGTGAATTTTCTTTATCAATTTAAGATAACCTTAAACGTAAGCAAGTAAAGTGTGGTTAATTATACCTACATACAACCTAGCCTACTATTCAACCAACAATGATTTTAAAATGTTTTTTACGGGGATATTGTCTTAACGATGTTTTCATTAATTTTCATAAGCTGTTATTTTTTTTTTTTTTTTTTTTTTTTTTATGTCATAGAGAAGACAAACGAGCACACAGGCCACCTGATGGTAAGTGGAAACTGTGACCCATAGACATTCGCATTCACAGGACTGCGATGCAATCCTAAGACTGCAAATGCGTTGCCAACCCTGAGGACTAAGATGGAATGCCTCTATGCTAGTCATAGTGGCTATAGTTTTCTAGAAAAAAAACATTAAGTATGTAATAATTTTTTTACACGTTTTTATAGTTTTTTTATTTTTATTTATTTGGTTTTTGCAAGGAGGATCACCATGGTTGCGAGGATTAAATAAATGTAAAAATCAATATCGTGTAATTTACATACAATCGTAATTTAAATAATACTTTTAGGACTTTTTTATAACACTAATATACAAATATTGAAAATGTCCTGTAGAGCAGGAAGAGAGATAATTGTATTCATGTTCCTGAGTCACTATAATTCTATCTAGTCTACATTAAAGAAAAGAAAAAGTTATCAAAATAACTTGTAACTAATTCAAATTAATTTAATCTACTGTTAATCGTCTAATTGTTTAGAAACATGGCACACGTATGCAATTCCAAAGACAATACCATAATATGGCACTATCGAGCTGGTATGATAGAGACGGAAGGTGGCCATAGGAACTACTATAAAATTCCGAATATTAATTTGTCCGAATTTATGACTCTTTCAAATAATGTAATGTACCGGCCCCATTGTAATAGTTTTTTTTTCAAATATTAGTAGCGTCCCAATAATAAATTGTTTATAACTAGTTATTTGTTTGTATTTTCATGTTATTTTATCTAATTAATTTTGGTTCATATGTTTTGTTTTTTTTGTTAAATTTACCCCCTTAAGTATTTATCTAGACTAGTAAAAGATAGTCTAATTTAAATCTTTTTAAATTAAGTCACGATTTAAGTTATAACTAGGCCATAATTATGAGTAGGAGGATTTTTTTCTTTTGTGCAATTAAAATAAAATAATAATAATAATAATAATAACTTGTTTATTAGGTAAAAAGAAGCAGTTTACAAACAAAAGCAGTGCTATAGTCGCCACGCTAGGATTCCCTGTGTTGTGGCAAAATCAAAGGAAAAAAAAGGAGAAAATCATACTTGAGTTTTCTAGCCATAATGTATGAATAAATTGCTGTTTTTTTCCCACAACCAGTTGCCGTTGTATCAATACACGTGTACTTAATGCTAAAATAGCAATAAAAATGAAATACAAATCTTGCCAAAGGTTGCATTTTCTTAAAATGTAAGGCTTATTTACCTCATGTCATGTACCTAACATCATTGCTGAGATATATTACAATTTACATTAGGCCTTAATAAAATACCTACATTGTGGAAGCAAATAAATTTATTTTATGCATTTTTCTGTATGTATATAAGTACATTTTTAGTAGATAGGTCCAATCACCATTTTCATTAAATAAATAATAGGTACCTATAAACCTACCCTGAAAAAACTGAGCACGCGTCACATGTTCAAATATTTTTAAATAAGCTTTAGAATACTGTGTTTCTCTTTTGAATTTTTATATCATATGGCTAATATACTTAAATACTTTGAAATTTTATTTTGATATATTTGCCTATAATTTTTAATGATGCAAAATACATTTTAACCTAGTTCTGCTAAAAATTTAAACTTCCAGACTCTAAACTACGTACTGCTCAGATAAAATCCGACAGTAATCTCCTTTACGTAGGTATTTTAATAATATTTCTTCATTCCCTATTAGTTCACTTAAATATGTATGATATACCTACTTTATAATAAAAAAGGTACATGGTGAACAAGACGTCAAAGTAACCTATAAAAATTATTCTGACTACCTCGATAAAATGTATTGTCTCATAAGTACATTTTTTTTAAATTGTGTTTGATTGCTTTTATGTATATTTAGGTAAATCTTAATATCTAGTAGAGTGCTCATTTCAAGTACCTAATTGTCATTATGCGTCTAAACTAAAAGTCTACTTATATACCGAAATACATTTACTTCCATTAATAGCAAAAACTTTCACTTGATGATGCAGCCAGGATATCCCAAAACAAATCACACTTAAGCTTTATTTAGTAAAATCATAAAAATAGGTTTTTTTTTGCGAAAGTCTTTTAAACCATTAACCTCCTAGATTTTGCGAGTTAACCCGCGGGCGATGCCTAGCGCTCCGAGGCCGCAGCAAGGTTGCCGCCTAGTCGTCAGGTCGTCACTTCGTACCGGACCTGGCTAGCGCGCGTACGTACTTACCCTCCCGTCATACCCCCAAAATGAAACCACCCCGATCACCAGATCTGTACCCCAAAAATTCATATTCACCAAAAAAAGTTTTTTTTCGTAATTTTTTTTCGTAATTTTTTTTTCGTGTTAATATCGTAATCCTTATCAGGATGAGGGGATCGGTACGGGTTTGATTAGTGTACAGTTTTTGTTGTCAGGCGTACAGCGCGAGAGTCGGTGCGTAGGTAGGCCTAAAACCGCGGCCCGCGCGCACGGTCGCGAAAATTTTGCACATTTTCGGACGTTCTAATCCCAATAAGATTCCTATAGGCCTATTTTAAATTATACACCAAAATGACGGGGATGTTCTGAATTGTGTGATTAACGTTAGTTTTTGGCGGGAAACGACTTGGTTTCCCGCCTTTTTTACTGTTATGTGAAGTGCGTGTCAGACTGTAAATCACGTGTCGTGAGTGCTCTGCTGGTGGTTTTTGATGGATTTTACCGGAATATTCCTTCTAAATATGTAAGTATTCAACCTAATTTATACTATTTATAAGCTATCTCGACGAAATAAATCAGTTTTTTCATAATTTTAGCGCTTAGAATGTGATTCTCCGACCGTGTCTACAAAAAAACAAATTGTAAAAAAAATCACAAGTCAATCATTATGAAAATATATATTCAATAATACTAAAGAGTTGTTTAATATATTTTTCATAAATTTATTTCAAATAAATGTTTTAAAATACCCAAAAATTGACTCTAAACTTGAAGGTCTAACAGCGTCTCTACCAAACCATTTTAACGTATTTTAAACAGTAATTACCGATATACTGGCATAAAACTGGATAAAATGAAGGAAAAATACAATAAAATGTTAATTTTGCCTTTTTTACTGTTTTCCCACACTGTAATTTGGCTATTTAAAAGCAAGATAAACCTAGTATTATGGCCTAAAAATTACAGTAGTGGCGGTAAATTCGTTCTAAAAAGTCAATTTATCCATAATTTATAAATCTATATCAAATATGTAATGTAGTAAAAACTGATCGTTTTGTATACCTAACATGTTATTTTAGGTATATGATATACACCGAATGACGTACTTACTTAAAGGTGTATTGTTTTTAAATTCGAAAGTTTCGAGCCAATGCTCAAGAATGGTCTAGCTATACCATACCTAGATATTATTATATATTTGTATAAAATCCTTTTCCTAAAACCAATGTTTGTAAGAATATTTAGTTTGATCCAAATTGAATGTAATAACAAGAAATTACTAACAAATTAAACATATCACTTGAGATATATTCACAAATACATCAGTCTAAAATACAATCTAGATTCGAAATACGTTAATAAAAACTAGACTTTTTTTCCTTTCTAAGTACTTCCTTATTCACTTCTATTTTCTTTAGATAACCCTTTTTTAATTACACGTGGTTTCAAAAATCTCTAAATCGTGATATTATTCCCGTTACGCATCTGAAAAACTGAAGAAAAATAGTTAAGTAACGTTACATAAAATATTAATTAAAAAAATACGTTAAACACGCATTTCCCCTAGGTATTATGTCACATGATAACCCTATCAGGGTATTCTGCTACCAAACCCGTAAACTTTTTTAAAATATAATACGAAAACGATTGAAGTGATTTCTTATGATCTACAGAAAAAGTACTCTATATTAACCATTAGGTACGAATAATATAGCCATTTTATATCTCTATCTGTATACTTCTATTTAGTAGAGAACTACTATTAACTTAGAAACTAGAACTTAGAAAAGTTCAAGATCAAATCAGTTGTTTTAAAATAATTAAATTATTATAAAACAACTTAATTTATGCCACGTTTTTTCTTAACTTGGTTATGTATTGCTTAAAGGAGCACAAAAAAAACGTCAAATAAAAATGTACACACGAGAATTATTACAATTGAGATGCAATTTAAAAATGTACCTAAATATAAAAAATACATTCTTGTCAGGCTGTGTTACCATTTTGTACTATTTTCGTTAACCCTACTAATGCTGGTTTACCAAGTACTTAATGAATTTAGTGCATAATTTTACCGAAATATTTTTTTATTGTACTCTATTCCATTGTATGGTTATAAGGAAAAATGCAAATAAAATTGTCCTATTAAACCTGTAGTACCTTGTTCTAACGTATACACTAGGTTTTACCGAAATAAAAAACGATTTATTGAATAGCACATTTTATTACATTAAAACAGAAGCAATAAAATGTTGTCAAGGTTAATTAAATAAAAATGAATAATAAAATGTCTTATAAAGATCCAGAAAGATATTTACCGAAGCTTAAAAGTCTGATACATTTTGGAGCTAATACTTAAAGAACGAAAAGTTAATAATTAAAAAATGTAGAGTCAGACCTATATACATATCTACAGTAATAGGTACACTTTTGATGCTAAAATTGTACATGCTTTTTTTCTTACATATTTTTTTACTAGATATTTATTTATGTGTACCTATGTTAATTTACCAAAATATTAATTTAAATCAAGTTGTAGTTCGATATTTATTTAAATACTTTCGTACCAGCCAGTCTCACTCAAACTCAAGCTCTAGCTCAGTGTTTGAGTGATGTACTTGTTAATATTCTCTGATATATAATATCTTATCGTTCATGCACAATAAATATTTGTATATAAGAGTGATGGCAAAAGATTGCAATGGATAGAATTTGATTTGCAAAATAGAAAGCTAATTCCACTTCTAAGATTTTATTTTGTAGTTTTTGGTGTAAAAAATCCTTTGTAACGTTTGGAAAGGGCTCATCAAACGATTAATTTTAGTTACTTCATTGTTTTTTGAGTTTTAACGTAACTGCAGTTATCATTTTCTTCTTTTGTATTTTTATTTTAATGTTAATAAATAAAATAAACCCCAATTTATGTATTGAAATAAATTACATATAACATTATTGTTCGATTCTGGTATTCTACTTTACATAATATTTAACTTTTGATTATTTCCATACTTATTTTTAAAAACATTTAAGAAAATTTCTATATAATACTTAATTTTGAAAAAATATTGGTATTTTTACAACCAAAATCGTTCATGAGACATATTATGTTATTAATACTGTAATGCGGGTAATGTTAGTACCTATGTCTTTTAGTCATAGTACTCATAGTGTAAGTTGTTCTTCTGCTCCCTCTTAACGCCTAAAGTAATTACATAAGTACCTTATTTGTTGGTTCAAGTAGCTACAGTCTGTAAGGTGTAAAATACCAAAAGCACAAACCCTAAAATTTTAGATACGGTCTGTTCCGATCTCAACCCGAACGGTTGTAGTATTTTTATTACATAAAGATAAAAAAAAACTGACAAAAAAAAATTCGTCATTACTTTTTGTTGTCGAGTATTTTTTTTGGACAATCATCATGATAGCTTGACGAAACCAAACTAGCGAGTCTAAACTCGGTGGGTCTACGTTAAGTATGGCGGAGATGCTGTCGCCACCTTCCGGTCCCATCATCAGATCATGCCTGAGACACTATAATATTGCATTGCCGTTGTGTTTACTTATGTATTCCAAATTTCAACCCGTTACAATAACGGTAAGTGATTCAAATTTGACTTGCAAGACTTGAACAGGAGTGGCAGACGTACGAACAACAATGGACATTTTTTTTATAAAAAACTATTAACCTACACATTAGCTCCTACATGTTCTACTCTCAAAATGATAGATAGTTAAAAACCCCACCAGTACTAATATTGAAATATGTATGTAATGTTATAACGAACAAAAAATTATAATTTTGTTTTTTAACAAACAAAATGACATACGTAAATATTTAATAATTCAAAAACTATTCATTCGTTGTTAAAAATGGTAAAAACTATTCTTGCTGTACAGAAACGATAATCTCTTTACATCCTAACCTCCTACGCAAAAAGAGCGTGTGTGTGTGTGGCTCCGTAACTCTTAAACGGGTAAACTGGTTAGGATACGTTTTTTTTATTTGAAAGCACGTGTCCCAGCGGTAGTTCTTAGCTAGATTTCATGAAAACCGGTTCGGCCGTTTAAGAGATTTTAGCTCTGAAAGAAAGGTTCACCGTTATATCGGGGTTTTTATCTATCTAGTTAATTTATTTGTTTAAGTAACACCTATACAAGTACATTATAGAACGTCATAAATGATGGAGTTTTGAACTAAAATGACAGTTAAAAACTTCCAATTAAATCTAAATAAGTCCCGGGTCAAAGAGGCATTGTTAACGTTGGCAGCCTCCTGGTCACGGCACCATAAGTAGCGGCATCAATCTATCAATTTTTTTTACGTATATTAATTTTTTAAGACAATACAGTAATTTAAGTTTTTTTAATAAGTTCAGTTTTAAAATATTACGCAGAAGAAGAAGAAGAAAATCATATATTTGGTGAAAAACACAAAACAAAAATAATAAAATACAGTGGGAAAAATATTTTTGAATATTAACTTAAAACTATTTTATAATGCACCAAATAGGTTGCTACTAAGTATAGTCTTAGACATATAATAGTACTTAATAAAAATAAAGTTAGGTATGTCTAGTAAATCCACTGTGGTAAAAACTCTGAATAAATATTACCGGCGTAAAAACACATAAGACAAAACTGGGTTTACATAGTGAGTTAAAACTTGTTATTTATTTATTAAACCAACAAGAAAAATTAAAAATAAACAAAAGCCCTGCAAAACTGATTTAGGACATAACGTTGCACATGTCGCTTTTTTTTTTATTTCTTTCTTTATTAAAATATTTTGTGACCAGTAATTAAATTTCCACAAAGCAAATTTACGAAAAATACTTATTGATAATTAATAGGCACCTAATTATTAATAAGAAAAATGTTCCTCAAATTATAGGTAGTACCTAATATTTGTGTTAGTTTTTGCATATGTTATAATGGATACTGTGTTGTCAACTAGGACTAAATTGGAATGCCTCTATGCCACTCAATGGTGAATATTCATGACATGATTTGTTTTAGTTAAGAAGAGTAATTTTTTGAATAGCCATTAAAATAAGCAAGATAATATATTATAAGCCTAGCAAAATAGAATTTAACATGGAGTTTATATGGCCGACATGTCAAATTATAATAATATTAATAATAATAATAATAAATGATTTATCAAACAATTAGAACAATCCTTTTAAATCTTATAATATAGTCTAAATGTAGTATAAATGACGTCACAGTGCACATCGGAACTCTCTGTCTAATCGCTTTCTAAGTAGTAGTTTAAAATGCTTGTATCAGCCGTATTTCATGGCCGATTTAAATTTAGATTTTACTTTTGGTATCTCTTTTTTGGTATCTCTTTTTTGGTATCTTTATATTTCATTGCAAAGTACGATTTAAGAAATCCAGGCAAATTCCCTATTAGCTTCTGCCCGGGACTATTCCTTCGGGAACTGTTAAATTTTCCGGGATAAAATAGCCTGTGTTAATCCAGTGTGGAAGATATCTGCATTCCAAATTACATCTAAATCTGTCCAGCCGTTGCACACACACACACAAACTTTCACATTTATAAGTAACTAGCGACCCGCCCTCGCTTCGCTTGGGTTTATGTGAGTGTGATATATAATTCCTTCCTCAATAAATGGGTTATCTAACACTGAAAGAATTTTTCAAATCGGACCAGTTAGTTCCTGAGATTAGCGCGTTCAAGCAAACAAACAAACTCTTCAGCTTTATAATATTAGTATAGATACTAGTAGCATTCAGAAGACGCTAGGAGAGCCATAGATATGATAATAAGCGGGGATCGGCGTTGTCATAACACGGTTATAACGCATTCCTGTTGCAGTTAGAGCAACTGTAATACGACAGCAATAGAACTGTATTGCAGTTCTGCTGCAGTTGACGAATCTGCATCAAAACTGCGAATCAGCCATGCAGATAGCTTGCAGTCGGTGTGCGGTTGACAGGACTGCATGGCAACTGCAAGCGGACTGCACAGTCGGTTTGCAGTTCTGATGCAGTTGCGTCAACTGCACTCGAACTGGCATTTTGCAACTGGATTGCAGTTCAAATACTGTCCGACTGTACCGGCCCAGAGTGGTGACACAAAAAATGGCGGCAAATTAAAATTATCACTAGCATAACAACTGGATAGGTACTTATAAGCTTGTCTCATAGGTAAAATCTTTGCCATGTGAAGGATTAGAAAAAAATGCTTGTGTCACGACTCGCTGGTCCAACTCTAACACTATATTGACGACATTATCCAAACACCAGTTTGGTTCTTAGGATTCCGTACGCAAAGAGTAAAAACGGGATTCTATTACTGACTCCACTGTCCGTCGGTCTGTCTGCCTGTCTGTCTGTCACCAGTTCGTATCTCATGAACCGTAATAGCTAGACACTTGAAATTTCCACAGATGATATAGGTATTTCTGTTGCCGCTGTAACAATAAATCCTAAACACAGAATAAATTAAATATTTTTGCTCGATATTAATAACAGCAGCGCTTGATATTTTCACAGATATTTAGCTGTATATTCACTACAAAAAAAAAGTTAAATGAGGATCCCATACAACAAACGCTATTTTTTGCTAATGTTGTATAGAATGTACGTAACCCTTCGTTTTTTTATGGCATAGAGAAGACAAACGAGCACACAGGCTACCTGATGGTAAGTGGAAACTGTGACCCATAGACATTCGCATTCACAAGACTGCAATGCAATCCTAAGACTGCGTTGCCAAACCTGAGGACTAAGATGGAATGCCTCTATGCTAGTCATTTCACCGACTGTCTTCCCCAAACCGGAACACAACAATGCGAACACTGCTGTTTAAAACAAAAAGTGCGTGCGCGAGTCCGACACGTACAATACCAGTTTTTTAAAGCTTGCTTTCTGTTCTTATTGTATTACCAAGGAAAGGAATGTATTAATATTGACCGCTCCGCGATAGCCCAACAAACAAACTAACCTTATAAAATTAAGTCTATAAGGTCTAAATTCTTATACTTGTTATAAAAGAGCATTCATTATGTCAATGTTCCTTATAATGGCACATTATAAGAAGATTTGGCTAATATTACCTATATTCTTATAATTTTGCTGGGTAAACGTTAATATAGCCAACTTATAAGGGTACAATAAGGGTTCGAAATCTGTTCTTCTTATAGAGGCTAGTTACATTGCTTTTTAGCCGTATAAAACTCGAAGTTATATAAAGGCTTTTAATATGGCCAATGATTCTTATAAAAGTAATGCATAAGGTAACTATTGAGCTTTTAAACTTATAGAAGCATTTGATACGACGTCTATCCAACAAACAAATTCTAACATTTTATATGATCTTTACAAGGATGAAAGCAATCCATATTCCCTTATACAGAGATTATAAAGATATTATTCTCTATTCGGTTATATTACAATGTTTTATATGACTAGATTTGCCATTTTGAGAAAAACAGCAGATTGTGTGAATTTATTACGCAGCGGAATTTACATTTCAAAATGGATTCAAAAGACTGGAAGAAATTGAAAAGGAGCGGTAGTTACAGAAGAAAAGTGAAAAAGGTCTATGAAAACATGGTTGTGAGCACTACACCCACCACTTGTACTCCTATGATCTCAGTGCCTATGGTACTACAAAATGACCAAGCCGATACCAACGAATCAGCCTGTGGTTCCGTAGAATATTATTTCACAGAAAATGAAAATGACAAGGAATCCAGTGAGGAAGAATATAATTGTAATTGTAAAGGTAAAGTAGAATGGGTCGGATGTGCACAATTAAAACATTCCTTTCTTAGAATAAAATGTGTCCACTTCCATGGCCAGCGCATAATATTATGCAATTTAAGATCTTCTCTTTTCAAAAATTTGTCAATATCTGCCAATATGTACACAACCATTGTAATGTCTGCGGACAAACATTAATAAACATTATTATTACATCGTTTATGGTGTACCTACTTACAATTAAAATTGTATGTCAATCTGAAAATTTAGTGCACAAACCGAGCTTATCCCTATATAGATCTCTTCCATCCAACTGAACTATAGAGAAAAGTGAAAAATAAATTTATATTATAAAAACAAGACTAAGGTACAAGACTAGCTAGGTAAATGATTTTGTTCGTGAGTTAAGGAACCCTAACGATGTATAAAATGGCGAAAGCATAAGTAATATAACGTTGCCATTATAAAGTCTTCAGTCTCATAGACTCCTTGTAGAGGATGTGCGAATCGTTTTGCCCTCATAATAGCAGTGTATATAACCTGACTAAATAATTAATAACGTTTGGAGCACAAAAACAGCTTAAACTCGAGGGCGGGTTGATATTATAACACACAGCGTACCACCTTTTATCATGCATTTGAATTCCCATGCACTTTTCACTATACACAAGCACATAAGTCAGGTAAATAAACTACATAAAATAATAACTTACCGTTCACTTTCCAATAAAATGGTTGACGTTTGTCTTTCTTCTTCAAACTGTTACGAAAATGTAAATCACTTTAAAAAAAGACTTATTGCAGAATCATAAACAGACGGCTATAAGGGCCAACGGATTTTTAAGAGACTTTGATTTGCCGCAATAAGTTGAACTCCCTTGTATCGGAACATAATAAAACATGTATAAGGGTGATCGCCCTTATTAACGTTTTATAAATGGCTCTTATAAGATGTATTGACTTTTACGAGATTTTTTCTTGCCATTATATGGAAGTTATCCTTGTTACTTGTCATAATATGAGACGTTTAAGAAAAAAAAGCAGACAATAAGGAAGCTATAAGCGGGGTATAAAGTTATTGTTCTTATAATTTGTGCCCAAACGCACCCTTATTAGCGGTAATGCGGCTCTTATAAGAATATTATTTTTAGCCGTTTAAGCCACTACAAGACCAATTTTTGTTTGTTGGGAGGTAAAGGACAGAGCGTTATCGTTAGTGAGCTGATATCATGCTGTGACGTCACCCGCCCACGTTCTCGACCGACCTAGATTGGTGAAGAATCACCTGATCTGACACTTGAAGAGAGTTAACAAGAAGCTCGGTTTGCTTTACGAGTATCTACATACAGGGTCGGGCCTGTAACTAAAGTAAAAAATTAAAACGTAGATTCTACTCCTCAAACTAGACAACTTTTTTTTAGCAACTTTTTTAAATCATAAAGTTTTTAGATTGTTATTTTTTCAAACAAAGTAAATAGTATTTTCAATGTACTTAAAACTCCGTCTAATTGACATCGCCTGTCTTCTAGTCACTCTACAGACACAATCAATTTCATAGTACATTGCGTGTTCGAATTAACTTTAAAATGTAATAAAATACAAACCGCAAGTTTTTTTTCAAAGTCGTCAAACAAACGTTGCGTAGTTTGAGGAGAAGAATGTACATTTTTTTATTTTTGCTCTAGTTACAGGCCCCACCGTGTATAGGTACTATACTATAATTTATAATTAATGAAACGGTTTGAATGTTTGTTACTGAATCACGCTTCAACCAGTAAACGGATCGGGATGAGACTTGGCACGCATGTAGCTCAGGTCCTGGAATAGGACATAGGATAGTTTTATCCTGGAACATTGGACATTTCCCGAGGGAGCAGCGATAAACGTCTCCCACGTAGAGTTGCGGGCAAAAGCTATATTATAACAACGGCTGAACGGATCTGGATGAAATTTGGCTCAGAGATAGCACGTAGGCTACAGTTCCCGAAGGAATAGTGATAACAACTTCTACGTGGATGGAGCAGCGGGCAAATGCTACACTATATATGCGAAAGTAACTCTGTCTGTATATTACGCTTTCACGGCTAAAATGCTGAACCATATTCGATGGCATTTGGTATGAAGATAACTTAAGTACCGGAGAAGGTCATAATGATAGTTACATCTCCGTTTCAAATTACATCTAAATTTGTTCAGCCGTTTCTGCGTACCTATAGTAATAACGAACATATACACGCTCTCAATCTTTCGCATTCATATTAATAGTGTGATATCAAGGGCACAATAAATGAACATTAAAAAAAGTCAAATTTTAAGCTATTTTATTTTTACGCATTATTTGCAAACGAATTAAAACAATAACATAATTAAGAAAAATAAATGTTTATCTAAAATCGGTTTACATATATACATACATTAAATCACGCCTGTTTCCCAGAGGGGTAGGCAGAGACCACTTCTTTCCACTTGCTACGATCTTGACAAATTTCTTTCGCTTCTTCCACATTCATACATCGAGTCATGCACGCACGTCGGTTTCGGGTACTTAAGATTCGGCCCTTTTCCAGTATTTCACCGATTTGACTCGAAAAAGTACGCCTAGGGCGGCCCCTTCCGACCCGTCCACTCACTATCGATCTGTATATCTCTTTCGTCAATCTTCTTTCATCCATCCTTTCCAAATGACCGAACCATCGAAGCATGCCCTTTTCAATCTTAGTCAATACATCCAAAAATCGGTATAAAATCGGTTTATTAATTAAATTAACATTTGCCGAGTTACTTTTAAGGGAAGAAAACGTTTATTTCACTCAATTTTCTTTTTTTTTGTGACGAAATCATTCTAATCAATCACTTACTCATTCCATTACTATGACGATAAATTCTTACCCCCTTAATTATAAACGTGGAATAAGCTTGGACTAGTTTATACCAATTTTTTTTTTTTTTTTTTATGGCATAGAGAAGGCAAACGAGCACACAGGCCACCTGATGGTAAGTGGAAACTGTGACCCATAGACATTCGCATGCCACCACGCATGCATGCTTTGTCCTTATCTGTAATTTTTTTTTTTTTTTTTTTTTTTATGGCATAGAGATGACAAACGAGCACACAGGCCACCTGATGGTAAGTGGAAACTGTGACCCATAGACATTCGCAATCACAAGACTGCAATGCAATCCTAAGACTGCAAATGCGTTGCGAACCCTGCGGACTAAGATGCAATGCCTCTATGCTAGTCATTTCACCGGCTGTCTTATCCCCAAACCGGAACACAACAATGCGAACACTGCTGTTTGGCGGTAGGTTAATGGATAAGATGGTGGTAGCGATCCGGACGGACCCTGCACAAGGTCCTACCACCCGCTAGTTGTGACATTTGCATCTGACAGAAAGTGAAAAAGCATGGCATAAACTATTCCAAGCTTATTCGACGTTTATAAGTAAGGGGGTTAGTTTATACATGATCAATTGATCAAAAATTCCAATTCCCATATTACCAAAATATTCATTTCGTTTTTTACAACAACGTTTTGTGTAAAGGCCATAATAAACTATTCTATTTTATATTCACAAATCCCTTTAGATTAAAAACTTTGTCTTCCTCAACCACTCCCAGTTGGTATAGCTAAATAATATCTTATAACCCCACTCTATAAAATCTACATTATAATATATTCATAGAATAGCTTTGCCCTATGATAGGAAACCCTTTGTGATAAAAAACATTTACCTATTCATATTGATATGCACCCTCCCTTTACAAGAAACATGTATCTATTCTTTTATATTCATGAATAGACCAATGCTAGATATCTACAATCTTTATAATAGTAAATATGTGTAATAAGATATAGTTACTCGTATTGTAAAATGAATGATGCTGGAATAAGTTGATTAGAATTTTACACTTGTTAAGCTTGCCCTGTTTTTTTTTTAATTAGATTAGATTTATTTACTTATTTCATTTTGAAAATTTACATGTAATTTTTTAAACTAAAATACCATGTATTCACAAAAAGATAGTCAGAGTGTATAAGAATAATAATAAAATAAATAATAGCCAAAAATTGAAATAATATTAAAATGGTACAATGTAAAAAAAATAATGTGTGTAACTGTCAAAATAATTCATAAAAGCTTGGGAATCCTAGATATCAATTGTCAAATGTCAAATAATTAAAACAATTTAAATACCTATGTAATTTATAATATTTTTTCGTTAATTTATGTGATTTAAAAATGTTTTAACGCACATAGAGCTTAGTTTAACCCTCAATAATTAGTTATTTTATTTCTTGACATAAATAAATAAAATAAAAATAGTATCTACAACTATGCCGTTCTAAGAGGCCCGTTTTGACAGCTGTCATCTTAGTACAAAATATATGTTTGAGGTTATATTTTGTACGGTTGTGACAGTTGTCAATTCGGGCCTCTTAGAACGGCAAAACTATCTCATATTAATTTCTTAACTTTTTAACAGCCTTATAATATAACTTATAATAACAAGCCTAAAATAAATAAATTGGCAAATGGTAACATTTTTTAACTATCACGACCACACTTTGCATTTTTAAACGGATGTTCGAACAGTATTTAGAAGATGAATACCATTGTTCAGATTCAGATTCAGATTCAGATTTTATTACTCAATATAACACAGTATAAATTACATTACATGTCAAATTATATGCTGTTACATTGAAATCGTCAGAAATATAATTAAATTATAATAGTAAAAATAGTAAAAGTCAACACAAAAACAAAGTACATTACAAAATAGAATAAAATAGAATAAAATAAAATAATAATAATTAAAAGTCAAACTAATTTACAAGTCAAGTTCCATATACTCATTCCGTGTAGTTTTGACATAAATTAATTTTAAAAACCATTCAGTGCCTACAGCTAAGTATATCGATATCTTACAATAACGTTAAAGTAAAATTTTAGCAAACGTCGATATTTTTAGGAGTGTTATGTTATGACGTCCTTGTGCAGGGTAGTGATTCTCTGAACAACGACGGTCGGACGGACGAGTGAATGTCCAAGCGGCGAGTTTAAGTAGTCCCGTCAATGCGAACAAAACATATTTTAGCGCGTGCATTTTCAATTTAGCAGCATGGTGCTTAATTGAAAATGTACACGCTAAAATGTGTTTTGTTCGCTTTGGCGGGACTACCTAAACTCGCCTCTTCGTCCGTTGTTTTTGAGAGAATAACACCACAGGATTCGAATCACTCGCTGCCACCAACCTTTCACCTTCCACATTACTAGCATAGATAAAGATAGTCCACCTTAGTCCTTACATTTGGCAACGCTGCACTCTTGAAGTCTTAAGAAAGCAAAATGTCTATGACTCTCACTCCATACCATCAGGTGGCCCGTGTGCTCTTCATAAAAAAGAGGTCTTATCTTTTTCTCAGGTATTCTCTGCATTTCAATGTCAAGCCACGGCCACGCAGTCACTTGACTGCTTTTAATCTCTTAGTTCACCCCTTTCGTTTTGCTGGGTTATTGTTCGTTGACAGTTAAATCTGCATCACAAGAGTAATTCTGTCGAGAAAATAAACTTGAATCATTCTAACCCTTTAGCCTTGGGACTGCTTCAAGGACGTTCCCAGGGCTTAACTTGTTTCTACCTCAAAAAGGGAGACGCAGGTATTTTTATTCAAATTTAATGAAAGGGTGCATGTTTATTTAAAAGCTGAGGTCTTTTTCTATAGTGTCCAATAGACATTGAATAGGGTTAGAAATAGATTTATCTATTAGATACTAGATCCAAGCTATTTATCTATCTGAATATATAATATAAAAGACGAGCATATAATGACTGGCTTTGCGTGTGCGGACCTTGTGCAGGGTCCGTCCGGATCGCTACCACCATTTTATCCATTAATCTACCGCCAAACAGCAGTGTTCGCATTGTTGTGTTCCGGTTTGGGGATAAGACAGCCGGTGAAATGACTAGCATAGAGGCATTCCATCTTAGTCCTCAGGGTTGGCAACGCATTTGCAGTCTTAGGATTGCATTGCAGTCTTGTGAATGCGAATGTCTATGGGTCACAGTTTCCACTTACCATCAGGTGGCCTGTGTGCTCGTTTGTCTTCACTATACCATAAAAAAAAACAACGCTCAGCCCAAACCGCTAGCTCTATAGATTCCAAATGTTGCACGTAGGTTCCTAAGAAGGGTTTTTTGAAAATGAATCCCCTGAAGCGTTAAAATATGGGAAGTAGCGGGAAAGTTATTCTACGCGTACAGTCGCAGGCGCCCTCTAGTTTTAAAAGGAAGAAACTGACTGGCCGATCGATCAACGCGAGTCGAAACCGCCGGACCAAGGTCTTGATATTTGGAGGATATAAGTATTACTCGGATATCTTATAGGTGCACTAAGAATGGATTTTTGGAAATTCATGGTGTGATGCGTTATTCTTAGCGTAAATTACTCTTTTCAAAATAAATAACAAGGGGACAATATATAAGGGGACAATCTCACACCAATTGACCTAGTCCCAAACTAAGCTCTAGGCTTGTACTATGGGTAGTAGACAACGATATAAATACTTATATAGAGAAATATATACTTAAATACATTAGAAAACATCCATGACTCAGGAACAAACATTCGCGCTCATCACATAAATATCTGCCCTTACCGGGATTCGAACCCAGGACCGCTAGCTTCGTAGGCAGGGTCACTACTCTCTAGGCGCTTCGTCAAATGGCGATCATGGCGAAACTATAAGGCTTTGTTGAATACGGAACCCTAAAAACGGCCACAAATAGTTTAGTATCTGTGTATATGTATGTCTGTCTGGCATCCTAGCTAGCAAACGAATAGACCGATTTGGACACGGTTTTTTTTAATATAGCTAGTTCATTCGGGAGTTCTTAGCTAGAATTCTAGAAAACTGGTAGAGTCGCTTAAGACATGCTCTCGCTATTATATAGGAGGTTATCTTTTAAAGAAGAATAGCTAAACTTAAGTGGCAGTGGGCGGGGCACATTGCTCGCAGGACTGATGGCCGATGGGGTCAGAAGGTTCTTGAGTGGCGTCCGCGGACCGGGAGACGAGCTGTAGGTAGGCCTCCAACAAGATGGAGTGACGACCTTGTGAAGATCGCGGGAACACAGTGGATGCGAAAAGCACAAGACCGGTCTGAGTGGAGAGCCTTGGGGGAGGCCTATGTCCAGCAGTGGACGTCTTTCGGCTGACATGATGATGATGATGATATCTTTTAAATTATTACGCAGGTACGAACGTCCTAATATGGTAATACGACTAGTTTTAGCGCCCGGTGTCGTCTGGAATATCAAACAGCCGGCCAGACGCACTGTCTGGTGGTCAAGGCCGTTTTTTTTTGTGGTGACTCAGTGACGGGGAATTTGGTTTTAATCTTTATTTAATATTAGTGTTTTACGGCTAATCAAAGTAATTTTTATTTTTAGCTGGGGCAATTTTTACAGCGACGAAAATGGTGTAAGGGTGTGTTTAACCTGTGTATGTCTGTCTCGCTGTGGTGTCGTATCTCCCAAACGGATGAGACGATTTGTTTTTGGACTTTTTAATCGTGTTTCACAACAAAATACGAAAATACCGTGCAAGAGATCACCAAAAGTGAAATTTAGCCAACATATTCGGATGATACGAGCACTTTAAACTGCTTATTAGACAGAGAGATCCGATGTGACTGTGACATGATTTAACCCTTTAAAGGGCAATTTTAAAACCTGGTATTAAAAATGACCAGTTACAACTAATACTTTTTGTATTTTTTATTGAAAGGATTTTCTGCGAATAGGAGCTTAGGAATCTAATGAGGCTAGAATTCAGGTCTATTTTTAGTTTTGCCCTATAAAGGGTTAAACTCAATGTAAAATTCGGTTTTGCTAGAAACAGATAAGGACAAATCTATGTTGACTTATAGGGTGATGGGACCAGTAATGGACAAGGCACCAATAATAGACACTTGATTCTTATTTTACAGAAGATAAGAGTTATTTGTTTTGCAACAATCCACTTAGGACTGTATGAAATTTGGTGCCGACATTTTGGTTATTTTTATAGCTATTTAAAAATTGTTTTTTCTCAACTGTGTGTTAGATGATTCAGGTATTATTGAAGCTGTGAAAAAGTCTTGAATATTCCCTATTCCGAAGACCATACAATAATATGGCACCATCGAGCTGGTCAGACGAAAGGTGGCCATAGGAACTCAATGCCTCATAGTAGATCCGTCGAGTAGACTTTTGTCTTTAGATAGTGAAATTATCAGTGTTATTGAAAAAAAAGATGCAGTTGTTTGCGAAAGATGCAGGTAGCACGTGACCGGTCCTAGTGGCGATCCTTGGGGGAGGCCTGTGTCCTGCAGTAGACGTCGTTTGGCTGTAATGATGATGATGAAGTGTCAAAGTAGGATATTATAGCTCGAACAGGTCATCGCAAAAACAGATATGGAGATAAAACAAGATTCTATAGAGCCGTAACACCTCTAAGATTATGATTATCTAAAGCAGATTTAGTGGCATAATAGTTTTGTTAAAGTGGCATTCCTGAAATTATTTACACACATACATTAAATCACGCCTGTTTCCCAGAGGGCTAGGCAGATACCATGACTCGATGTATGAATGTGGAAGAAGCGAAAGAAATTTGTCAAGATCGTAGCAAATCGAAAGAAGTGGTCTCTGCCTACCCCTCTGGGAAACAGGCGTGATTTAATGTAATGTAAATATGGAGAATTTTTGGGCTACCGTTATAGATGTAATTGAAACGTATAATTAACGTGTTGCGATTGTTTTGAGACCTCTCCGAGCTATGCTTGCCACATACAAAATAAAGTTAACATTAAACCTTTAAGTTTTTTTTTTTTTACGGCATCGAGTATACAAACGAGCACACAGGCCACCTGATGGTAAGTGGAAACTGTGACCCATAGACATTCGCAATCACAAGACTGCAATGCAATCCTAAGACTGCAAATGCGTTGCCAACCCTGAGGCTAAGATGGAATGCCCCTATGCTAGTAATTTCACCGGCTGTCTTATCCCCAAACCGGAACACAACAATGCGAACACTGCTGTTTGGCGGTAGGTTAATGGATAAGACGGTGGTAGCGATCCGGACGGACCCTGCACAAGGTCCTACCACCCGCAAATCCTTGCATCCTTGGATGGCATCCTTGGTTCGCGAGTTGGACTTTAGCCTGGCTGTATTCCTCTAACGTCAGTGCCCCCTACAGTAAGGCCTGTCTACATGTGCACGTGGTTTTTTAAACGTCTACAGTTGGCAGTTAAAAAATGTGTCTGCGTGATTCTTATCTATTTTTATTACTTATCTAGTTGCATAAGTATTTTCTACCACTTGTGCTAAGTAACAGGCCCTGGGCGGTTTCAGATTAGCGATTTTTTCAGCGCGTAGAGGTTAGTTTTTGTACGCTTGTAAACGCGCAAAGTCACACTCGCTTGTAAGGCCGTTGACGCGCGAGCCATGAAAATCTGACACGCGAATACAAGTGAACTCGCTAGAGTAAGCGCGTATACGCGTGTACCTACGTCTTATTGAAGCGCGAAATGTAGCGCGCATGTTAAAAAACGCTAGTCTGAAACCGCCTTCAGTATGTTTGCGTCCCAAAACGAACAAAGTAAAGTTTTTATTTTTAAACGAAATATAAGTTACGTGAAATTTTGCCGTAGTGAAATGTTAGTATGTACCTATGTAAACTCTTTAACCAGGAACAGAAAACAATAAACTAAAAAAGAAACTGCAGTCTTGAGATTTAATAATACCTACGGTGCGGCAATACGGAACCGGATTTTCTAACGCACACCATCCACACAAAGGTCACGTCATCTGGTGCGTTTACGGTGCGTGAACGTATTTCAATCACTAGTGTGGTCAAACCTTTAAGTGACAAAAAGTGTCCTAACTAGAGATGCAACGGATATCCGGTTGATATTCGGTATCCGGCTTATCCGGCCATTATTTTACTATCCGGCCGAATGTTACCTTATGATTGTGTTTGGTATTTAACATTGAAAAATGGTTACTATACAAGAAAACAACAACAAATTATTAATATTCGTTTATTAGTATTACCTTTACTGCCCACCATGCATAAGGGTCACTCTGTCGATCAACTCGGACCATTTTCAACTAAAATGTAGGTATCGTTTGGCCGGCCGGATACCGGATATTCGGCCGGTGATCAGGCCGAATTACAGTATCCGGTATCCGGCCAAACAACTATCCGTTGCATCTCTAGTCCTAACCTAAGCTAATGGGACATTACCTATTTGCTAATGAACGTTAGTGAGCCTCAATTCTAGACAGTAAAAACCATATCGTTATTGACTTGTTATGGTATTGTTTTTAACTCTATCGCCTTTACTGTCAAGAAAATAAGAGCTAAAAACGTTGACAATACGATAACAGGGGTGTGATTATCTCAAAAACGCACGGACGAACGAACGAGTGAATGTTGTAGCGGTGAGTTTAAGTAGTTCCGTCAGAGCGAACAAAACACTTTTAGGCGTGTGCGTTTTGAATTTGGCAGCATCGCTTCTGACGGGACTACTACATTCACTCGTTCGTATGACCGACCTCATTTTTAAGAGAATCACACCCCTTTACAGAATCACTTTCTGTAAACAACGCCGGTCGTGCGGACAGTCGAGTGATACCCAAGCGGCGAGATTAAGTAGTCCCGTCAGTGCGAACAAAACACATTGTAGCGCGTGCATTTTCAATTTAGCAGCACGATGGGTCGAACGTATAAGGCTGCTTAATTAATAACGTTGAGTTTCCTAAAAGTTACAAATGACTTGACATCTCTAATGACATTGACCACTTCAAGCATATTTTTCCTGAAATGGGTCCCAAATTAACGCTCGTGACCGTACCACATGGCACCACCTAGATGTCCTGGTTGCCTACCTCAACGTTTAACCCTGGATACAGTTCATTGAACTAAATATAGTTTAACGTAAAATGCAACTAAATTAACTTGGAACACGTTCAAGAATTGAGGAATCTCTGCCAAGAATTCGCTTGTAAATTCGAATTGGGGATCTTGCATTTTCTGGCTAAAATCGATTTACTACGAGTTGGTAGAAAAGCGTGTAGCGTAATAGTCGTTTAACTATGTTTTTTCCGGAATAACAATTCTTTGCCATATTCCAGAATATGGACTAGGTACAGTCAACCAATTTGATTCCTAGGCCACTATGGACTTTGTCAACGTGACGTAAACCAAATCATATGGAGTCTCTTACGTTTTGGTTGACAACGTCACTTTAACATAGTCCAAAGTGGCCTAGAAATCAAATTGGTTGACTGTACTCTGCCAAATTTCATCAAAATCTATTAAGCCGATTATCCGTGACTCCGTGCAACAAAGATAGAGTTGGACTCGCAGACCGAGGGTTTCTAATTAATCGCTTTGATGATAGAACCAAAATATTATAAATGCGAAAGTGTGTCTGTCTGTCTGTTACCTCTTCACGCTTAAACTGCTGAACCGATTTAGGTGAAATTTGGTGCAAAGATAGTTTGAATCCTGGGAAAGGACATAGGATAGTTTGTTCCCGAAAATCATCCTCTAAGGGTCTTTTCTTTTTTTTTTATGGCATCGAGTAGACAAACGAGCACACAGACCACCTGATGGTAAGTGGAAACTGTGACCCATAGACATTCGCAATCACAAGACTGCAATGCAATCCTAAGACTGCAAATGCGTTGCCAACCCTGAGGCTAAGATGGAATGCCTCTATGCTAGTCATTTCACCGGCTGTCTTATTCCCAAACCGGAACACAACAATGCGAACACTGCTGTTTGGCGGTAGGTTAATGGATAAGATGGTGGTAGCGATCCGGACGGACCTTGCACAAGGTCCTACCACCCGCAAATAGAGGGTTTGAAATAGAGGGTGAAAATTTGTATGGAGCTACGATATAAACGAGTTCCACGCGGACGGAGTCGTGGGCAGAAGCTAGTCTAACCATATCTTTTTAATTCAAATACTTAAAACTAAAATAGCAATATTAATCCAATAAACAAAAATCTTTCGTTAACTTACACTTCCAAAAACGAACTCACCATAAATTCGAAGCGTACACAAACACCAATAGTTAAACCATATACACCTGTTCAAACACCATAACCATAGCTATTCATTGGCTATAGACCCTTCCTCTAGGATCATAGATAACTTCTACATATTTTTTACGGCTGTATGTATCGTTGTCGCGGTCCCCTAATAGAAGAAAAAACCTCGACCAATGGGAGCGCCGGGTGCGCTGACTTGATTTATTTTTGACAGAAGAGTTTTGGGGGGAAATGCCCTTGGAGTTTTTTTAGGTTACAATCTGTATTTTTGACTTGTGAGAGGTGTGTTTTTGATTTGTTTTAAAAAGGATTTAATTTTATGCTACGTTTTATTTAAGCTTATCTGTTTGTTCGTCAAAAACGTTACCTATCTAATGATAATCTATAGAGCACCTTTCCAGAGTGTTAAAATTGTTAAAATTATACAATTTCTCCCGCTTAGATTTCGATTATACTTATTTCCTCGGGAATTTTGATTTTTTACGGGTGTGTGTTCACAAACTAACACAAACACACACACAAACTCTCGCATTTATAGTTTTAGTAAGATATTTATTAAATTTTACGTGCAATTTTCATCCACGTATAAATCTTTAGTATCTTTGGGTACTTTCCGATTTTACAGAATAAAAAGAACCTACAGTCAGTCAATCCGATGTATCCACTTTTGTCCCTTATTACAATGCAATAAGGTAAAAAAATTACATTGGTTCGTAGTTGACAGTATGTACTATGAAGATGGAACAAAAAAAACTCCTTTGCCTTTATAATATACGCGAGAAATAAGTTGAGAAGTAGTAAAAAATATGGATACGCTGGTTGAATTTGTCCAAATACAAATCGATATTGGTTCGCAAGCATGCCCTTGCCAAAAACTGTATTATAATATGAGTGATAAGATACCGTATCGAGGGGCGCCGAGGTGTCTCGAGTAATCTAGGTTATCTAGCTTTATAAGCACTTTTTAGGTTATTTAGGGACACTTGCACTAAAACTGATGAAGGGGGGAGGCACGTGGAAGGCCTGGGTCGTTTTGAAACAAAACTGTCAAAAACAATATGGTTTTACCGACTAGAATAGAAGACGATAGGTGGAATTACTACAATAGAGTTATTGCATCATATCCATCTTAGTCCTCATTGGCAACGCATTCGCGGTCTTAGGATTGCAGTCTTTAGATTGTAGTCTTGAGAATGCAAATGTCTACAGGTCACAGATCCCACTTACCATCAGGTGGCCTGTTTGCTCGTTTGCCTTCTTGCCTTATAAACATCAAGTTCAGTTTTAGTATGCATATACCTACATTTGCTGCTGAAAATCAACCTTACATCAGCACTGCGTCGTGTCGTGTCTGATTCATTGTTGTATTAGCTTGCCCACTACACACAGACACCGCAACCTTCTAGTGGCTTACGTATAGTTCATAGCGTTCACCATTTTTAAATATTTTTTTGGTTAAGTATTTTGCAATACTTTAACCTTCTCACTTTTGTTTGCATAGCAAAATGAGGAAAACTCAGCAATTTAGAAGCTTATAGGCATCAGGGACATAAGCAATATGCTTAATTTTGAATACAAGGAAATTAAATGAAAACGCCACGACGAATTCTCATCAAAATTTAATAATATCATGTGGTGTTTCACAAGGAAGATTACTGGGTCCACCTCTATTAATATGTATAAGTAAGTATAAGTTTATCCATCCAGCGAGGAAATGCTGCCAGCATCTTTGGTACAATGCCGCAGGGGCCATTCTTAGATTTAATGTTTTAGTTAATTTATATATTTAGAGTTAGTTTTATTTAATTTTAGTTTTCTTTTTCAGTTACTGTATTTTGTTGTATTTTTTTATGTAATTTAAATTGTAAGAATTCAATTCAGCAGACAATAAACGTAAAAAAGAATTAATATGTTATGAATTTAAAATATCGCATAATTTAACAATTGTTCTTGTTATATGTTTAACTTTAAAAATGTTAAATTATTACATAAAAAAAATACTAACACAGTGAATCCTAGTGCTAGGGCAACGCATTTTCAACCTTAAGAATGCAAATGTCCATGGGCTTCTTAGTTCACTTACCAATGTGAGCATTGCCTTCTCCTGAAGAAAAAAACATTCAGAAGAGATCTCTTAAAGGGATAAGTTCTCCTTTGTACATCTCCTCTTTTGTCTATTTTATAATTGTTATCTCTTTTGCTTGTACAATAAAGTGGTTACATACATACGAGCATTGGTATTAAACCATTCTTCTATCAAATCTGCTGAAGTATAACTTCTACTTTAGTTATTGCTAGCTTTCGCCTGCGACTTCGTCCGTGTAAATTTCGATTATCGTTATTCCCTCGGAAACTTTTATATTTTCCGCGACGAAAAGTAGCCTATTTGTTAATCCAGGATATGAGCTGATCTCCATTTCATCCAAATCCGTCCAGCCATTGCAGCGTGAAGGAGTAACAAACTAGCACACACACACATAAACTTTCGCATATATGATATTAGTAGAATTTTGTCTCAGGCCAACTGTACTTCAAAAGGATTCAAAGCAGCAGACCGTGGAGGCCAAGAAGATTCTATGTTTCTATAGCATTTTATTACTAGACTAGATTTAGCTAGCGACTACGTCTGCATTGGCCATCCCACGGTAACAGTGTTTTTTTTATGGCATAGAGAAGACAAACGAGCACACAGGCCACCTGATGGTAAGTGGAAACGCATTCACAAGACTGCAATGCAATCCTAACACTGCAAACGCGTTGCAAAAGCTGAGGCCTAAGGTGGAATGCCTCTTTTTTTTTTTTTTTATGGCATAGAGTAGACAGACGAGCACACCGGCCACCTAATGGTAAGTGGAAACTGTGACCCATAGACATTCGCATTCACAAGAATGCAGTGCAATCCTAAGACTGCAAATGCGTTGCCAACCCTGATGACTAAGGTGGATTGCCTCTATGCTAGTCATTTCACCGGCTGTGTTATCCCAAAACCGGAACACAACGATGCGAACATTGCTGTTTGGTTGTAGGTTAATGGATAAGATGGTGGTAGCGATCCGGACGGACCCTGCACAAGGTCCTATCACCTCAAAGTATTTTAGAATAAAATCTAGTCTACCTATTAGGCGTTCCTCAAGGGTCGATTTTGGGACCGATTCTCTTTATCCTATATAGTTCTGATATCATTAATAGCATTAAGCATTGTAACTACCATATCTATGCAGACGACATTCAGCTTCATACATCTTTTAAACCGACTGAGTGTAATCCTGCTACGCATGCACTCAACGCAGATTTGGACCGTATAGCCGATTGGTGTCAACAAAATCATTTGGTACTCAATCCTACCAAATCTAAGTTTATGTTGTTGGGATCAAAAAAACTAATTAATGACATTACAGCCCTTAACCCAAAAATCGCAATAAAGGGTGACCAATTAGAATGTGTCTCAGAAGCGCGAAACTTGGGCTTAATATTTGACGGACGACTGCGGTTCGAAAGCCATGTCCTGGGAACGATGCGGAGTTGTTTTTATAGGTTAAAGGTTTTGTACCGAATCCGCGAGTACTTAACAGTAGATATGCGTGTCAGACTTTGTGATGCGTTGATTCTCTCGAAGTTGAGTTACGCAGATACAGTGATTGGTGGTTGTTTGTTAGCGAGGACAAAAAAAGTGATCCAGCGTATCCAAAATGCTTGTGCGCGCTTTTGCTTTCCCATCCCTCGTCGATCGCACGTCAGTCCATTTTTAAATACAAATAAACTTATGAATATGACTTCTAGACATAATTTACACCTGGCTTCACTACTTTTTGGTTTAATGAAATGCAAAGAACCTCGTTACTTGTACAACAAACTTAAAATCTCACAGCGCGAGATCCGTCTGGCCACACGCTTACTTTACACACAACACCGTACGACTGCTTTTCGTGGCAGCTTTCGTTTTGCTGCCACGAAATGCTGGAATGATATACCACCACCCATTAGGAATTTAAAATCAGTAGCTAACTTTAAAAATCATTTCAAGAATTATTTATTAACTTCCCAAATATCTGGATCGTAAGTAGTTGTACACACTCACACAAACACACAGACGCGCACACACGCACACACACACAAACACAGACGCACACACACACGCACACAAACATACACACACTCGTGAATAGTATAAGATATGTTTTTATTTTTGTGTGTATACATACACAATAAATCTCTGTATGATCTCAAAATGTTATTGATATTATTGTAGTTATTTAATTTTTTTATTTTTTATTTTTGACACCTTCGATTGCCATTCTCTCCCTGGTCTCACTGAAAACCAGTGTCTCTGAATGTGTTTATCACATTCAGAGGCATAAAGCTGAGCTGAGACCATTTTGGCCTTAAAGAAAAATGTATTTAGGTTAAGACTTTTTTTTTATAATTGCAAACTGTTTTTTTTATGTGCCAAATAAATTATTTTTCATTTCATTTCATTTTCATTTCATATTAAGCTACCTCCATTCCAAATTTCTTCCGTCCAGCCATCTTAGCGTGAAGTACAAACATACATACGTCCCAATAATATCAGTGTGATTTCCTATCCAAGCGATCTCGTTCGGCACTATCATTTGAATCGATAAGCTATATGCAAATTTGGTCCTTGCGATATCGATATGACATCGTTCCGAGGTGACCGATAGCAAGGCCTTCGCATTATCTGATTACGTTGTGGAACAATGGAAAATAATTTGGCCTAGAATAACGACATTTTTGACGGTGATTCGCAGGTTTCTTGTATTATATTCACATAACCAATTCAACTCCTTGTGTCAAACACAAATATGTCAAGCTTTTAAGCTGTACCCTGTACAGTACAGTGAAAGCAATTGATTTCTACACCATTTTGGTCTATGTCATAGTGACGTTATCTATCGAAACGTAACAGACTTCTTATGATTTTATTTACTGTGTCACTTTGACATAGTCCAAAGTGGTCTAGGAATCAAATTCCTCGACTGTACCTCTGAAACGTCGGTGGCGTTGTAGGTACGACCGGTAGTGATTCTCTGAACAAGGACGGTCGGACGGACGAACTAGTGAATGTCCAAGCGGCGAGTTTATGTAGTCCCGTCAGTGCGAACAAAACATATTTTTAGCGCGTGCATTTTCAATTTAGCAGCATTGTTTCTGCCGATGGATCGAACGTATAATTAAGGCTGCTTAATTGAAAGTGCACGCGCTAAAATGTGTTTTGTTCGCTCTGACGGGACTACTTAAACTCGCCGCTGCGATTTCGCTTGTTCGTCCGACCGTCCGTTGTTTTTGAGAGAATAACACCCCAGCTCATGACGACGTTAGGCGTCGTTGGCGTGCAGGCTCGCTTTTAATTTACAACTGATCGTACCTTAATAGTTTATTCAATTAATATTTAAAGTAAAATATTGTTCCAGAACAATTAATAAAGAGATATTTCTTGTAACTGTCCCAATTTTAATGTTAAAGCAAAGACCAGACAAAAACTTCGACAGTCGGGAGCCAGAGCGAGAGGGCTGTACGGGTTTAGTGGAGTGCGAGCGAGAACGGCGGAGGATAGCGGTAAGCCTGGCCCGTCTGCAGAGTTGGGTGGGGTCTCAGATCCAGCGGGCTTTAGTTACTTTATGGTATTTTAGTTTAGTTTAGTTTAGTTTGTTTATTTATCACATGTCAAAAATACGAAATCACATTGAGATCGTCAACAATTAATCTATACGAATATTATAAAGCTGAAAAGTCTGTTTGTATGTTTGCTTAAACGCGCGAATCTCTGGAACTACTGGTCCGATTTGAATTAGCACATTTATCGAGGATAGCTATTGGCTATATATTATACTTAAATAAACCGAAGCGAAGCGAGGGCGGGTCGCTAGTACTAATATAATAATCAAAGAATACAAACGAGGAACACTTTTTATTAAACAGTAAAACTCTAAAAAAATAACCTCCGTATACAATAGGTGATATTTTTAAACTGCTCAACTGATTTTCATGAAACATAGCTAAGAACCATTCCGATTAAACTAGCGCGTCGGTCCATTCGTTTAGGAGCTACAATGACATAGACACACACATACACAGAGACACAGGTACACATACTACACTTATAACATCCATCTTTTTGCGTCAGGAGTTAAAAACAGCGTTTAGATAAGTCGAACGTGCGTACTCTTTGCTTCCCTTTCCATCGCATAGTTCTTTCCCATTCACTCGCAACAGTCGCAACCCAGCCGATACAAATGTTATAGTTGGTTCCAGTTTAAATGACGAAAAGGCACTTAACGTGGGATTTTACAACTTCTTTTGTTGCTAAATATTATACCCCTAGTAATCCAAACTGATGTACGGTCACGGACTTAAATTAATGAATCACCATAGAACCTTGTCGCATAAAACCAACTATTACATCCTATACAATTTGTATCGCGTCACTTGACGCTGTCGTTATGACAAGGTTCTATGATGGATCAACATTTAAAGTCCTTGATGATACTTGTAGCTTAACCCCTAAAGTGCAGAGTGCGCCGAGCCAGCCAGTCTCTATTCTACTTGGTAAAATCATATTGCTTTTGTCATATTATCGTATTGTTTTAACTCGGCCGCACTTAAATAAATAAATAGAGAGCATCTGGTATAACTAATTAACTAATTAATTAATTTGCGGGTGGTAGGACCTTGTGCAGGGTCCGTCCGGATCGCTACCACCGTCTTATCCATAACCTACCGCCAAACAGCAGTGTTCGCATTGTTGTGTTCCGGTTTGGGGATAAGACAGCCGGTGAAATGACTAGCATAGAGGCATTCCATCTTAGTCCTCAGGGTTGGCAACGCATTTGCAGTCTTAGGATTGCTCTGTAGTCTTGTGAATGCAAATGTCTATGGGTCACAGTTTCCACTTACCATCAGGTGGCCTGTGTGCTCGTTTATCATCTCTATGACATAAAAAAAAAAAATAAAAAAAAATGAAATTAATTGATTTCTAGGCCTTTATTCCATATTTATTAATAATACCTAAACAATATAGAAAAAATATTGTTATTGAATTACGAAGTTATGCTCGCCCTTATTCAGTAAGAGCTGTCATTACGTCGAGAAACTACTAACTACTACTACTAGGTTAACTGGAAGAGATGCCTGAAAGGGATAAGTTCACCTTTGTACACACTACACACCGATCTTTTGTGTTTCTGTTCATTGTTTTCTTTATTATTTTCTGTTTGTGCAATAAAGACATACATAGACATATTACTACGACCGGCTAAAACGGTAACCATGGTCCGTGGTGGTAGGAACTTATGCACGGACCATAGGAATTGTTAACACCGCCTTATGATGGTGGTAGCAATCCGGACGGCCCTTGCACAAGGTCTTACCACTTCATCTAATCATATGGCGTATTAACATAAACATTTTAAATATACACCACTATAATGACAACTATAGACAACCTCTAAAAACTAGTCTTGACTCTTAAATTTGCAAATGTTTACGGGCCTGAGATCCTACCATCAGAGGCACGTGTTATAAAGTTACAAGTAACAATTTTACAGGTCTAAACTGGCAACACTGCTCAAATGGCTGCTCATTGGTCGAGGTTGTTTCAAATGGAAACTTGTAACCCGTAAATTTTAATTTGTAGCTTTATGGGCATTTCTTGGAAAGTTTGTGCCTAGTTAAGGACTAAAATTAAGAAACGTTAACTTTTCCGCTGAGTTACGAAAATTAGTCGTACATTTATATATACTTTTCTCAACACCAATTAGCAGTATCTCAAATTCAGTAAATGAAGCAGATTTAATCCTCACCCGTTAGTAATATGCCTGCACTTGCTACAGGAGTTTTGTTTGAGATAACCACCATTTGTCTTATAATAGTATAGCAAATTTTCGTAACTCAGTGGAGAAGTTAACATTTCTTAATTTTTGAACTTAACTAGGTACAAACTTTCGAAGAAACGCCCTTATAAAACAGGCCCCAGGTGCTCGTTTCTTCACTCCCACATTTTTTTGGGGAACTACTTCCCGCTACCGTCCCCGCTGTCCGCCCCGCTGTGCTCCCCGCTGCCCGCTCGCACGCGGCCGCGCGCCCCGGCCGTTGACCCGCGAAGGTTGTGTCTGCCTCTACTTCCGTGTCAGCTATATCTAGATTACACTACAGATATGTCTGGAGTTAAGAGATACTCGTGCAAGACAAATAAATATATTTAATTGATTACGTTACATACAAATTAACGTTGCCATAGTAACAAATTATTGTATTTGTGACGACATGACAGATTTAAAAAAAACCGCCCAAGTGCAAGTCGGACCCGCGTACTGAGGGTTCCGTACAAACCTTGATATGAAAGTAGCTTCAAAATTATTCAAAATATTTTTATTATATTATGATGTAGCCAAAAATTTACATCGCAATTTTTTTTATTTATGCTATGAGACGTTGCTTCGTACCAAATTTCAAGATTCTCAGTTCAGGGGTACCCTGTAGGTTTTGATTACCTTGCGAATTTCGAAAATTTACGGAAATTTGCGGCATAAACGGCTGTATCCTTTGATTGCGTTGGCTAAAGACGTTTGATTTTTTCACAGCTTAAGAGACAGTAGACTTAAGTATTTGATATAAATTTCAGCTTGATACCTCCACGCGTTCCTGAGAAAAAGGGTCTTGACAGACGGACGGACGACAAAGTGATCCTATAAGGGTTCCGCTTTTTCCATTCGAGGTGCGGAACCCTATTTTTTTTTTCCCTTCGCCGTTGATTTATTTTTATGTAGTCACAAGTGTAACCTAACCTAATAGACGTAGCAAGCGGATCTCCCGGGGTTCTCTATTGGATGGCATAAAATTATTTGTAATAATAGTGTTACGCATAATTGCTTTCGGCCGAAATAATGATGTGCATAATCATCTTTACGCATATATTATTACGCATAACATTAAAAAGCATAAATACAGTAAGCATAATTGCAAAAAGTCATAATAATTGATTGGCATCATTACAAAATGCATAACAGTAGGTATTGTCCTAAAAAATAGTAATCATGGTTTTTGATTTTAAATAAAATTCAATGTTTTTTTGTCATATCATAGAATAGCAAATTAAATATTCTTTGTTTTCATAGATATAAAAAAAATAACCTCGAAGGCTAAGGCGGGAGCTTGCTCCGCTTCGCTCCCGCCATAGCCTTCTAACCTAACCTATTCAAGTCGGTTCTGCCCAGAGAGGTCTTGCTCGCTCGCTTCGCTCGCTCGCTCACTCATATTTATATCATAACTATAGTATTTATCTTATAACCCAACTTTCAAAAAAATACACTGACCAAACAATATTCGTTGAAAAATAATTATATTGTTTGATAAGTTTGTGTAAGTAATGAAAAAATAAAATTATTTATTCATTTAGAAAACTAATATTATGGTTAATCACAGATATGACAAATAATTATTAGCCCAAACAATAATATGCATAATGTGTATTAGTCAAATACAAATTAGTCCAACTAATTTTATTCTAATAGCCTAATATGCTAAAAAAGGAGTATGCTAAAGTATTTTTATGCGACAGTACAATTATGCCAATACAAATTATACGAAAACAATTATGCGAAAAAATATTAGTCTAAAACACATTATGCGATCGAAGGGGATCCCATCTCCCGGATATAAAGCAAAAATAATACATAATAGTGTTTGGGAGATGAAAATTTGACCATAAATATGTTGATCAAACGGCATGCTCCCAAAAAAAGTCTGTTTTTTTTAATTGTTTTGCCACTACTCCCCCTAATTCTTCCCGTTAGAGGTCGACTTTCTGAAAATCTTTTCTTAGTGCGTCCCTAGGCCTAGAACCTACGAGCCAAATCTGGAATCTCTACATCCAGCGGTTTGAGCTGTGCGTGGATATGTCAGTCAGTATCTTCTGACATTTCAAAAAATACGGTACGTTCGGCCAAAAACGTGATCTAACAGTTTTGACAAAAGTTTCTGTGAGATCTAACTATTGGTAAGGTTGACACGTGTCACTGTCATAATATTATTGCAAGGGAAAATCGGTAGTGGTAGTGGTAGACTACATTTTTGCTCGACTGTACTAGAAAATAATATAAATACTTACAAACATTGTATAAATAGATAAAATCCAAGTCTCAGGAACGAATGCGGTTATCACACAAAAAAAAAAAAAAAAAAATGACTTATATTCTCAAATAGACATGTAAGTATATTATTGTGTTTTGTTGCAGTGCCCTTGCAGGGTTTATATTGTAGCTACCTACTGTATTTTTAAGATCTCATTGCACACATGACAATAACTATGACTATGACAAATATTTAGCTATTTTTTTTTAATCTGTTGTGATTTTTTTTTCTTAAAATACATGTATTTTGAGAAAAAAGCAACAAGACACAATAATATACTTACATGTCTATTTATTTAGGTAATCACATTTATATTATAAGTAATATATAACAGATGAAATTTTTATAATATAAGGCTAACAGTCTTTTTTTTTGTGTGATGAGCGCGAGTATTTGGTATATATGACTATGACAAATATTTTGTCATTTTTTAATGCGTTGTGTTTTTTTTTTCAAACTCCTTGTATTTTTTTTATTTATTTATTTATTGGTAACTGAGAAAAATAATTTGCCAGCTTTGGACTAATAATACGATAGACGTCATGTTTTAACCGTGTTTTGTTTTTAAGTCTAGCGCTAGCTGTGACGTAGAGAAGATCATGTGACGTTTAAGCTCTTTAGCCATTAGCAATAAAGAATAAATAAATAATAAAATAAAGAAAATAAAGAATAAAATTATATTAAAATTATAATTGGGAATAAAGGCGTATAGTACTGTTAGGCGATGGGCTTGCAACCTGTCACTAATACACTGGTAAACATCTTAGCCTGATTGTGCAAAATGTGGTTACAGAATTAACAACAAGTTTTTAGAGTTGTTGGTAATTCTGTAGCTCTGCCTACCCCACTCTGGGAACAAAGGCGTGTGTTTATGTATGTATGTATGTATGTATGTATGTAGCCATTAGCAGAAATTTGTTTATTTATTTTCTCAATAACTCAAGTACAAAAAAAAAACTTTTGAAACTCCCACCTTAGGTCTAAAGTCAATCTGACATTCTACAACAATAAAATTTGAGTTTCCTAAAAGTTACAAATGACTTGACATCTCTAATGAAATGACATTAACGACTTCAAGCATATTTTTCTTGAAATGGGTCCCAAATTAACGTTCGTGACCGTCTTGACTTTCAGCATGATTTATTTCAGAAAAACTTTTAGAAAAGTTGCTATTTTCAAGCAAACCTGAGACCGCTTCATATCAGCCATTACCACTAACTAAACGAACCAAGTTGTCACAACTAATCTGCGAAATAATATTTTCGCACTGATACCGATCTGTACGACACCGGAAGTTGTTATAGTGGCTTGACAGCTTCCGGTTGGCGACAGCGTTCCGTAAAAACGATGTCGTTAATGTCATTATGATATTCACGGTACGATACGATGGGTACTTATTACAATTAACTACAGCAGTTTGCGGCATTTGTTTGTTTTTGGCGTTTGCTTCGAAATTGACAAGATTTCATATTTTCAAGACTTTAATTTTATTCGTTTTATAGATACTGTTTGGAAGGAGGAAGACACTAATAGTTTTAAATTTTCTCTAGAATGAATAATTATTTTATTATTAATTTATTAAGATTTACTTATTCTAACGGTAACTTCATTTCTACGACACAATGGACATATTACGTTAGTCCAATCTATATACATATAAAAAAGTATCATGTCAACCGATAATTCTCTAAGGGCCACTTGCACGAAAAGTTTAACCCTGGGTTAAGACACTAACTCGAGTTAAAATTACAGTTTTCGTATGAATCTGACGTCTACTAACTCAAGTTAGTGCCTTAACCCAGGGTTAAATTCTGCGTGCAAGTGGCCCTAAGTCTCTATCCATCTGTCAATAGTGTTAATGTCAAATTTGAAGTATGACAGCTTTTTTTCTCGTGAAAAAGGCAATGGTATTATATCTATTCAGGCATAGTATTGGTAAAACTCGATATTTTTATTAACTTACTTGTAATTTTGTAAATAAAGAAAAATAAATCTAAATAAATATTTTGCCGTGTTCAGGAGGTGGCCCTTTCGATTCGTATAAGTAGTAATTTGCAGGTGTCACCAAAATGAAATGTTGTCAAATATTCCACAGACTACAGTAATAGATAGATAAGAAATAAATCCAGCGGGTCTAGTATAGCTGCGTCTATATCGCGTGTCAACTGTGGATAAAGCATCCGTCACTTTTTGACACGTGTACTTATGTACGTGTCAGAAGGTGACGGATGCCTTATCCAAAATTTATCACACGATATACGCAGCCATATTAGGCCTCCTGACATATTGCACACCCCCTATTTCATGACAATGACATGTGACAGGTGACCATTCGGTATGTACATTGCATAGTTAACACACTGATACATCACTGGGTTTCACATAAGCTGCGCAGTGTACACTGAAATGTCACCTGTCACCTGTCACCTGTCATTGTCATGATGGTGAAATAGGAGATAGATTTAAGAATAGAATAGAAGAATCTTTATTAACCTTAATACAATCGAGCCTAGTGAGAAGTGGAGGTCAAAATGAAAGCGTACGCTTTGTATTGTATTCCTATTGACGGTTCAGCCATTTTGTTTTTGTATACAATCACCCAATTAAAATGTTGAGCATACTTAGAACCCTGTCATTGTGACTACCATTGTTAGCGTCATACTTCATATTTGATGTTCAGTTTGAAGCTTATTATGACAGTGCACTAAAAAGCTTTTTTTTTTTAATTAGTTTTGGAGACTTACGGCAGAAACACGGCCTAAATAATATTTTTGGTTTGTTACTCAAAGAGTTCAATAACTAAAAGCAAGAGTTTTAATGTTAATAAGGTTCATAGTCATCAGAAAAAACCTATACTATCGTATCACCTCGCGTGTATAGGGTAAATATGGCAAGGACATGAAAATACACAAAATGAAGAAAATTGGGTAAGTAAAGTTTTTGGAAAATATGTATATTATATTTTTTTTCGATAGTCCTCATCCTGAAGATCATGGAACTGCGGCTCTTTTATTTTTATTTCCTCTAATATTTTAGAAATATTTTTTTTAGTTATGAAGTTGACATTTGTACACTTTAATGACCGACAAGCTTGTTGCCTTCGTATTTAATGAAATAGAAAAAAAAACTGTCACTTCTATATCTGTCAACGTCAAATCAAATCAAAGTAAACAAACAGTTAAGTTCAAATAAGTAAATTCAAGTAAATCTTTGTAATACTCCATTTCCACAGTCCGTGTGGGATTGCCTGAATTCATTGCGTGGATTGTACAATTCAAAAGTGCTCTCGTGGCTATCAAAAAGCAGGGCAAGAGTCGTCGAGAAAGGAAGAAATCGGTGTCCAAGAAGAAGTGCCAACGGGTTCGAAAATAAATCGTAGACCAAATATCGTGCAAAGGTCTTAGAGCAAAGCGGCAAAACGAAAGTCCGGAGTTCGTTCTGAGATCGTTAAAAATATTTCTAAAAACACTGATCACATGAAACACAAGCAAACAGAAAAGAGCCGTTGTATTGAATCGTTTGTTTACTTTGATTTGATTTGACAATGACAGATATAGAAGTGTTTTTTTTTCGTTTTCATTAAGTACGAAGGCAACAAGCTAGTCGGTCATTAAAGTGTACAAATGTCAACTTCATAACTAAAAAAAATATTTCTAAAATATTAGAGGAAATAAAAATAAAAGAGCCGCAGTTCCATGATCTTCAGGATGAGGACTATCGAAAAAAAATATAATATACATATCTTCCAAAAACTTTACTTAGCCTATTTTAGCAAGTTCTTAAAAAAGCTGCAGGCTTAGAATGTGGTGCAGCATTGTTGCTGGAGCACTGACATTCTGCCGGGATCATGGATGCGGCGGGGGATGCACTTCAAGTCACTCCACATGGATGCATGTAGATATATAACCAGTGATCAGAAATAGGTGAGCTAATAGCTATAAGCATTCATGCGTGAGCGAAATGGGAATACATTATTGAATGAAGGTGCATCAATTTTAGGCAAATTAGCTCACCTATTTCCGATCACTGTATATAACACAGTAAAATAAAAAAAACATCAAAATAGAGAGAAACACAAAAACGAACTTATCCCTTTAAGGGATTATTCCTACTAACCTTTGAGCTTTGTGAAATGTTCGAAAATATCAAATAACCAAACGTATAATAGTGCAAGGGATGCTACTAGATTTACTCCATATTATCGACGTGTAAAATAGTGTGGCCAATTTGCTGAATAAATGATTTAATTATGATTTTGAAAAATTTGGGACATAAATTGAAAGTAAAACTAACCTAAGTAAGCAATAATATAACTTCATTGTAACTAAACACGCTTGTTGCTTTGACGACGCGATAGCCTAGTTGGTAGTCACCCTGCCTACGAAGCTAGAGGTCTTGGGTTCAAATCCCGGTAAGGGCAGATGTTTGTGTGATGAGCGTAAATATTTGTTCCTGAGTCATGGATGTTTTCTATGTATTTAAGTATATATTTCTCTATATAAGTATTTATATCGTTGTCTAGTACCCATAGTACAAGCCTAGAGCTTAGTTTGGGACTAGGTCAATTGGTGTGACATAGTCCCCTGATATTATTATTATTATTATTATTAAATATTTTCCAACTGAAGCAATTAAGTATTGAACTGAAGTTTCTGAAAATTCAGTAGTCGTGAAGGAATAGTAATGCTGTCATTAGGTACTATTCCTTCACATGCAACAATAAAGTTTAGCATTGTTTTACTGCTGTCAACATTATCAATGTTCAAAAACTTCATGGTTGTGCAATGTATTAGGATTGACGTCTTATATGCCTAGTACTATAACAGTAGGCCCAGCAGAAGGGACGCAGCTATTTGTTAAAATGAAAAATATATACGTCTCTAATTCTCTGCGGGCAGCTACTCTGCGGTGCCTGAAGATACGTCTTACGAGAGCTGAGCTGGCAAAATTACTTTAAAAAAAAACTTCATCATCTTGTGAAACCTGTAGAAAATGAACATGGAGGTGAGGAATATGCCTGCATTAATAAAAAAATTAAGAGGGATTATGATAGCACACCTGCTACGGCACGACCTTTTCCTTTCCCGAGGCAAGGATAAATTATTTTAAGGGAAAAAAAAATGTGGTATCGTACCAGCATTGGCACTTGAACATATCAATGATAAGTACGTACCTGAGCAAAGGCGTTTGACTCTATTAACCAGAAAGACCAGATCAAAAAACTGCAAAATGCTGTCGCTCCCTACAATATCATCAAAGTAAAAGAAGACTAACTGGAAGACCGTTCGTTAAAAGAAACATTTCGGACGGTGAATGGAAAAGAAAAGAAGATACCATGCGGGGTGCCCCAGGGATCGATCCTCGGGCCAATCATCTTCAACCCATAACAACATATAACCCCTACCTATATAACCTACTTATTAAAAAAAAATAGTTTCTACCCTAGTAAGCTGTCATCTCATTCAAACAACTTCTATAAATGAGATGATAGCTTACTAGGGTTGAGATTATTTGTATAATAGTTGGTTAAGGTTTGACACCCTCCGGACACGGCACTGATGGCTAAAGGACAAACGTCGAAACATTGTCAAAAATATATATTCAAAGGTGGATTTATAACTTGCTTGGCAATAGCTCTACCACCAGTTACCATCATTGGGGTGTGATTCTTTCTAAAACGCGATTGGACGAAGGAATGAGTGAATGTGGCAGAGGCGAGTTTAAGTAGTCCCGTCAGAGCGAACAAAACACGTTTCAGCGCGTGCATTTTCAATTTAGCAGCATGACTTCTATCGATGAGATCGAACGTATAAGGCTGCGGGACTACTTAAACTCGCCGCTGTGACATTTACTCGTTCGTTCGATGCTTTTACAATTTTAGTGAATTTTTCAATGAAATGTAGTACCTTCAAATACCTGTGTAATAATTTTAATTGTCAAATAATTTTATAAATTCAGATATAAATGTAATTTAATTTAATGTAATTAATTATATAATATGTATAGTCGTCCTCTCGCATTTTTGCTGTGCCCTTCCAGGGCGTCACATGTATACCTCTGTATTTTGTTCCATCTGTTGTTTTGTGTAATGTGACACGCAATCAATATTTTGACTTTTGACTTTTGACCGACCGCGTTTTTAAGAGAATCCCATCCCTGTACAAGGCTCTACCACCAGACCATCACTGAAAGGTCATAATTAGGGAATATGCCTAAATTAAAAAATAAAGCCGTAAGAGAGATCACCAAAAGGGAAATTAATATTAAAATCGTCGAAGAAATAAGGACGATACAAGCATTTTAAACTGCTAATAATAGTAATCCGATTTGCACTGTGATATAAACTCCATGTTAAATTTTGCTTTGGTAGAAAAAGAAAGGAACAAATCTTTGTTTGGTTTATATCTTGGTATTTTTTATACCTTTACATTTTTTTTTTCTCAACAGTTTCTTACATGAATTAGCTTTTATAAAAACTGTGAATTCAAAGTAATGAATATTTTCTTTTAAATAATTCGATTCTCCATAGAACATATCAATAAAACGTCATAAGTACGGCAAAATCAAAGTTTCCCAATTTTTTAAAGAACTTTTAATTTAAACAGGATATGCATACAAAAAAAAACAGAAACTCTATTCTACTCGGTAAAACCATATTGCTTTTGACATGTTACGTAATAATATCTTCAACGTTATGATACTTGACAGTAATGATGGCCGAAAAGCAAAACTCTAATATCTCAAAAATTATATATATGCCCTAAATTTATTAGTTGTTCTTAAGGCCCTGCTTATATGATACCCACTATTTGTGGACCCCTTGTACAGTCAAGGACTTTAATTGTTAAGCCACTATGGAACCCTGTCGCATAACGTTGATTATTGATTTTAACGTAATTTCTTTCTTTTATGGTTTGACGCTGTCATAATGACAGGGTTCCATAGTGGGTTAACAATTAAAGTCCTTGACTGTACATCTTATGGACCCCCCTTTTTTTTCGATATCATCGACCCCTCGCGCATCTTGTCGTCGATCCTAGGGGGTCAATATAGACCTTTCTGAGTATCTATTTATAAGATACTTAGTACGAAAAGTGGATGTATTGTATAAGCTCGCTTTTCTAGCTCTCTAACTATACCTATGTTGCCTCAAATACCCCCCCCCTCTCCCTCCTAACCCCTAAAAGAGATTTATCGAATAACCACCCTGCGTACTACCACCCAAGCAACATTTTACTTATCATTCAACTGTCTCAGTTCCCAAAAGACTTATGTTAAGTCAAATTGTTGTATAATTTTGACGTTTTTGACATTTCACCCCCAGGTCTCAGACGGAGCTCTACATAGATATACGTACGTATATAAGAGTGCAAGGCGCGCGGCTGCCCAGGGCAAGGATCGGGTATGTGATATTTTATGAAATTTTATTGGTCTAAATGTTTTAAATAAAGTCCCCATTTTTTTGATGATTTGTCTGACCGAGTTTCTACTGTTTAATATTAATTTTAAAGTAAATAAATAAATTAAACTTATTTGAGGTGATAGGTTTCAAGTATGCCATTAGTTTTATTTATTCAAGCCAAATATAAACTGTTTGAAAAAGAACTCAAACAAAATGACGAACGATGCGTTGTTAATAATAATAATAAGCGACAAAGTTAATTTTGAAGATTCATGCAGTCGTCGTATGGTCTACTACCCTACGGTTGAAGTTCATTTGCATGTCATGATACAAGAAATTCGATTTTCCCTTGCAATAATATTATGACAGTGACAAGTGTCAACCTTAGCGATAATTAAATCTCACAGAAACTTTATTCAAAACTGGTGGACCACTTTCGTGGCCGACCGTACTAGGTACTGATGTAATCTTAAATGAACGTTAATATTGATTTGGAAAAACCGAAGTCAGATTTATATAAAGTATGATCGATTGTCTAACTATTGTACACTTTTTTTATTGAAAGATACACTACAGCAAGTACCCGGGGGTTTTTATGACATAGCTATGCAGTTCATTTTACGGTGAGCGTAAAGAACGGAGCTATAGCAGTTACATAACTCTGTCCTTTTCTCAAAGCATTTATATGATAGTAACAGGTCAGGGTACTATGTCTAGTATTCAACCCAATTACAAGTATACACAACGTTTTCAGATAACTTAGCGGACTAAATAAAAACAGTAGGTTACACTAAGCATCACTACGTAAAAGACAGGCCAAGATACAGGCGCACTTTAATATATTCTCAATAATAAAAATAATATAATATAATAGTTAGGATGCACGGATGTACGGATAGTGTAGACATACGAGTATTAAAAAAAAAGCTTCGGAACGTTTACGCTGGACCATCTCACGGAGTCAAAGTGGTGACAGACATTGGGGGAGGCAAGACAACTGTCTTTCCTGCTTAGGCTTCCCATCCATGAGGATTTCTCCGGAATTGTCAGGATTTTAGTACTTTTGTCAGGAGTGCGGCCGGACTCGGCAAATGACAGGATTTTTCAAACAAGTATTCTAAAAAATAACAAAATTCCCAATTGCAAGATTCATCTACCCAATGTTGCCACTAATCCACAACGTTTTGCGCAAGAAGAAATTCCTGAAATTGAGACAAAAATAAATATATTTAATTGCGCAATTTGAGAATGAGGCTCTGTTTTTGCAAGAAATATCACGACTTTTCGATTGGTGCAGGATATTTTTCAGAACTTTTCATTTCTAGATATTGCAATCCTGTCCTACTACCTCTAAGGCGGCCAGGGCCAGCCGCGCGCGAACTTGTTGTCCTCTAGCTACCTCCCAGACGGCTCTCAGTAAGCTTTGTTCCCTTATCGCTTCCTTAACACTCATTTAATTAAACTCACAATTTAGTATTTACGTTAAATAATACAGAGATAAGAAGAGTGACAAGCCGCTTACGATTGGGCACAATGAGTAATAAAAAATATAACACGCGCTTTGTGATAACGCTGAATGCCATTTTTGTCACCCTGACTGACAATGTATGTAGGCAGGTTATTGTAGAAGAAACAATTGACAAACGAAGGGGAGACAAGGCGACCTTTCAAAAGTTTGATGCTGTTGCTGTCCAAACGCAAAGTCTGACTTAAAAAGGTTTTATTCGATAATACAATTTGGAGACAGCGCTTGTTGAATTAATTTCAGATGTAAAAACGCAGCGCCCGATGTCGAGACAAACTATTTTGGATCTAGATATTGCTCTGTCTGTAGCTTCAGATATTAGGACGCGTACAGTTGATGTTCATTTGCACGTTATGATACAATAATTTCGATTACCCTTGCAATAATATTACGACAGTGATGACAAGTGTCAACCTTAGCGATAATTCGATCTCACAGAAACTTTTGTCAAAACTGGTAGACCACTATCATGGCCGACCGTACAGGCATAAAGTAGGAAATACATACATACATACCACGTATTTTAATAGCATCACCAGGCCACCTGATGATAAGTGGGATCAGTCGCGGCATCCACTAAGATCACCTGAGTGGATCACCCAGGTGATTATATTGGACGAATTTGTCCTATAAGATCCCCCAGGTGATTCAACCGGACGCTATGTCCAGGAGGATCCCCTAGGTGATTTTAGTGGACAGATATATATCCACTAGGATCCCCCAGGAAATAATTATGACTTCGCAAGTGATTCTAGTTGACAAACATGTCCAATAAGATCATCTGGGTGATTCAATTGGATTACGTTGTACATTACGATCACCCAGGTGATTTAAATGGACTGTTACATCCAGAACGATCACTCAGGTGATTTAAATGGACATAAATATCTAGCACGCTCCCTTGGGTGATTTTTGTGGACTACTACGTTCAGAAGGATCAACTAGGTGATCACAGTGGATATATTTGTTCGCTAAAATCACCTGGGTGATCTTGCTGGAAATTTCTAGGAATAGGGATGTTGACTCATTGAACATTAAACTTCACTATACACTCTAATTATATTTTTATTGAAAAACTGAAAATTATCATAACTAAGAGGAAATATTAAAATTAAAATAACTACCATGTAATCGAAAAAAATATGGTTACAGAGTCTAGTGGTGGTTGGCAGTTAGTAAGCAAATTTAAAAAGTTAGAGCAGCGGCCTTATATATTTTTCCTTAGGGTTTTCATACATTACTTCTTGGCCTAGGCCATGAAGTGATGTAGGGAGCCACAAACAAGAAACTTTATGTCTTCAATTCGTGACATTAACGCATACATTTCCGAGCATGTTTGAGAAAATAAAATTATGTTGTGCCTTTACAATCGAATTTTATTTAAGGATAAACTACACTACTTACTTATTTAATACTTTTCAATAACATTAACAACTTCAACCCAAAAAGTTTCCATATCTTGGGGTGATATTTGCATTACCATTTTTCTTAGGTGTGATGTTTGGCTATTGCATGTGCAATTTAATTCACCTTTTGACCATCCAATTTCACAGTCTTTTGTAAATTTTCTGAACACTTCGACTACTTCATCCCAACAATCGTCATACTTATATATGCCAACATGTTTTAATAAGAATCTTAAGCATCGTACTTTAAAATTTATTGTGCATTGGCACACATGTATCGTACTTTTATCTGTAAAAGAAAAAAAAACGGAAACATTAATATAATAGGAAACTATTATCGGATATGCTTATGTAATATTAAAATATTACTGTCTATTGCACATTGACATATTGCTTTACCTAATTTATATAACTGTGATTATTATGTACTAAATTTACGAACCATTTCCGCGTCGCATTCGGGTCACTTCTAATTTAGCCATGAGCTCTCTTGAAAACCGGGAAAATTCTGCGTGATCATCGAGTAAATTCATGATTTTACCTGAATACTAAGCGAACGAATAGACGGTACGACATTAATCATTATTGACAAATAAAAGACAAAACCACCTATTATGGAGTTTAAAAAAAGAATAAATCCTTCTTTAATTAAGGGCTGAAAAGAGGTTTTATTTTGTTTTAAAATTTAAAATACATGCTTAAATTAAAAAAGTTGCATCAATAAGGTGGTTAAATATACCTAAGCACATGTTAAAAATAAAGCGGATGACTCGTGGTCACACCAGGTTTGTCACCCCAGTGCTATTCGCTTTAGTCGGTTATTCGTCAGAAATAATTTTTATTCCGCAAAAGTAGGTAGGTTAGGTTCGTTAGGTATCTTAAGATGCCCGAAGGGCAAATCGCTCAGAAATAGGAGCCCTGCCATAGGCAGGGCTCCGTCGAAAGGCACTGGGGTGACAAACTGGGGTGACCACGAGTCTGCACCCAAAAATAAATGTGCAGTGCCAACAGTAGCGTTTTCAATGATTTTGCAACACTGATAACGGGGTATGCTCCGAAGATACTCAAGAAACTGATTTAAAACTAAAATAAAAACAAAACCAGGTGTAAAACCAAGTATGTAGTTCCATATGGAACTATTGGGATCACTTTTTTGACATTTACATATGTACCGATTGTTCCATATGGAACTAAAATTATGGAACATCCGGGATATCCCCGAAAAAATTCAAAATTAGGTATGTATTGATGAAACCTCAGTTTCGATTTTTGTGTCTTTTTGTATTCAATAGTGAATGAAATGGTACCTAATATCAGAATCCTTGCCTTTAACACGTTCCCGTCCAGGTGCTCCGAATGATGGGTCACGTACCGGCTTTTCAGGAGTCTGTGCTTTTACTATGGATTCACATCAAACTGGAAGCACACTTGGAGTGACATTGTTTGACTTTGACTTTGTTTAGGGACAGTGAACGTGTTAAATTAAAAATGAATTATATCAACTAAGTATGCACTGAAACGCAGTTGAAGATGTTATTTTTTTTATTTCAAGAAGGCATTGCCGTTTGTCAGATAAACTAAGAACAAAAAATTAAAATAACCACTGTTTTATATTAACAATTAAACTATTATATCAATATTTGAGCATTTCTAAAAACCTTTGTATAATTCATTTACGACTTCAATTTGCAAAAAAAAAATGCAGTTTGGTAGGGTGAATGAATCTGAGCCTATGAAACTGTCCGTTTTTGTTACCAACTTTCTTTGGTTCATGGTAACAAAAAAGGAAAGTTTCGTATAAATGTATGAGGACATTTTGAGAGACTATTTTATTTAGGCTCAGCTTCACAGCATTTCTTTTTGCAAATCGAAGTCCTAAATGAAATGTACCTTTTTTGGAAATTGCTCATTTATGTCTTTATCATTTCAAGATAATGTCCCACAGTAATGACACTGTATGTCAACTTTATTTGAGCTTCATACAGAAAGTTGTCATAATCAATGTCTTCTTGTTTGCGTTTGTTATGTTCTTGCCGTAAAATTCGAGTCGAAGTAATAGAAGCATCTTTTTTTAATATTTGTAAAACGTTAGCAAAATTGGGGTGCTTTCTGCCGACCAATTTGTTAAGACTAGAGTGCCATGACTCTAAACAATTAGTAGTACGATGGCGTTCTCCAAAAACGCTCCAAAAACTTGTCAAATAATTATTTGACTGAATATAATATTGTTGCATATATCTTTTAAAGGTTTGTAGTTGACGATGATCAGTTGGAATCTCTGCGATTACATATGCCCAGCCTTCGTCAATAAGAAATTCCGGTAGTAAAGCTAAAGCGACAGCCAATGTCACGAATCGTCGTGTAAATTTAGATTTAACCATTTTTAGAGCTTTAGCCTTTCTCCAAATGTTTTTGGAAAAGTGGTAAAAACAACCTTTGACTTCTGCATTCGGGAAGTTTTCTCTTATTGCTCCAATAGCGGCAAGTTCGAAATCTAATGTAAATTTGGTTGGTGAGAAATTGGGAATTTTTGATTTAATCAATTTCAAAACAAAATCGTACGATTTTTTTGTTTTGTGCGTCATAAACACATATATAAGCGGGACAACAAACGTTGTCGTATGGGAACTACCCAGATCACCCTGCAACGTATATAATTGTCCAAAAGGTAACGGGCAACTTTTAAATGTCCCGTCGCAAAGGACATGCTTTACTGACGAAATTACTTGCTTCGCATTGTTTGAACAAAAAATTAGAATCCGTTCTTCGTCGCAACAGAAGTCAGCAAGTAAATGATCGAGCATGAGATTTGGTACTTCAACTTCTGAAGATTTATTAAAACTGGTTTTGTTCACTTTCAAGTTTTCATTTCGCAAATTATACAATCCGGATTTTACGGAACTGTATTTTGGTAAATTTGTGACCAAGTCTAACCCACTGTTCTCCAAAGAACACACTAATTCCTTGTAGATTGTCGGTATTGGGCGGCAATCTTCCCCAACAACTTGCTTTTTGCATTCTTCAAATTTTAATAGCATTTCATTTTTGCCGTAGTCACATTTGCAAATATGTGGCACCGCTTTTAAAATACAGCTATCCTATAAAAATATAATTTTACAATTACGTATAACAATATTGACTGTAGGGTCACGATCGTTAATTTGGGACCCATTTCAAGAAAAATATGCTTGAAGTCGTCAATGTCATTAGAGATGTCACGTCACTTGTATCTTTTAGGAAACTCAACCTTATTGTTGTAGAATGTCATATTGACTTTGGACCTAAGAAGTGGGGAAGGGGCTAGGCGGGTCTGGGTCTTACTACATACATACCTACTATTATATACTATATATTTCGTAGCAGCTGTTACAACCGTTAGCCTAACCAGTATTCGATATATTTTTAATAACAAACTTTTGGCCGATTTCCATATATATTTTATACATTTTTAATAGATTTATAATAATAATATATTTTTTATACATTTTGACATTTATTTCTTTAATATTTTTTTTTCATGGGAGTTTATTCACGATAAAATAGTGAAGGCATTATTAATTCGATTTTGTCTTTTCAGATTATCAGTATGGATGATTGCATTTTCTGAGAAGATTTACTGTAGTAACATATATTTTTTTTCACCATCATAAAGTAGAGATTTCAACAAACAGAAACCATACCAACTTTTTGAAAAAAGCTGATATTTTGACGGGTGAATTTTCGATTGAAAATTAGGGTGTTTTTTCGATATTAATTCAAAATAAGGTGAAAAAATAAATATTTTTAATCAAATAAATTACAGCGTATTTGGGACATAAAAAGGTAAGTTTTCACCAAATTTCGTTAAAAAAAAATAATGTTTGTAAAAGATAAAAATAAAAAACCAAAAACTTGGTTTTTTGGATTTTTCACATAAATTTTGAGGTTATGTGAAAAAAGTGTAAATACAAAAGTTTTAGATCTTTTTATTACCTACATCTTTGCCATTTAATTTTTTTCGATAGGACTTTTAGTTTTGCCGGAAATCGAGAAAAACCGTTTTTTACCCTTAAAAACTCACCCCCACCCCCTTCCCGACCTCAGATCGCCCGTAAATTATTTTTCCTTTTATTTTTATAATATTCTCCTCCTTTTCTAATGGGTTTCATCCTACTATTATTTTTTTTGGTTTTAAAAATTATCGACCCTGGTCTATTAGTTATGATAATTTTCAGTTTTTCAATAAAAATATAATTAGAGTGTATAGTGAAGTTTAATGTTCAATGAGTCAACATCCCTATTCCTAGAAATTTCCAGCAAGATCACCCAGGTGATTTTAGCGAACAAATATATCCACTGTGATCACCTAGTTGATCCTTCTGAACGTAGTAGTCCACAAAAATCACCCAAGGGAGCGTGCTAGATATTTATGTCCATTTAAATCACCTGAGTGATCGTTCTGGATGTAGCAGTCCATTTAAATCACCTGGGTGATCGTAATGTACAACGTAATCCAATTGAATCACCCAGATGATCTTATTGGACATGTTTGTCAACTAGAATCACTTGCGAAGTCATAATTATTTCCTGGGGGATCCTAGTGGATATATATCTGTCCACTAAAATCACCTAGGGGATCCTCCTGGACATAGCGTCCGGTTGAATCACCTGGGGGATCTTATAGGACAAATTCGTCCAATATAATCACCTGGGTGATCCACTCAGGTGATCTTAGTGGATGCCGCGGGATCAGTGACCTATAGGCGTTTATTCTCAACACTATAATCTTAAGACTGCAATACAAAGACTGAAAATCCGTTGGAAATCCTGAGGAAAAATGGAATGCCTCAATGCTAGTAGTTCAACTGATTTTCTTGTGCCCACACCGGAACACAATAACTTAAGCAGCCACCTATGATATTCTTTTGCAATGACCTTACAGGGTCATAAACATAAATGTACTGTCCTGTGTAATGAACGTTTATTAATGAATTTGAATGACACCTAATATGTACCTAATATAACATGTAAAATTTTATTTTATTAATAAATGATTGAATTGAATTGAATTGAATGAAAAACAATATAAAATAATACAACCACCATACAGACAGCCTTTTGGGCGTTCTCTGTGGTTGAAATATACCAAGGTGATTATTTTCATACACCTAAAACCAAATAACTTTTTTAAATACCATGAAAACTAAATCCATTGTTTACAATCCACCATGAAAATGCAATTTCAGCATATCATTAGATAAACTTTTATATTCTATGACATTAAAACTAAAAGGTTTTGGTAAGGACTGACAAAAAACACTTTTTATGACCATTTATTTGACTATGCTTTTTTGAATAATAAAGCAATATGATTAAAAAATGAGTTAATAATACGTGGACATTCAGCAAGAAAACAAGTCTTTTTTTTGATGTTGAAGCTTTAAAAATATCCTAGGTGATTTTTTAATCGTTTGATAAAATTATTTGCCAGAACAGAAATATATAAATATAACTTATCTGTCAGACAATTTTTACTACAAATTGGAAAATAAATTCTACTCTACAAATTATACTTTATTCATAACATAACTAATAAATTAAATATGACATACGTAGCTGAAACCGCATGACCATTGCAAAAAGCATCATGTTAAATCTTTTCAACACTGCCCTCAAAATTACAAGCAAAACTTTCACGTACAATAAACCGACTCTGTTGCCATGTGCAGTGCAAAGTACTCGGTCCTGGATCGCCGTAGCCGTGCATCTGTGTGCGTCGAGTTAACCCGCGCCGCTGTGTGCCCGCTGCAGCGGCGCCCGGGTCAGTACATGCACTGCACCCGCCCGTGTGCATACACTCCGCCGACCCGCCGAGAAAAACGCCAAAAATCAACGCCGACCCTGAATAAAAACGAAAAACCAATTTCCACAGTGCAAAAAACACTATTAACCAGTTCAAAATGAGAATCGGAACGGAAAAAAGGATTTCAGTTGCTTCGAGTTCGCGTTCTTTGTGTCCGCCATGTTGGATCTGGTGAGTTGGTTTTGGAATTAGGTTTGCTTTTTGAATTTGGAACGTTCGCGTGTTTCGAACGTGTTTTTTGAGATGCTCTATTGTTTTTCGTCGTGAGTTTTCCTTGCGGTTTTAACGATGGAACGCCCAGGATTTTCTGGTTTGTAAGCGATTTTCGTAGTTTTTCTCGATTTTTCAGTTACCTATTCTTAGACTACGTTCTCATAGAGAAGGGTGTGGTTCTAAAAATCAATAACCCTGTATGTTCCATGTAAAAAGTTCTTTCGAGGCGTTTCCGTCAATTAAATCACTTTAAAAATTATAAAAATAACCTTTCCTTTCATTATTTCCAATTAAATTATGTATTTTCTATGATTTTCGCCTCATTTTCGGGGGAAATCGTTGTAACATTGACGTTACGTCATTTCTAAGGAAGCCATTTTGGAAACTTCCCCCCCACCCATGCGCTTTCTCCTTACATTAAAAGCAAGTACTTTCGCGTCTCCAACACATCTTTCTAGAATAAACGTTCAGTAAAAGGGCTGAAAACGGAATAAACGTAAGTTTTTAACATATTTCTACCCAATATATCCCAAAATAACTAAGTTTATCTCTAAACTGGGAAATTTCTACCCCTGCATATGTCACCTTTTATCTTTTGGTATTTGGTTACTGACTTAAAAATAATTGTGATTTTTCTACCTACGCGTACCTACTTAACATTATTACGATTTTCCCTGTAATGGAAGACATATTGATAACACTGAAGAGGCCCCACCCATTTTGCATGTTGTGCGCCATATCTTATTGTTCTTTCATAACATAACATTATTTTCTCAACAAAGCAAAGTCCTTGAGGAAATATAGGTACAATGTAACTAAGAAATTGCAGAATAGAGATTAAATGGCGGACTTCGATCGATTTTTTGATTGAAGTGCTGTTGTCTGCGCAGTTTTATATATCGATTACCATCTTTAATAAATAGGTTTGTTATAGTTTAAGCAAGTCAAGTCGTATTTGAAGCGAAACTAAGAAAGTAAATCTACTTGTCACCTTAGCATGGAATCATCAAAAAAAAAAAATTCGAGGATTCTGCATGTCATTATTTGTATAACAGTCTTTGTTTCAACAGGGTCTCTATCGACTGCCATAATTACTTTTAGTCATAATGTGTTTCAAGTCATAATTTTCGCAAGTCATAATGCATTTTTCTTAGGACACGGTTATATTTTCAGGATTTTTGTAAAACTAACCTAACCTAACATTATCATCATGCCATCAGAGAGAGAGGTCCATGATTGCCTGATGGCCATGATAGTCTATGATTTCCAGAGCATAGACCTAGACCTACCCCAAGGATCTGTAGATTGTATAATTGTAACTTCTTAGTGTAAATATAGTGCAATAATGACATATAAGTATTTGGAATAATGACAGCATTGAATCTCAATGACAATTTTGAGATTCAACGCAAGCACTTCTGTACCAAGTCAAACTCTTATTTAGTAGAGTTTTTTTTTAATTACCTTTGTTTTTAAAAGTAAGTAATAGTTTTAATTATTATTGAAACAATCAACCTACAACACAAATAACAAAGAAGGCTTGTTTTGACATAATTACAAATTATACGCATTTTTTTTATGGAATTAAAAATATACTAAACATTAAAGTTAATGACAGTATCCCAGATACTTCGAATTTGGATTTAGGAAGAAAAGCAGCACAAACCAAAGTCATTTAAAGATGTTTCCAATTTTTGTTTGGTTTTAAGTTAAATCGGCCAGTAATCTTTACCAGTAATCTTTAGTTATATTATAAGTACATACAATCATTATGGAAAGAAGTTTTTAAACTCTTAGTTAGATAGAATCCTACTGAGCTGGTCACCTTTTATGTGCTTGCATGTTCTTTTATTGTTATACTATTTTTAAGTAAGTACATTTAATTGTTTTTTTGTCTTGCTTTAATAAAAGTTTCTCTTTTGTTCATGTAACACCATAATAGATTAGCCAATTTTATTTAAACGTAATAATTTTATGGGTTCGTAAGTTATAAAATTTTACTCATTTTGATATTGGTTTCCCTCTTTTTTGGGTTTTACGGTTCTGTTACATTCAGATGGCCTGCACGTTCATATGCTTTGTCCATTTTTTTTTTTAATGCCTCTCCAAGGTCCGTCTGTGAGCAAGACGGAAATATTATTAAGTAACTAGCGCTGTCTCTTGCTCTTCCTGTCACTTAACAGGTTTTATAACTGAATAATATCCCTTGAAAGCAAGTTTTTAGAGTTGGTAGTTCTGTAGCTCTTATCTTCTTGAAATCAAGGCGTGAAGGTATGTATGTATGTCCCATCAGCAAGGATCGGAAAAACGCCCGTCTTTTTAAAAAAATAACCCTGTTCCGTACAGCAGAGACTTCCTTATGTCAATAAAATTTATTATTAGGTATTTTATCGATCTTACGACTTCTACGGGAGGACATGGAGTGGCACTATTCTAACCCAGCCACCACATGGGGAAAATAAAATAAATATATACAGTTCCAGAAAAAATGCGTGTTCCAAACTGATATGCGTGTGAAATTAATTTTGTGAAATATTTTTTGTTAATTTATGGTAGACCGTAACAACGGCTCCCATTTCACGTACAGTCAAGAACTTTAATTTGTTTAGCCACTATGGAACCCTATCGTAATGACAGCGTCAAGCCACACGAAAGAAATTACACCAAAATTAATGATTTACGTTATGCGACACGGTTCCATAGCGGCTCTACAACTAGAGTCCTTGATTTGAGTATTTTGAGGCTCGTTTGAAATCATTACTGTTTTTTCAAAAGTTTTTCGCGTTTGTAGTAACGGCGTAGAAACCCTACACTGAGCATGGTCTGACATGCTTTTCCCCGGTTTTTGCACTTATATAAATAATATAAAGATTTTGACGACGCGCTGGCCTAGTGGGTCCTGGGTTCGAATCCCGGTAAGGGCAGATATTTGTGTGATGAGCGTGAATATTTGTTCTTGAGTCATGGATGTTTTCTATGTATTTAAGTATATGTTTCTCTATGTATGTATATCGTTGTCTTATACCCATAGAACAAGCCTAGAGCTTAGTTTGGGACTAGGTCAATTGGTGTGAGATTGTCCCCTTATATTTATATATATTCAGTTAATCGACAGCCAGAATGACTTAGCTGAGTATCTCTACATTTTATAAAACAAAGTCGCTTCCCGCTGTCTGTCTGTCTGTCCATATGTACGCTTAGATCTTTCAAACTACGCAACGGATTTTAATGCGGATTTCATCAATAGATAGAGTAATTCAAGAGGAAGGTTTTTATGTATAATAAATTCTGTTTTATGTACGGGTGTTGCAGAACACTCACATAAATCAAAGCGAAACGATGGCGGTTGGCTAGTATACTACATAATACATAATATATCGATAAGTTTGTAATAGTAGCCCACAACACTAAACCTAGTACGATAATACCGGGTGATGTATATACAGGGTGTTTGGCACTCGGGTGTAGGCGTTTTACGGGGTGATAGTAAGGGTCATTCTGAATTTTTTTGACCACATTTACTATTATGCTAAGTTACACGGTTTCCGAGATATTGATCATTTTAATAGGAATTTATGTAATTTTTCCTTATGTCCGTGATACGATAAACCATAAATTCAAGTAAAAATTAAAAAAAAAAACTGTTTTCTTGCATGATTTGAATCACTATGAAATAAGGAAGTTCTAAAGCTACATGCCATTTTTTTTTCCTTACAACTTTTTACGTAAACGCGCTGTGTTACTTTCTCCATACTAAGAGAACCACGCGTTTGTTTTCCACCAAGTATGGAAAAACCAATTTTGTGAGTATATCTATCTCGTAAAACGCCTACACCCGAGTGCCAAACACCCTGTAGGTATAATTAGGCACGTTACTAATGGCGGAACACGAAATGGCACTGCAATTCAAAAAACCTGCCAAAGCTTTTTTTTTGTTACAAGTCCCATGTCTTTATGACAATAAGGCCCGTATTATTAAACTAATCTCAACTCTAATGCTCGTCTCGAGATGTGTCAAAAATGACAGTGTTGTATGGTTTGACGTTTACTTGGACGTATCTTGTGACGCGCATCTCAGCCAAGATGAGTTTATTAATACGGGCCTAAGACTCCCAAGGTTCGTTTATTCTTCGGAACAGGGGAGGGGTAGGACTGACTGGTCTAATCTGTGGCAGCAGCATGATAAGCGACGCTCCGTACGGTCACAAGCGTCAATTTGGGACCCATTTCAAGAAAAATATACTTGAAGTCGTCAATGTCATTAGAGATGTCAAGTCATTTCAAGTTCAAGTTCAATTCTTTGTTGAATGGCTACTGTCCAGTGGGACAATTCTGCCAGTGTCAAGGTTGGAAGTTACACGTGATCGGTAAAAATGCCATTTGTAACTTTTATGTAACTCAACGTTATTGTTGTAGAATGTCAGATTGACTTTGGACATAAGGTGGGTACCAAATTTCATCTCGTGACTGTACTTAAGTATCTAGTATCACCGTTCTCCTCAAAAAACTAAAGCTCACCTGAAAGACCATCAATTTCTGCCTAAGAAAAACCACTGGTGCATTTATATATCGGACTTATAACTAAAAACAAATGCTTTGCCAGGTTTGTCGCATTACAGTATTTCCATTTCGTGGTCCCTCATTAATGACGTTACTAAATATACTTATATTTCTATATGTATATCATCTGGTAGTCTTATCGAACTAGATTTAGTATGGGCTCTTACCCCCTTACTTACAAACGTGGAATGGGGTTGGTATAGTTTATGCCATGCTTTGTCCTTATCTTTTGTTTTTTAATTAATGGCTTTCCCTCCTGTTAAGGGGTGAATATTCGGGCGTTCCGACCGCCGTCATTATTCTCTTTAATAGATTGACGAAAATAATGATAACTACCAGCAATTTTTGATGTCAAAATCAGCGGACCCGGGGGTAGTATCCATTCCATTTAAAAAATCAAGAAAGTTATGAGTTTGTAGAAAGAGAGGACAATAGAGAGATCTCTCTCCAGGCGGGTGTTATGCCTGGGGACCGAAGTCCGATGGGATGAAGTTGGAAGTGCTACATAATGTCAACTGCCTGTTGAAATTTCGCTTGCGCGTTGTAGAACAGTTTAGTTCCGCTGTCTGACGTTGTGACGCTGTGACGCTGTTGGCGCTGGCGAGTTGGTGGTACATGGTTTTGCCGTTAGATCTCGCCATGTCGCCACACCAGCCCCCCTTTGAGACCGGAGGTTGATGGTGATTCTGATGACGTGTACGTGCAGTCTGTGCGTTGAATTGTCGCTTGCAAGTGCCAGTAGTAGATGTCTCCAGTAGTGCTCAGAGCCGCGTTGGCGAGCGTAGCAGGAGAGGAGGAGTGAGTGGAGTACACAGTGAGTCGTGTACCTGCTCGTGAAGTACTCGTAGTTGGACGCAGTGAGTCGCGTTGTTGAGTGAGAGTAGTGTTGCACACTGTAGACACCAGGCATAGAGATATGACAGAATGCTAGTGGTGCATAGTGTGGGTAAGTCGGCTTGCTGTGACACTGCGTCATTTGCTTGGAAGGTCGTCAGGTTGCGTAATTGTTCATTGTCGAGGGTCACCAATGTAGTAGGTGAGGATCACGTCGGGGTCACCAATGTAGAAAGAGAGGACAATAGAGAGATCTCTCTCCAGGCGGGTGTTATGCCTGGGGACCGAAGTCCGATGGGATGAAGTTGGAAGTGCTACATAATGTCAACTGCCTGTTGAAATTTCGCTTGCGCGTTGTAGAACAGTTTAGTTCCGCTGTCTGACGTTGTGACGCTGTGACGCTGTTGGCGCTGGCGAGTTGGTGGTACATGGTTTTGCCGTTAGATCTCGCCATGTCGCCACAAGTTATTGAATAATATGCGAAAACAATAATGACGGCGGTTGAAACGCGAAATATTCACCCTAAGGTGTATTACGCCAATGTCAAGTTATTTATAGACACTCCCATGGACTTATTAGAGCAATAAGTCCGTAGATATCACACGCGAAGACAATTGTTCGGTAAAAGAGAATTTTCTCCAACGGACTAAACAGAAGCACATGGGGTTAGCTCCACGCGCTTCTGTCAAGTCCTTGTCCTTATCTGTAATTGTGACATTTGCATCTGACAGAAAGTGACAAAGCATGGCATAAACTATTTAAGCTTATTCCACGTTTAAAAGTAAGGCGGTTAGAATATAAGAGTCATAGCGAGGATTCTAACAAGTCATACAATTCTTATAAAATTACTGACGAAGCTTCATGACTAATTGACAGGTAAATCATATTAATTGGCGTAGTGGTAACTAACCCGATATAATTCATTATATTTTTTCCATACAAATCTAACTCCGGGCGATAACGTTTCTCACCCCCTAAGTCAAGTCTAAAATTTTAGACAGAAATATATTAGAAATCCTCATAACGAGCCCTTTCAAATAACTTTAGAGTAACTTTGCAACACTTTTTGTAAAATTTCCTAATTTTCCCCCTCATTGTGACTTTTCGTATCACGTCATCGACCAGGGTAGTGATTCTCTGAACAACGACGGTCGGACGGACGGACGAGTGAATGTCCAAGCGGTGAGTTTAAGTAGTCAGGTAGCATTTTCAATTTAGCAGCATGGTTTCTGCCGATGGATCGAACGTATAAGGCTGCTTAATTGAAAGTGCACGCGCTATAATGTGTTTTGTTCGCTCTGACGGGACTACCTTTTTTTTTATGGCATAGAGTAGACAAACGAGCACACAGGCCACCTGATGGTAAGTGGAAACTGTGACCCATAGGTAGACATTCGCATTCACAAGACTGCAATGCAATCCTAAGACTGCAAATGCGTTGCCAACCCTGAGGATTAAGATGAAATGCCTCTATGCTAGTCATTTCACCGGCTGTCTTATCCCCAAACCGGAACACAACAATGCGAACACTGGTGTTTGGCGGTAGGTTAATGGATAAGATGGTGGTAGCGATCCGGACGGACCCTGCACAAGGTCCTACCACTCGCCAAAACCCGTCCTATTACTTATACTCGCCGCTGCGATTTCGCTCGTTCGTCCGCCCGTCCGTTGTTTTTGAGACAATACCACCCCAGTAACGCGATTGGTTTCTAAACAAAACGAATAGAACTGCTAGTTAGCTTAATGGATCTTGGCAGGGGCCTTAAGGGTGCGGCTCCACTGAGGCGGAGCGGAGCGGAGCTGTGCCAATATTAACCAATAGAATCTAAACTAACGTGCACAAGGCGCGCTCGACGTGACCGCATGCGCCTTCTATTGGTTAATATTGGCACAGCTCCGCTCCGCTCCGCTCATCTCCGCCTCAGTGGAGCCGCACCCTAAAGCTGGGACGTATTAAGAAAGGGCCAGGTCAGGAGCGTGGTCGGCCACGAAAGTGGTCCACCAGTTTTGACAAAAGTTTCTGTGAGATCTAATTATCAGTAAGGTTGGCACTTGTCACTGTCATAATATTATTGCAAGGGAAAATCATGACGTGCATATGAACTTTAACCTATAGGGTAGTAGACCATATTTTTTGCCGACTGTATCCTAAGCCGACGTACGTGTATAACGAGACTTTTGAGCGTGAAGGAAGCGAGGGAATATTTTGTCTGGATCGTAGCAAGTGTATGTATGTATGTAAGAGAAAATCTGTCTTGGTAGGCTCTAATTTTTTTTTAAAGATAAAAGATAAAGATAAATTTATTCTCAACAATACAAAATCACATAGATACAAAAAATAAGATACAGAGAAACAGTTGCGAAATGGTCCCAACTCAGTATTCGCTAGCCGTAAAGCCAGCACTTGAGTGTGTAACACCATTTTGTTGGGGGTCTACTCGTATCTATCCATTTTTTGAATGTTATTATATTACCGTATTAAATAAGTGCATCTGGGCACTGCATCAGTTTATTGCCAGCCCTAACCTTGCGGTCACTGCACCGCGCTATCAACCCAAGAGTGCATTCGTGCAAATTGCATACCGGCCTCAGATAAGAATATAAGACTCTTTTAGATGCCACACAGTTTATTTTTGTGGAGGGCAATGCTCTGGGTCAATGACCGGTAGTTAGGAGTGACCCGGCCTGCGGAACTTCAGTCCTAAGTTTGACTCCCGGCATGGAATAGAATTGAGGAATCTCTAATCATATCGTTGCTTAAATGCAAAAGGGCCACAAATCAAAATGTGCTTGTGTTGCATTTAAATTCCAAATGCTTTAAATCAAATACAAATACAAATTCATTTATTTTGCTAAAGCATCACGTACAAAGTATATCTTTTTTTGTTTTGTGTCACTTTTGCATTTAAGCAGCGATATGCTGAGTTCTGAACCTTTTGCCATAACACTGGTAGACTTTGAATTGCTGTAGTTTTTGTAGTTCTTGTTATATCTATCTTAAGGAATAATATGTACGACTACTGTGCTGACGGCAATAAATCTTTTTCTACATACATACATACATACTTTAAATCACGCCTGTTTCCCAGAGGGGTAGGCTGAGACCACTTCTTTCCATTTGCTACGATCTTGACAAATTTATTTCGCTTCTTCCACATTTATACATCGAGTCATGCACGCACGTCGGTTTCAGGTACTTAAGATTCGGCCCTTTTCAAGTATTTTTCTGATTTGACTCGAAAAAGTACGCCTAGGGCGGCCCCTTCCGACCCGTCCACTCACTTTCGCTCTGTATATCGTCGGTCTAGATGTGACACCTCGTATATGCAAACTGACAAACTTTTCAGGAGAGACAAAAAAACTGCGTTGAAAACTAAGCCAATGCTTGTTACGAGATGTCACTCTAAGTCGTTTTTAGCCGTCAAAATGAATTGTAATGCAGAAGACATTTACGAGTTAACACCGGAAATACTATTTGAAACTTTCCGCATCAAAATCTCATTTTACTAAAAAATGTTAGTTACGAGGTGTCACATCTAGACCGACGATATCTCTTTCGTTAATCTTCTGTCATCCATCCTTTCCAAATGACCGAACCATCGAAGCATGCCCTTTTCAATCTTAGTCACTACATCGTCTTTATGCAGTCTTAACTATACAATAACATGGTAAAAGTAATATGGTTTTACCGTCTACAATAGACCCCCAGGACCTCTGCATTTAAAAAAAAAGGATCCCCTAATGGTGAGACTTCGCCTGTCTGTCTGTCTGTGAACCTAAGTCACAGCTGTTTGTCAGCAACTACAATAGACATTTGTGCAACAAGAGAGCAAAGTTAGTTGGTTGGGAGTGTTGATTTGGATTCTAAAATTGTAGGTTAAAAATTGTGAACGTAGGGATTAAAAAACAAGAGATGCAAATAACTTTCGGTCTCGTGTTGCACATACAACTACTCACCACATGACACCAGCGAGTATTCTACTTAAAGTAAAAAAAAGACATGGTAAAAAAAAATCCGTGAATTTACCGACATGCCCCACCCATTTATGTTGACCTAGTACTGTTCTCGGCATTTTTTTTAAATTAGTTACTTTTTCTCACGCTCGCAGCCAGATCGAATTTTACTCACTGTCTTTCGTTCGCAGCAAAATGGAATTTCACCCTCTGTAATGATTAATGAAGAGCAAAACCTGTTTTTTTGACGTGCTGAAAAAGCTATTTATTGTAGTTGTACGAGTATAAATGGCTTGCTTGATGCACCTTTTAATATTGTAAGTTTTATTACATACATACATAAGCTCACGCCTTTATACCCAGAGTGGGGTAGGCCTCTACAGAATTCCTAACAACTTTAAAAACTTGTTAATAATTCTGTAACCACATTTTGCACAATCAGGCTAAGATGTTTACCAGTGTATTAGTGACAGGTTGCAAGCCCATCGCCTAACAGTATCTACTACACGCCTTTATTCCCTTAGTCGCCTCTTACGACATCCACGGAAGGACATGGAGTGCCGCTATTCTAACCCGGCAACCACGCGGAGTTTTATTAAAGCTTCGGGTATCTCTATTAACGAAGCAAATTTGTTAATCTATGTCTAGTACTTTGTACTAAGAGAAAAATGTTTCAAAGATTCATCATTATCGGTAACAATACTAACAATATATAACAAAGTGGAATAGAGATATTAGCAGAGACATGATTATGTATTTTAAATTCCGCTTCTTACGAATCCAGACACACGACAGACCGACGAGGTATTAAACCAAACTTTCCCTTTTTTTGCAGCATTGGTAATGTACCTTTTTTATCTCAAAAGCCATAATTGTGAAAGGTTATAAACACCGCATTGCGTAAGCGGAAATCCATTAATTCCGTATCTTAATATCCCTAAAATAAATAAAATGTATTTACTATCCACTCTAAATACATAAAAACCACACCCAAACAAAAAAAAACAGACGCCGCTATCAAAAAACCGTTAAAACAGATAACTAGATCCTACAAAAACACCCTAATACCAAAAAGTCACATCACTACGTTAAATAACGGCCACTTATGTCACTCTACATTTGAATTTCGAAGGGCTCGACGCGACGTTGCCGTTCTTAAGGGCGACCAATAGCGCGGCGCAAGCGCATTGCATCTATGCGCTCATAGATATTGGTCTATTCATATATAGAAGGCGCGTAACGGCCGGGGATTGGCTGACAAAATAGGCCAGGTTGTATTTTGTTTTTTTGGGATGGTTGGAACATAAATTAAGGTTAGTTTTTAACGTTTTGGTATATCAAAGTGGGGTTTAGATTGAGTTGTTTTTTTGTTGTGTGTTATGTTGTTGGTTTGGTGTGTAACCAGTTGTTATATAGTTAAACGTTTTATTATAATAAAAATAGATAAAATCCTATTAATATCCTGTTTTTGGTGAATTTTGAAATGGAGATAGCTTGTACCCTGCATTAATATTATAGTTTACTTTTCATTTTGGAATATTTGAAACTTCCCGACGTAATAACGATACTCGTAATCTACGCATTATCTATGATGTAAAATGTTGTACAGAAATGTTATTATAAACTTAACTCAATTGGGTACCTACTTACCTAAAAAAACCCCCGACTACGGTAAAAATATGATCAGAAAATCGAAAAACAAACTTTGTCTAGAATATAAAGTTCTCGTGTCACTGTGTACTATGTAACAAAACACCCCCGGAACGGCTTGACCGATTCTTATGAAATTCTGAGAATAAGACGTAAGTTACGTGCATTTCATAAGGTTTGTGTGGGAAAAAAAGACACCCGTGCAGCACCGGGCGAGGACAGCTAGTAGCATCATCATCTATAGAAAATTGTAAGAGCAAAGTACTTTTTTAACTTGAATATTGGAAGCATTTTTGCAGGCATTTTTTCGAAAAACTTCATACGTAGTAGACTTTAACGAATATTAAAAAAAGGTAAATCTGTCCAGACGTTCTCAGATAATGCATTTTCATTTTGTTCATCTCTACATAGTATAAAACAAAGTCGCTTGCCGTCTGTCCCTCTGTATGTACGCTTATCTTTCAAACTACGCAACAGATTTTAATGCGGTTTTCATCAATAGATAGAGTGATTCAAGAGGAAGGTTTTATATATTAATTCTGGTTTACCTATGTACGGATAGAAATTAGAAATAATAATGGGAAAAGCGATGCAATTGTGCTCTATTTTTGCGGGTGGTAGGACCTTGTGCAGGGTCCGTCTGAATCGCTACCATTTAAAACATTCTTATCCATTAACCTACCCTCAAACAGCAGTGTTCGCATTGTTGTGTTCCGGTTTGGGGATAAGACAGCTGGTGAAATGACTAGCATAGAGGCATTCCATCTTAGTCCTCAGGGTTGGCAACGCATTTGCAGTCTTAGGATTGCGAATGTCTATGGGTCACAGTTTCCACTTACCATCAGGTGTCCTGGTGTGCCCGTTTGTCTTCTCTATGCCATATTTTTTTTTAATACGATTGATGCATTAAAAATCATTCGTTACATCCAGACTAAAAAATCAAAAAAAGAATCACGAAAAAATCAAACTTACACCAAAAAACATAAACCTTCGAGAACGCCTATGTATTCATAGACTAAATATAGACCTTAAATACTCATCCGCCATTGGTCGAGCGGTACCATAGCGCAGGTAGCTTTTTTTTTGTGGCTTCGGGATAACGTTAGGTGATTTTTATGAGTTCTTAGAAGGATCTATGGTCTCGAATTATGTAATTTTTATTGAATATAAACCTAAGGCGGTTTGTCTTTACAAATAGGTTCTGGTTTTTTGTTTTATGTATTAGAACACGATTTCATATAAGTACCTATAAAGTCTTCATTCTTACTTGTCTTATGTGGTTAACAACTTTCTAACCTCAAAATTAACCTTTTTTGGCTAAATCTCTTTTGTGGTAAATAAAGTAAACTGAGTAAACATTTTAGACATCACTTGGCCCATGCATTATCTATGATTGCTTTGTTTTATTTAAAATTGCTGTTTTATAATGCTTATTGCTATAAGGTTAATTTTGAGGTTAGAAAGTTGTTTATTGTATAAGATAAGTAAGAATGAACAGACTTGAGGAACTGTCATCATCATCATCAGCCAACATCAGCCCACTGCTGGACATAGGCCTCTTCCATAGCACGCCACTGTCCTCGGTCTTCAGCTCGTCTTCTCCAGTTTCCATTATAGATATTTATTATCCAATAGTTTTTAAGAACAAATATCCTAATTTATGTACTATTTGCGAAAAAACCGTTTCACGAATTGATTAATTTAGAATAGAATAGAAAATAATATAAATCATTTATTCAACGCATACACACATTTGAAAAAAGAAAAACACATGACAAAATCAAAAAACATTGAACATGGCGTTGAAAAGGGCCCCTCTCAGCTGTAAATTGTATTTTTTTTCTGGATTTTTATAAAACTAACCTAACCTATAGGGCTCTGCAAGATAGTCCTGACATAAATCCTGAAATATTTCGTTTCAGAGAATATACCTATTTCAAATTGTGAAAATGTTGTTTAGTACGTGGTTGGATACCCCTAATACGAGTAGGACACCAAATTCGTCCCTTTACTTTCTTATAAATCGCCACGACTTGAGGCGACATAGAATACAGTCACGAGATTTCATTTGGTAGGTAGGTACACACCTTAGGTCCAAAGTCCATCTGACAGTCTACAACAATAACGTTGAATTTCCTATAAGTTATGACTTGACATCTTTAATGATATTGCGTCAAGCATATTTTTCTTGAAATGGATCCCAAATTAACGCTCGTGACATACGTATACACTATACAGTATGTTACCACCGGCATGAGGGCTTTCCTTGACATAGAGTAACAATGGGCAACTAACTCCTTAATGTCTACATGTGTAATTAAATTAAAACAAGAAAAAATAATAGGGGCAGCCCTAGGCGTACTTTTTCGAGTCAAATCGGAGAAATACTGGAAAAGGGCCGAATCTTAATTCAAATTCAAATTCAAAAATTCAAATCATTTATTCTGTAAGTAGGCCCTGTAGGCACTTTTACAAGTCTGAGTCTACCAGCGCTTCCAAAGAGGTGGTCTCTTTGTTGAGAAGAAGCGCCGCAAGAAACTCAACAGTAAGCCATTTTTTTTAAATAAATCACTTATTACAATACTAAACTTAAGCTACATAATTTAAATGTCACAGGGATGTACAGGTCCCAGTAGTAATAATAATTAAATAAATCAAAATGTCGGATTAAAATAAATAATACAATTTCGGAGATGTAAACAGGCTCCAAATGTCAAATTAAAATTAAGAATTAAATATAATTTAATTATATATAAAAAAAAAAAAAAACACAAAAAATAAAATAAGGGAGATGTAGAAAGTCTCCACGGTCAATTTTGGAGATGTAAAGAGTCTCCAGATGTCATATTAAATAATAGGTAATCATACAGGGAGATGTATATAGTCTCCACGGTCATTAATAATTGTAATACAAAAAAATATATATAAATCAGTCCCAAGCATTGTCATCATTCATATAATCTTTAATACTATAATAAGCTTTAGAAATTAGTTTACGTTTAACGTATCTCTTAAATTTATTTACTGATAAATGAGTAACACTACTTGGGAGCTTATTATAGAACCTTATACAATTACCCATGAAAGAGTTTTTTACTTTGTGAAGCCGTGTAAAGGGCACTGCGAGCTTATGTTTATTTCTAGTATTAACATTATGTATGTCACAGTTCTTTCTAAAATTACTGATGTTCTTATGAACATGCATAATGTTTTCATAAACATATTGACTGTATACGGTTAATATATTCGTTTCTTTGAACTTATCTCTAAGCGAGTCTCTATGACCCATCTTGTAAACAGCACGAATAGCCCTCTTCTGTAGAACAAAGATGCTGTTTACGTCAGCACCACTACCCCATAGTAAAATACCATATGACATAATACTATGGAAGTAACTAAAATAAACTAATCGAGCGGTTTTCAAGTCTATTAGATTCCGAATTTTACTAACTGCAAAAGCTGCAGAACTTAGTCTATTCGCTAATTTAGCCAGATGAGGACCCCATTGGAGTTTTGAGTCTAACGTTATACCAAGAAATACTGTATCATTAACTAAGTCTAATTTGTCATTTTTAATAGTTACAGTAGTTTGTCTATTTTTCACATTGGTAGTCATAAATTTAATACATTTAGTCTTTTTCTCATTTAGTAATAAATTATTAACACTAAACCAATCTACTACTTTTGATATAGCATTGTTTACATCCACATTAAACTCCTGTTGTCGTTTGACTTTAAATACGAGTGAGGTATCATCAGCAAACAATACTATATCATGGTTGTCCTTTATAAGGTATGGTAAATCATTTATGTAAATGAGGAATAGAAATGGACCCAAAATTGAGCCCTGTGGCACGCCCATTGAGACCAAAGACAAAGTATTAAGTACCCGAAACCGACGTGCGTGCATGACTCGATGTATGAATGTGGAGGAAGCGAAAGAAATTTGACAAGATCGTAGCAAGTGGAAAGAAGTGGTCTCTGCCTACCCCTCTGGGAAACGGGCGGGATTTAATGTACCTATGTATGAATGTAAGAAAAAATATTACACACATGTTTTCTAACAAACAATAAATTGCAAGTAATGTACATTGTGCATTGAAGTTAATAAGTGGGTGAGGACCAAAAAGTTGGACCACAGGTAAGCGCAGTTAACCATACAAACGACGAAGTCGAAAAAAGTTCCGTTGTGCGACGAAAAGTATCCCTACAATGGCTAATTTTCGTGTCACAACGGAAAAGTTTCATAGAAAATTTAATTGATTGAGTTAGTGTGGACAACTTTTTGGTTCTTACCCAAGTAAAGTCACGTGACGAAATAAGACTTGTTTAAAATGACCATAGCAGCCCCAAATTCGAGGCTCGAATACCTACTTAGTTTATAAAATGTGGTACAAAAGATGGTCATAACGTCGTAAAAACCTGTCTGGATCATTAATTATTTCCGCATCAGTAGAGAGGTACTTGAAGTACTTTATTCCATTGTTGTCTCTGTGATCTATGGCAGGGGCAAAAAACTGGAGGTCACACTTCAAGGTCAATTTTCAAGGTCACTATTTCTAAATCTCCCCAAAATTCAATTGAAATAAAACCACAATTTTTAACATTGCAGCGCTATTTTTCAATATAAGAGGTAAAATTCAATTTCACTCGCTGCATTTAAAAAACATTACACATATCACAGTTGTAAAACGAAACTTAACTTTAAAAAACTAAAATTAGAGTTCAATTTCAAAGAAATGTCACTGACATAGCGATCGTGAATATTACACAAAGTTACACGTGCCGCTCAGCGTTTTGCGCTACGACTTTATTTCGATACGTTTAGAGTTGAAATTTGATTGTTTTTTCGTTTCACAACGGCAAGGTGGTTGTGGAATCGGCGCAAGAGTTTACAAGGTCGTAGCCTGGGCCGAGTTCGTTCCTCCGATTGCCATTTCTCCCGTAACGTTAAAATTAAGGATTTTATTTAATAATTTTACTTTAGAGCCCCAATTCCTATTAAAATATGAAAAATATTGTGTTTCGTACGTTTTGAGAAAATTCTGATGTACCTACTTAACTTTAAATACCAACAACAGATTATTATGATTTAGTTAATGTCTTTGCTTGTGTGTGTGTTTAAGGGTGATTATTTGGCGTTTCAACCGCCGTCATTATTGTTTTCGCATATTATTCAATATAAACTTAATAACTTTCTTGTTCTTTTAAATGGAATGGAGACTACCCCCGGGTCCGCTGATTTTAACATCAAAAGTTACTGGTAGTTATCATTATTTTCGTCAATATATTAAAGAGAATAATGACGGCGGTTGGAACGCCCGAATATTCACCCTTAATGTGTTTGCGGGTGGTAGGACCTTGTGCAGGGCCCGTCCGGATCGCTACCACCGTCTTATCCATTAACCTACCGCCAAACAGCAGTGTTCGCATTGTTGTGTTCCGGTTTGGGGATAAGACAGCCGGTGAAATGACTAGCATAGAGGCATTCCATCTTAGTCCTCAGGGTTGGCAACGCATTTGCAGTCTTAGGATTGCATTGCAGTATTGTGAATGCGAATGTCTATGGGTCACAGTTTCCACTTACCATCAGGCGGCCTGTGTGCTCGTTTGTCTTCTCTATGCCATAAAAAAAAGGTTAATCTCAATGTACGAATTTATTTTGTGCAATAAAGAGTTTACATATATATACTATACCATAGACTAACAGGTTTTCCTGTAATAAATAAGTAAAAAACTATATTTTGCACATTTCAAACTTTTGTCTTTAGTTAAAGTTTAGTGTTGTAGTTCCGCAAAAAAACGGTGGTAAAATTTTGCCTATTTTCTTAAATTATTTCTAAACTATTAATTTAAAAACTAAAAAGAAAACAACTCAATCGGTCCAGTAGTTTTGGAGCGAATTGGCTGCGACAGACGAACGGACGGACTGACAAACACGCAAGTGATCCTAAAAGGGTTCTGTTATTTTCTTTTTGAGGTACGGAACCCTAACTAAAATGTTTTTTTTTCAGGTTTATTAAACAAAGCTAACTGAATTTAGGTATAGGTAGTCTAGAGTCTAGATAAGTCAAATTAAAAAAAAGAAACTATTTCTGATAATAAAAATACTAGGACTTTATTTCAGTGCCGGAAACTCTTCTTTAGTTACTGGTGTTTATGGGTGGTGGCGATTACTTCCCATCAGGTAGGTAACCCACATTTGCGTTTGCCTCCATGTTAAAAATAATAAATTAGAAAAACAATCTTATTAAAAAAAATGCTTTCGCTATAACAGATTCTTCAGATGAGGGTGTTTAGTCATCCTAGTACCAGGATTTCAGAACCTGTAGGGGTCTGCTCCGAACGGGCTAGCCTCACGGTCAAACAGATGTTAATTGACATTCAGATGAGGGTGTTTAGCCATCCTAGTACCAGGAGTTCAGAACCTGTAAGAGGTCTGCTGCGGACTGGCTGGCCTCACGGTCAAACAGATGTTAATTTACACATTCAGATGAGGGTGTTTAGTCATCCTAGTACCAGGAGTTCAGAACTTGTAAGGGGTCTGCTCCGAACTGGCTGGCTTCACGGTCAAACAATGTTAATTGACATTCAGATGAGGGTGTTTAGCCATCCTAATACCAGGAGTTCAGAACCTGTAATGGGTCTGCTCCGAACTGGCTGGCCTCACGGTCAAACAATGATAATTGACACATTCAGATGAGGGTGTATAGTCAATTAGTCATCCTAGTACCAGGAGTTCAGAACCTGTAATGGGTCTGCTCCGAACTGGCTGGCCTCGCGGTCAAACAATGTTAATTGAAACATTCAGATGAGGGTTTTTAGTCATCCTAGTACAGTCACGAGACTAAATTTGGGACCCACCTTAGGTACAAAGTCAATCTGACATTCTACAATAATAAGGTTCAGTTTCCTAAAAGGTGGAAATGACTTGACATCTCTAATGACGTTGACGACTTTAAGCATATATCTTGAAATGGGTCCCAAATTAACGCTCGTGACCGTACCAGGAGTTCAGAACCTGCAAGGGGTCTGCTCCGAACTGGCTGGCCTCACGGTCAAACAGATGTAAATTGAAAATGAAAAGAAACAACGTACAGTCAATTTGATTTCTAGGCCACTATGGACTATGTTAAAGTAACGTTGACAACCAAAACGTAAGAGACTTCCTACTATTTGGTTTTAACGTCACTTTGACCAAGTCCATAATAGCATAGTCTACTTGTGCAGGTTCTCCGACACATGACCTTGATTTTTCAGTTTTTGCTATGTAACATACCGACACGTATTAGTAGACAGAAGCGGGGCGTGACGTCACTTCTTACATTTATGTTGCCTTAGTAACAAACTATGTTTTTTTAACTATGATGTAAGTTTACGATCAGATAATAAGATAATAAATAAAATCAAGATATTTTTATTAATGTTACTAGGAGGACTTTTGCAGCACGGATTTATTTTGGGTTGGGTTGGGCAATTAACTTTTTTTTGGGTTAATATAAAGCATAATATAACACTCACTCACTCACTTTTTTTTTTGTACTTGTATTTTTTTTTTAATGTTACTGTATCTACATATTCTACATGACATTGATATTGCCAACAGGCAAACCATACACGCTGTATTTTTTCCTCCACCTGTATTTCTTATGTTTTACGATTCTCACAAACTCTCACTTTTCTACGTCACAGTTAGTGCTAGCAAAACGCGGTAACAAACAAAATGACGTCATTCCGACCACTACTTCAAAGCGGTCGTAGCAAACACTGTTTTTTTTCTTAGTATAAATAAAATGCTTTTGAGAGATCTATACTAATCTATACTAATATTATAAAGCTGAAGAGTTTGTTTGTTTGTTTGTTTGCTTGAACGCGCTAATCTCAGGAACTACTGGTCCGATTTGAAAAAATATGTCAGTGTTAGATAGCCCATTTATCGAGGAAGGCTATAGGCTATATCATACTCACATAAACCGAAGCGAAGCGAGGGCGGGTTGCTAGTATGATTATAAGTATGATCTGTGTCAGGGTAGTGATTCTCTCAACAACGACGGTCGGACGGACGGACGAGTGAATGTCCAAGCGGCGAGTTTAAGTAGTCCCGTCAGTGCGAACAAAACATATTTTAGCGCGTGAATTTTCAATTTAGCGCATGGTTTCACCGATGGATTGAACGTATAAGGCTGCTTAATTGAAAATGCACGCGTTCTGAGGGACTACCTAAACTCGCCGCTGCGATTTCGCTCGTTCGTCCGCCCGTCCGTTGTTTTTGAGAGAATAACACCCCAGAACACTTTTTCAATAAATTCCTGTAGACAATTGACACGAACCAACAGATCGACATATCATTTATCAATGGGGCTCCGCTCAAGCGGACATACGAGCTGTAGCGATACTCTGTAATGACACCAACGGCTGTAACATACCCAATTAAGTAATCCAGTCTTCATTCAGTCACCAAATTGACCTTGCCAGTCTACCACTTTGTCTGACCTTTGATGCGGTGTAAACAACATTAGCCAACGGCTCTTATCAATTTGGAACGTGCTACCAATTGTATTAGAGCGGTGGCGTCAAACGAAATTGTTTACTATGTAGGTCTTTACAATTTGGATATGGTTCTTAAATACGAGTAGACAGTGAATTGAAAAACGAAACTTTTTAAATTAATTGAAATTTTATTGAGAGCTGTAATGTTTACGAATTAGAATAGCCAAGTGGGTTTTTTGATGGGTATTGGAAATTATCATACTATCGGTAAAACCATATTACTTTAGTTAGAGAAGTATTCTGCGGGTAGTAGGACCTTGTGCAGGGTCCGTTGCTACCACCATCTTATCCATTAACCTACCGCCAAACAGCAGTGTTCGTATTGTTGTGTTCCGGTTTGGGGATAAGACAGCCGGTGTCCTCAGGGTTGTCAACGCATTTGCAGTCTTAGGATTGCATTGCAGTCTTGTGAATGCGAATGTCTATGGGTCACAGTTTCCACTTACCATCAGGTGGCCTGTGTGCTCGTTTGTCTTCTCTATGCCATTTAAAAAAAAACTATTATTACATACATACATACCTTTACGCCTGTGATCCCAGAGTGGGGTAGGCAGAGCTACGGAATTACCTACAGCTTAATACCCGCGTCATACTCGTGAACGGGTGCTATTTGTGGAGTCCGGTCTGTTCACGTTTGCAAAGACTATTAATTATTCTAGGTATAGCTTTTGACGTAGAGACCTCGTCGTGTTGTTCTCATAGTCTTTATTTTTAGTTTGTTTAATGACCTTTCATTTGTAATAATTTTATTTTTGATAGTTTTAAGGATTTATTATTTATTACTTTATTACCCTATTATTACTTAATGTAACTTATTTTTAAGTATTATGTTTTATGATTGAAAAAATGACTTGCTGCTTGCGCTTCTCCGCAATGATGGTCTTGTCCGAAGCGCTGGTAGACTCACCCGATATATTACCGACGTGTAAAAGAGCCCTCATGTGGCCTATTTACCGAATAAATATTTTGTTTTTTTGAATTTTGCTTAAAAAACTTGATGATAATTCAGTAACCACATTTTGCACAATTAGGCTAAGATGTTTATCATATTTTTTTGTCATGTCATGACGTTGACAATACGATAACATGTCAAAAGCAATATGATTTAAAAGAGTTGAAGAAAGACGCCGGACTGTCAATTAGGGCGATATTCCGAAATCTGATTGTTAAATTGTAAGGCCTAGTTCATTCTGTAATCGATGGACTGGCATGTGTCTTAGAAGAAATTAAAATATAGTAATTAGATATCACAAACATCTTAGCCTAAAAGTGCAAAATGTGGTTACAGAATTATTAACAAGTTTTTAGAGTTGTTGGTAATTCTGTAGCTCTGCCTACCCCACTCTGGGAATAAAGGCGTGAGTTTATGTATGTATGTATGTAGATATCACAAACTTCTTTAAAAAAAATAGTCAAGTGCGAGTCGAACCCGCGCACCGAGGGTTCGGTATCGCCGCACAGGAGGCATTATTACTTATAATATGATTTGAATTCGATTTCGATTCGAATCAGCGTGAGCCCAACTCACACTTTTTGAATATCTGTTATTTTTCGTCAGAATTTAATATGTCACATTCTTATTTTTTACATATTTGTCAGTAAATCCGTCGTAATGACACATATTCTGAAAAAAACCAAACAGCTATCTATTGCGATTCTAAGGACAGCTGCTTAAAGAATGGACGGACGGATGGACGGACAGCTGAGGCATAATTGATGGGGTCCAGTTAGGTTACCCTTCGGTTACGGAGCTCTAGACAATATTTTTTACACATGGCAGGGATTTTAGGTCATATTTTTTTTTTACTGAATAAAAAAGGCAAAAGTGTACACAGGCCACGCCACGCCACGCCACGCCACCTGAAGGCACGTGGGATCTATGACCCACTAGCTTCTGCCCGCGACTTCGTCCGCGTAGATTTCGATTATCGTTCGTCCCTCGGGAAGTTTTAAATTGTCCGGGATGAGTAGCATATGTGTTTATCCAGGGTATAAGCTATCTCCATTCCAAATTTTGTCGAAATCCGTCCAGCCGTTGCAGCGTATAGTAACGGAGTAGCAGACACACAAACTGTCTCATTTGTACATACATACACATACATAAACTCACGCCTTTATTCCCAGAGTGGGGTAGGCAGAGCTACAGAATTACCAACAACTCTAAAAACTTGTTGATAATTCTGTAACCACATTTTGCTCACTTAGGCTAAGATGTTTACCAGTGTATTAGTGACAGGTTGCAAGCCCATCGCCTAACAGTACCTACTATACGCCTTTATTCCCTTAGCCGTCTCTTACGACATACGCGGGAAGATATGGAGTGGCACTATTCTAACCCGGCAACCACACGGGCCATAACGAACGAACGGAACCCTAAAATACTATTATGGAACCTGTCTAAGGGAAGATGGTTTATATTATAAAGTATGCAGGTTCAACTCGATCGCTAAGCGGGAAGTAAATTTCTCTTATTTATTTAGCTGTGCAAATCTGAATTAAAGTAAAACTTATTCAACACAGCTGTTCAAAAGTATTAAAATCTGTCTGTTACGTGTTACGAGCACGCAGGCCACCTTATGGTTAGCGGGATCTGAGACAAGACACATAGATATTTGCAATCTCAAGACTACAATCTTAAGACTGCAAATCCGGTGCAAAGCCTGAGGACTAAGATAGAATACCTCTATGCTAACTTCACCGGTTATCTTATCCCCGCATTGGGACACAACAATGCGAATGCGGCTTGGTTGTGGGTTAAAGGATAAGATGGTGGTAGCGATCTGGACGGACCCTGCCCAAGGCCGAGACGGCGTCATAAGGAGGGTTATGTATTTTAAGTGTATGTATGTCTATTTCTTGGGCACGTTCTGTAGCCTAAACAGCTTGATGTTTTTTAACATATGAGGTGTCGTTAGAATCGTCTTGGTAATGGGAGTGACAAAGGCTATAATGAAAATAACATTTTAGGGCTGATTTTACAATCTCCAGATAACACAATCTGTCAGGTAAATTGTAGGTCTGTCCTTATATTTCTTATGAAAAAGAAAAGAGCTACAATTTACCTGATAGACAGTGTTATCAGAGGATTGAAAAATCAGCCCTTAATCAAAATAATGAGGGGGTTAATTTTTAATATGTATCGACGCCCTTATCGATATTAATTTTAAGTACGTTACAAAATGAAGCCGGGTTTTTAAAGGTCGTTTTTTTTCTTGAGTACTATGTTTGTTACCTATCTTTATGAAATTTGGAAAAAGTGTAATTGAAGCAATTACATAATAACACATATTCTAAAAAAACACAATCCGCTATCTAATACGGCTCAAAATACGGCTTTTTAAAGTTAGGGCGGACAGACTGACAGAAGGACGGATGGACGGACTATTAATAGGGTCCCGTGGGGTACGGAACCCTAAAAACGTGTTTTAAACACAGACAGTAACACAAATACGTACACACGTCAAACTTACGAGTAAGTTATGACTTATGACAATATTCTTGTTATGTCGGAAATTTCAAACTGTGCAGCTGGCAACAAAAGATCTTTAGAATATTTTTTGACAGAAACTTATTTATTCATATATATACGTATTAATTTACATAGAATTCAGCATCCCCTGCTCTATGCACTCTGCTCAAAATGCATGCATAATTTTATTTGTAATGCACATAGACTTAGGGCGGCAAACGTCAACCAAAAAAAAACAAGGGGAGCTCTCTCTGTCACACACACGTTCTCTCTGTCTAACGTTTTTTATTTTTAATGTTACCCTCTCAAAGGGGATGATTCTAGGTCTTTTTTTGGAATGGTTTTAATGAAACGTTGTTTTTCGTGTTTTTTAAAATTGGCTCGTTTGCGATGTAAATTTTGGATATTTGTTTGGATTGACGTTTACAAAGTTAGAAGCGTGTGTTGGGTTCCGTTTACGGGGCGAATATTTATGAATTTATTACATCTTCAATTTAAGACTGCGCCGAGCGTTCGCCGGATGTACAGTCAACAGCATAAATAAGTGATCATTTATGTACCTTGTCACTTTAACGTCGTCTTTGAAATGTTATACAAAATAGTGAAACAATTGAAAGTGACAAAGTACAGAAATGATCACTTATTTATGCTGTTGACTGTACAGTGCTATTATTGTGTTTTCTAATAAACTAAAGTATTTTCTTGAAATTGATCCGTAGGTTTTTTTACTACAAATGAAAACACTACTTAAAGGGTATATATAACACATAATTTAATAACAATTCACCTTCGAGTCATTCACTTAACGGAAAAAACCACCTTTTCCCATTAAGTTGACTACTCAACGGGCAATTGTTATTAAAGTTTGTTACGTATCCCATAAATTGTGTTTTTATTTGCGCTACAAAAACGTATCGTCTGCAAGGAAATCCTTTACTTAATTAGAAAACATAATAATAGTAATGAGGGCGCCACTGGACGCTCAACGTTAGCTCGGTGCACTCTTAAGCTGATTCATGTAACACAGTGGAGAAAAAAATTAATAGCTATGAAAATAACTAAGAATGCAACAAAGATTAGTTTCTATCTCTTGCTTGCAAATCACAATTTAACATTGAGTTTATATGCGTGTTACTTAATGTCACAATGTACTTATATCGGATCTCTTTGTCGCTGTCTAATTTGCAGTTTAAAATGCTTGTATCATTCGTACTACTTGTCCGATTTTGATTCTAATTTTATTTTATGGCATAGAGAAGACAAACGAGCACACAGGCCACCTGATGGTAAGTGGACACTGTGACCCATAGACATTCGCATTCACAAGACTGCAATGCAATCCTAAGACTGCAAATGCGTTGCCAACCCTGAGGACTAAGATGGAATGCCTCTATGCTAGTCATTTCACCGGATGTCTTATCCCCAAACCGGAACACAACAATGCGAACACTGCTGTTTGGCGGTCGGTTAATGGATAAGGTCCTACCTCAGTTTTGGTGATCTCATTTACGGTATTTTCATATTTTGTTGAGAAAAGCAATTTAAAATAAAGAAAATGCTCGTTCCCTAATCGTATAAAACTTACTAAAGTAAACTATCTAAAGTTTTCCTTTTGACAAGCTTTTATTTAACTTGCACTGTATGTATGTATGTAAGGGTCAATATCTTGCAAGTTTTTGACTCACTTCCCGGTTTCCGCTGAAGCTGAAAATTTGCACGACAATACAATAATATACTCGTAGTACCGTCGAGCTGGCCTGTTGATGAAGACTCAGGGTGGCCATAGGAACTCCTAAATTACACATGATAAACCCGTCGTGTTAGGGCTTGTTAGAATTGTCTTGAGGAGTAGATGACGACTGCAATTAATTTTTTTTGACCGAAACTTTTTCACATACCTACCTACCTAACCTTTAACCTGTCGCCAAGCAATAGTGTTCGCATTGTTGTGTTCCGGTGTGGGGATAAGACAGCCGGTGAAATGACTAGCATAGAGGCATTCCATCTTAGTCCTCAGGGTTGGCAACGCATTTGCAGTCTTAGGATTGCATTGCAGTCTTGTGAATGCGAATGTCTATGGGTCACAGTTTCCACTTACCATAAGGTGTGCTCGTTTGTCTTCTCTATGCCATAACAAACATCGGTCTTAGGATTGCAGTTTTGAGAATGCAAATGTATATGGGTCACAGATCCCACTAACCGAGGTGGTCTGTGTGTTCGTTTCCTCATGACCCCTCCCCCCCAACCTCAGTGTTACCGGTAGGGGGACACACTTGACTCTAACAACATGTTATTAATACTTAATACTTATGACTGCGATGTATCAAAGGACGGACTGAGCTCTAGACCCACATATGGACAAATATCTCAAGGGTTAGCTGGAAGAGATCCCTTATAGTAAAGAGTCCGTTAAGTTTACCTATGTATTTTATTTTTGTAATCTTCATTGTACTTATTTTATTTTGTACAATAAAGAATACCATGTATCCATTTGTATGTATGTATGTATGTATACAAACATACAAATGGATATGGGAAAGTTAAATACTCTCTTACTACTAAGGTACTAATCCCGTGAATAATATTTAATAAAATTTCATTATAAATTATTGGGAATAAAGGCTTGTAGTACTGTTAGGCGATGGGCTTGCAACCTGTCACTAATACACTGGTAAACATGTTAGCCTGATTGTGCAAAATGTGGCTACAGAATTATCAACAAGTTTTTAGAGTTGTTAGTAATTCTGTAGCTCTTCCTACCCCAAAATGTGAAATTTTGTTTTTGTGTATGTTGGTTACTCCTGCACGCTGCAACGGCTGGGCGAATTTGGATGAAATTTGGAATGGAGATAGCTATAATACCCTGGATTTACGCAAGGCTACTTTTCATCCCGGAAATTTCAGAAGTTCCAGAGGGAAAATCCCTCGCAACAAAGGATGGCCGAATAACTAATATTACAAGCTTTTACGTAACTTGCAATTTATGTATGTATGTTTAGTCAACCAATTTGTTTTCTAAGCCACTATAGACCATGTTAAAGTGAGGTTGTCAACAAAAACGTAAGAGAATACCTATGATTTGGTTTACGACGTCACGTTGACAAAGTCCATAGTGGCCTAGGAATTAAATAGGTGTACTGTCAAGGGCAAAAATATGTATACACATTAGTACCTTGTCTATTTTCGTCATATTTGAACTGCCATATATGAACTGTCACAGTGGTTAAAGTGACAAGGTACTAAAGTGTATGCATATTTTTGCCCTTGCATGACTTGACTGTACGGGTCAAACTTGCAAATTAAATTTGACCCACTTCCCGTTAACGGAATGGGCTGAAATTTAGACCACATATGTAGACTTGATAACAATGCAATATTATGGTATCTAAGAGCTGATCTGATGATGGATTCGGAAGGTGGCGACAGGGTCTCCGCTATTCTTAACGTAGACCCACCGTGTTAGAACTCAATAGTTTGGTCTCTATAAGCATAAAGATTTTGCAAAAAAAGAACAGTCGGCCACAAACAAGCAAGGGTGGTAGGACCTTGTGCCGGGTCCGTCCGGATCGCTACCACCGCCTTATCCATTAACCTACCGCCAAACAGCAGTGTTCGCATTGTTGTGTTCCGGTTTGGGGATAAGACAGCCGGTGAAATGACTAGCATAGAGGCATTCCATCTTAGTCATCAAGGTTGGCAACGCATTTGCAGTCTTAGGATTGCTCTGCAGTCTTGTGAATGCGAATGTCTATGGGTCACAGTTTCCACTTACCATCAGGCGGCCTGTGTGCTCGTTTGTCTTGTACCAAGTGTACCAATTTTTTTTTTTTACAGAAAGTTATTATATATGCGTAAGTTTGTGTTTTACTTTGTTACTTCTTCACACTCCAACGGCTGGGCGGAATAGGACAAAATTTGGCATTAGAATAGGATAGCTTATACCCTGGATTAACATTAACACATAGGTAGGCTACTTTTTATAAAAATAAAAATATAAATATAACGGGACAATCTCACACCAATTGACCTAGTCCCAAACTAAGCTCTAGGCTTGTACTATGCTATGGGTACTAGACAACGATATAAATACTTATATTGAGAAATATATAGGTACTTAAATACATAGATAACATCCATGACTCAGGAACAAATATTCGCGCTCATCACACTAACATCTGCCGTAACTGGGATTCGAACCCAGGGCCACTAGCTTCGTAGGCAGGGTCACTACCCACTAGGCCAGCGCTAGGGCAGCGTCGTCGTTTTATCCCGGAATATTCAAAAGTTTCCGAGGGAATAACGATAATCTAAATTCTAGTAATATGATAAATGTGAAAGTTTGTCTGTCTTCTTTTTTTTTTATTTTTTTTTTTTTTATGGCATAGAGAAGACAAACGAGCACACAGGCCACCTGATGGTAAGTGGAAACTGTGACCCATAGACATTCGCAATCACAAGACTGCAATGCAATCCTAAGACTGCAAATGCGTTGCCAACCCTGAGGCTAAGATGTCTGTGACGCTTTCAGCAGCTTGCTTTTAGCAGGTACACCTTTAAGCGCAAGCTTAAGGGCTATTTGTTGACACTCCAGAAATCTTAGTCCTCATCCAGCACTTACCTACACACATCATTATTTCAACCAGTTGCTTTTAAGTTAACCCTTTAATTATTTTTTTAGTTTTATCTAGGCTGTATATCGGTATTTATGTATGCGTTTTATTTTTATTATTATTTTCACGTTTATTCTTCCGCTATACGTAAGTAGTAGTTATGTAAGTAGTTTACACGTATAGTATAGTATGTTTGTACAGGGCTCCGTGACTCAGCGCCGGTACTGGCTGAAAATCAGCGCTGTAGGTGTCTGACACCTCGGCATTTTGCTGAGCCAGTGTCCGTTTCACTGCCGCGAGGACACACAATTGCGTGCTATGCCTGTTACCTTTGTTTTCTTGAATCATTTGTATATTAGTGTGTCTTATGGTTAGTGAATAAATGTATTTCTTCTTCTTCTTCTTCTTCTTTCACGTCTAAACTGCTGAAATGATTTCGATGTTATTTTGCAAAATCTACGCAAACGAAGCTGTGGTCAGAACCTATAGTACCTAATAATAGGTATAAGTCTTCTGAAGATCAAGTGAAAAAGGGTTTAAGTCTAGTATACTCCGTTCAGGTACCCTTTTTTTATTACGAGTTAACTCGACTTGTATCCTTTCTCATTAGAATTATGCGTAACTGTGTCTGTCTGTCTGTTGCTAAACCACCAAACCAATTTCGATGAAATTTGGTATGAAGATAGCTTGAGTCCCGGGACAGGACATGAGGCCTGAGGGACTAGCGATAAATAATTTCTATGAGAAGGGAATCGCGGGCTACAGCTGGACCTTATGTATATTTTGATTTTAAGTATAAGCATATTATTTATGTACGCAAGTCAAAAATAAATCATTTTATGTTTATTCATAATCTTTTTTTTTTTTTGTTCCCAGGTCGATCACGTAATGCAGCATAAAGGTATGTTTTCATAAATTTTCACTAATCTATAGTGTGCCATATTTATTTCCAGCCATTATTTTTTTGGTTGAGTGCTCATTTTTAGGGTTTTTTAAAGTCAAGCCTTTCCTAACCTAGCCCGTCTATGCAAGAAATTCTAAAAAGTTTGCAGCTTCAGCGATATAAAATTATGTCTATAGATAATTATGTCAATAGTGCATTGTGACAAAAACAAGAGAAACAACCCGCTCCCAAGTAACAATAACAAGTGTGTGCAAAATACGAGTACGTTTAGACATAGAAAATACATGAACTTATTGTATTGAACTTTATTAGTTATTAGTGTTATTACTAACGTAATTACTGCCATAAGTATTTATAGTCATAATATGTTTTAGTCATAATCATCGTGAGGTTCAGGTTTTATTATAAATAAAATCTAACCTAACCATCATATCTATACGTTAGATATTAAAGAAATTCTGAAACGTTTATGGTTTCAGCGAAATAAAAATTATGACTCGTAGTAATTATGTAAACCAAGACATTAGACCACTATGGGAAATAACTTGCTACTTACTCTTATTTTATTTGAAATAGAAAGATAAAATATTAATGTGTATTTTTTTAGTTCAAGCGTTAAATTCCGTTATATTATTTTTACATTACGTTGTATGGTTGTAATTTAAATAATTATATATTGAAAGTACTATAACAGTAAATGTTACTATAATTTTAGATTTTGTAAACATATTCTTGTATTTTTTTTGGTTATGTTACCTAGGTTTGGTAATGATTTGACTATGACATTATTGATAATATGATAGATTTCAGTATTGTTCATATATTTTTTGGTCATATACCTAGTCTTTTTTGATATAATTATTGATAGTAATAATTTGTATATCGCTGAAACCGTAAACATTTCACAATTTTTTACACATTGAACGTGTAGATACAGCTAGGCTAGGTTAGCTTTGACTTAAAAAAACCCTGAAAGAGTACAGGTTCCTAAAAAAATACGTCATGATTTGCCATAATTATGACCTAAAACACATTATGACTAAAAATAATAAGAACCGAAAATATGATTCCCGAAAAAGTAAGTTAGTGATATCTTATAAGTTCGTATACTTACATAATATTGGACTTACAAATATTTTGTCAAAAAACTTTTTTGACATAAAAATACGGGTTTATAATTCTTTTATTTTTCAAATTTATTGCTTTAATCAAAGACAAAAATTAAATGCGACATAAAATTAAGGAACTATAATAGATCTATACGAATATATGCCTTACTTTCCTCAAATAATATATACCTAATATAGTTTTAGGTGTAGTTGATTAATTATTTCACAACTAACAGATTTCCTTATCATTGCGATAAAGAACTATTTTGTTAATTGTCTGCTCATAGAGTATTTAATTGAAAAACATCAAAAAGTGATCGATTACAAAACAAGTGATTAGGGAAGAGTTATTATAAATTGATTTATTTATTTATTTCATAAAAAAAATCACATATAAGTTTGTTTCGTATTATTTATTAGGCTCACTACCTATCAGAATTGATTTTATGAATTATTTACATATCGTATGTTTGTCATGGCCTAGTACCATAGCTTGGGACCAGCTCAATTTGTGAAAAGATGGTCCCCTGATACATAATAATTTAATAAAAAAAATTGAAAAAATAATACGCCATTTTACCTTTGGTTATCATTGTAATACCTCATAATTGTATAAAATAAACATTGTAAGAGTAGCTTAAGTTAAAAAATAATGTAGAGTAAATTAAAAAATACTTTCCAGACTTATTATCAGAGTAGATAACTTTTGAACGGCTAAATCAATTTTCATAAAATCTAGCAAGGAACCATCCTTATTATATACACTTTCAAGGTAAGAAAACATATTGCTGTCGGTCTACCCGTTTAGGAGGTACGTAGCCATAGACAAACACACATAACACCTATATTTATTGGAAGTGTTTTTTTTTTAAATAGGGTTTTTGAACCAAATTGGCAACCGTAATGATTTAATCGTTAAATTTTTTTGTACAAATCTACTTTTAAATAAAAATATAAATGTTATAGACAAAAAACCCCCGTTATAATGGTGACCCCTTCTTTTAGAGGTGATATCTCATAAACTGCTTAACCGATTTTCATGAAAACTAGTTTAAAACAATTCTGATAGAACTAGGTTTCTTTAAAAAAAACGCGTTAGAATCGGTCCATCTGTTTAGGAGTTACGATGCCACGGTCAAACATACAGACACAGATATACAGATAAAGAGATACACAGGTATACACACGTTCATTTTAAAACATCCTTCTTTTTTAGAATCCGGGGTTAAAAATTGACAGTACTTTTTCTTAGATAAATCCCAATATACAACTATTTCCAATCATAAATACCTTATCATTACATCACCATAATCATGATCCTATATTTCAAATCGACGTCATGTTTCTCTAAAAATACGATATAAATTTGATTACCAAGAAAATTGGTCATACAATGAAAATACAGCGGTCAGTTTTGAGGTCGGCGTTTGCGCATACCGTTAGTTGCACGGAACTGGGGGATTCTAGTTGTCTCGCTCGCACGTAACGCCTACCTCTCACACCCATTGCGGAGGCGAGCGTCAAGCGCGACTAGGTCTATTTGATACTTTTGTCTGGAAAATTTAACGCTTGAAAAATAGTAATTAATTTTTGATGTTAAAATAATGTAAGTACTTAAATAAAATTAATAATGAATAAATACCTAACTATGAGGGAACTCTAATGCTTTTAAAAACATTTTTCTTTATCCTAATAATAAAACACTTCAAAATGAAATGATAATGCTCTTGGTATTTTTCTATATAATTATGATTTGCAGTTGCTTAATACTTGTAATTTGTAATGCAAAACATAATCCATTTTTGATATTTTAATTATTTTGAAACTTAAAACTTATTGCGTCTTCGTTGATGTCACTAAAACCTACAAAGACAATAGTGGTGACATCTAGTTTAAAACGAACGAGGTAACTAATTAGGCATTGCCAGAAAAAGTAGCACTAAACTCTTCATGGTCAAGGTCATTCTATTTATGTCATGATGTGTAAGCGGTGCAAATATACATATACTTTTAACCTTTAGGTAAAACAACAATATTTTTGCGAAATAATCTTTATGTCATAGGGTAAAGACATTCAATAATTGGCAGTAAAATCTTGAAGCCCTTAAAAACAGCGTAACAATGTATTGTGACAAAAGAACGGATCGTAAAATAAATCTGAACCATAAATATAAGTAAACTGGCATTTGGATAGTTGCTGTAAAGTTTCGACCTAGAATCTCCCCTCCTGTACGCTTACCACGAGTTACAACTACCGTACTCGCTAGCGAGTCGAATGCTCTGTCCCTCGCAAACCTCGCAGTATTCTTACAGAGTGCGAGGAACAGAGCATTCGACTCACTAGCGAGTACGGTAATTGTAACTCATGGTAAGGGTACTGAGGTCTCTTGTACTAAAAATAGTATTTAATACGGCCGATGAAATAAAGATGAAGGAAATAAAGTGGATTTTTATTTATTTTCATGACTCATTCTCATTTTTTTTATTTAATTCACAATAGATTCATATTCCATTGACAAATTTCGTTGTATGGTGGGAGATTTAAACAATTCACTCGCCAATAAGGATGTTTACATTGTTGACTCATGTTAAACTTAACTATCAAATCTAATAATAATATAAAATAAAAAACCTGAAATTATAATAATAAAGCAAAAACAATTAAAAAATATCCTAGTGATTTAAGGTTATGAGACAACAGAATTCCGAAAATTTTGTGATTTTTTTCAATGGGTTGAAAAAAAGTAAATTCAATGGTATTACAAGAAGCCTTGCATTTAAATTAAAATTTGTATGGAAACTATGCACTTAAACAGTGTTTTTCGCAACCAGAACAGTGTGAACCGGTTTGTGACGTCATAGTTCAGTATCAACTTCTAAGCTTAGTGAGAATGTCGGACTTCAACTCCCATTTTTAGGGTACCGTAGCCAAATGGCAAAAAACGGAACCCTTATAGATTCTTGATATCTGTCTGTCTGTCTGTCTATCCGTCCGTATGTCACAGACACTTTTTTCCGAAACTATACGACCCGCCCTCGCTTCGCTTCGGTTTATGTGAGTATGATATATAGCCTATAGCCTTCCTCGATAAATGGGCTATCTAACACTGAAATATTTTTTCAAATCGGACCAGTAGTTCATACTTGACCGGCTTTTAGTATTTATATCATACCAAATATGGCGCTTGTATTTATTACCGTTTTTAGAATACAATAAAAATAGAAAAAACGTTGAAGAAAAAAAGTTTCTTGATTTTTTTATTAGAAAAAATATTTTGTAGGAAATTCGCTTCGAAACATTACATATTTTAGAAAAAAAAACAATTCGCTATGTCTTACGCTTCAAAGGAGCTCTTTACAGTTAAGACAGACAACATCCCAGACCCCAGGGTCCCGTTTGACATCCTTCGGCCACGGAACCCTAAAAAACAGGTTGCATTAAAATACAATACATTATCTTTTAGCATCCAATTAATTGAAGAATGCGTCAGATCTCAATCGAGTGGCGTGCGGCGAGAAACATCGAACTGTCACTTTTTCAATTGCATTTAATGACATTAATTACAATTAATGGTAGCGATGATTTATACCCGACGACAGTGATCAAAAAGAGGGTAATGATTTTAGCAGTCATCGTTAATACCTTTTTTAAGTCATAGAGAAGACAAACGAGCACACAGGCCCCTATTTCGCCATCGTAATAATCACAGGTGACAGGTGACAATTCGCTCTACATTGCGACGTTAACAAGCTTTCAAATCAATGGGATTCAAATCAGCTGCGCCATGGGCACTGAAATGTCACCTGTCACCAGTGATTGTCACTATTGTCAGGATGGTGAAATATGGATGGTGGTAAGTGGAATAAGAAAACCATGCGTCGCCAACCTTGAAGAATTAGATGGAATACCTGTCTGCTAGTAATTTCACCCGTATTCTTATCCCAACACGAAAACACAACAATGCGAACACTGCCGTTTGATGTCAGGTTTAAGGATGAGATGGTAGTAGGTTGTAGCGATATGGAAGGACCGTGCAGAAGGCCCTACAATGCAATATAGCTCTTGAAAATTACCCTCGACTCTGTCCTTCTCTCACTCCCTCTTATACGAATATCTGCTAGTCTAATTTACTTTACACGATTTTTTTACGAGCTCTTGTTTTGTGTTTATCGGTGTTAACCTAAACAAAACCTAGAAACCACGAGGGAGCACCTCGTGGTTTCTAGACTTGCCGGAACTGGTTGACAAATAAGGTAGGTATCGGTAGTTTGGTCTCAGTTTTCCTCATGTAACGTCATGTTAAATCCAACATGGCGCCATTGCGGTTCTAAACAGAAAAAACTTTTACAGACGTTTCAAGTTTAACATTAAATGTAAGGTTTTAATGCAAGTATTCCGAAAATTATGTACGATCACGAGCGTTAATTTGGGACCCTTTAAAAAAATGCTTGAAGTCGTCAATATCATTAGAGATGTCAAGTCATTTGTAACTTTCAGGATACTCAACCATATTGTCGTAGAATGTCAGATTGACTTTGGACCTAAGGTGGGTACCAAATTTAATCTCGTGACTGTATAACTTGTAAAAAAACTCATGGAGTACTTATAAGTAATAAAACTATTATAAAGCGCCGTGAACAATAAGTCCTCTTCCTAAAAAAATATAATAATAATAAGTTCCTCATAAAATATTGGGTTTATTCTGATCAAATCTAATAATATAATCATTTACAACTTCTAACTTTATACAACGCTTGCTGAATATCCCTGACTCTATTCCCGCCAAAGCCGACGGCGTAAGAGTGAAACTGTGGCGCTACTGAGCTGCGTGATGCCATATTCTTTTCAACCAGCGTTGGCCAGGATAAAGGAGGTCGTCAAGTGAATTAATTAATACTATTACAAACTAAACTAGAACATGACTAGAACCATAATATGTCATACAATACAATCCATTAATCAATATGGTTTTTTTTATATTTCTTTATATTGACCCCGTTTTGAACAACAGTTTTCAATAAATAAATAAAAAATACATAAATTTAAGAGCGCATAAAAACGTGTATTACACAAATATAAAACGCCATGATGCGCTGTTGCCATGGCGACGTCCGCCGACGAGCAAAAAGCCAGTAATTGAACGATTGCAAGTCTATTAATAACCGGCTAAGAATAGCTCGTTGCTATGCGTGTTGCGCGCGCGCTGGCCGACCTTGGATCGCAAGAACTGCGCTAACAAAGCGTGAAGTTTATTTAATATCGTGTCTCTTTCTTATAGTTATTGAAAAATGGATAGGAACATTTTGCGAATTTCAGACACAATAGGATTGATGAAAGGAATAAATAATGTAGAGTAAGTTGGTTTTTTTTATTGCGTAAGATCTTTTTAAGGATGTTTTACCGGCTATTTAAGTTGTTCGATAAATAGAAAAGTCAAACCAACGGAAAAAGTTGCACTAACTGACATGAGTTTATTTATTCTTTTGCAAATTTAATTGCTTATTTTGAATTTAAAAACAAAATTAACTTTAAATACTTATATCTTTCTAAATAAATAGTTCACGAGCGTTCATTTGGGACCCTTCTCAACAAAAATACTTATGCTTGAAGTCGTCAATGTCATTAGAGATGTCAGGTCATTTGTAGCTTTTAGGAAACTCAACCTTATTTTAATAGAATGTCAGATTGACTTTGGACCTAAGGTGGATACCAAATTAAATCTCGTGACTGTATCTCATCCATCATTGCTTCTATTTATAAAAAAAAATGGAGTCCACTAAATCGGTTTCTAGGTTATGAGGTTATGACTGACGGGCAAACACGCTAACAGAGTACTTTAGACACATGAGGATGGTTATAGATTCGTAATTAGAATTAACTAAACAACATGCAAAATCACACGGACCACATCCGTATCGTGTTTATATCTTTATACATGCTTGTGCGCATCTGCCCCCCACACATGATCACCATTGACTGCCGTCCATTGTTAAAGTGAAAGCACTGTAATTAGTTCCATTATATTGGTATTTTTTGTCCGTCTGTAGCTTCAAGGTCGGTGTGTACGTTATTATAAAAACTACAAATAAGGCCATGCTAATAATCTTTAGTAAAGAAAAGGTAAGACGTCAAACCTGACAGCTGTCATCACAGTACAATTTACAACCTACTAGCTTCCGCCCGCGATTTCGTCCGCGTAGATTTCGCTTATCATCATTCCGTCGGGAACTGTCAAATTTTTCGGATTGTAAAAAAATTCCTGCCTCAGACTGTAATCTATCTCTGTACCAAATTTCATACAGATCTGTTTAGCCATTCTAGCGTGATTGAGTAACAAACATCCAACAATACAAACTTTTTCAATTATAATATTAGTAAGATAAGATAAGATTCATGGGTTTGAGGTTATAGTTTAGACTAAGATTGACTCGTTATATTCATTTTGATCACTTATGAGTACTACCACTTATGATTACTACTTTTCTCTGATCTCGGCCAAATACGTGATAGATACTAATGATTTGGCTATAAAATCTTCCTTTAACTAGACAAATAAATAGTCATATATATCAGAGCTCCAGCAGACTACTAACCTTGACTTAGGCAGATTTTAAGGTCGTCCTGATTCAATTTTACCAAGTTTGTAGAGACAAAACATCATCATCATTTCGTTAGATTTTCGAACACGTATTTGCTTTTGAGTTCTTTAGAACTTTTGGCATCAAAGCTTTACTATATCGCAATGGTAAAAAAAATATTAACGTACATGGTTTCGTTTACAAGGGCGATAAAATGATCACCGTTATAAGAGAAATCGTCACCACTACAGTTACAACATTGTCACTAAATTTCTTGACCATAAAACTTTTATATCTTTTTTATATCACATAATAAAGAACCACTTTAATAATCGTAAAATTATGAATATTAAAACATGCAACATCTAATTATTAAGAATGTATCCAGTTTCGTAAAGGGAGGTGAAAGTTACACAAGTCACTTTGCTATATAAAACAACAACCATTTTCTTAATACCGATCGATAATCTTTGTATGCTTAGATCTTTAAAATTTCGCAACGGTTTTTTTTTAATAGATAGAATGATTCAAGCGGAAGGTTTATATGTATAATAGATTCTGGTTTATGTACGGGTGTTACAGAAAACTCACATAAACCGATGCGAAGCGAGAGCGGGTCGCTAGTCTATTATACGACTAAATTATTTAGTAAATATAAAGTATTACATATTTCACTTCTGTTGTTAACCGATAAATTATAAAACATCCATTAAAATATAAGCGTAAAATCCACTGCAAAACGCAAGTATCAAAACCGCGCGAGCCGCTATATCGATCGAAATTCAAGTTCGGAACAAAAAGTGGACCGCTTCGCCTTTCTCTGTCACTCCAAAAGCGAATGACCTAGAGCGAGAGAGATAGCGTCCCGACGCCCGCGCCCCAGTCAGGGGCCGGTACATTGAACCCTAAAGTTCAAAGACGAACCGAGAAATCTATAGCTGTCTCGTTCTTACTTATGAAAGCAGACCAAATTTAATGAACACCACTGTTCTAAAACGACCGAGTGCTTCGTGTCTTTTTTCGAAATTGGAAGTTCTTTTTTTATTTGTTTTTTTTTTACGTCGGATTTGTCAGTGAGCCCGTGATCGTGAAAGTACAGAATGTGTGTGAAAGTGAGTTGATTTTTTTTAACCACGTGTTTTTTAGATAACCTAGGATGTAGCTATTTTGCTCTGAAGAAAAATTGAGAGAAATGGGAAATTATGATCCTATGGCGTCGTTTTATTGGATTTAACGGAGATTTTATTATTCTCTTGTAGATTAGAGATTTAAAACGAAACAAATATGAACTTGCAATTACTTGAAGTGCATTTGACAGTATGTAAATTGGAATATTCGTGTTTAATTGACATATTGTTTGGTGTCTTTTATTTTTTTTAATTTAAAAGTAAGTACCTGAGTGTTCAGACTTTAAAAAAATTACATAGTACTTATGCGATGCACCTAGTAACAACTGCAGTGAAAAATAAACGTTGAGTATTTAAGAAGATATTAGCATTACGACTATTTTTTTCTTAAATAAATAGACTAAAAACTGTTCTACAAATATAACAAAAAAAAAGTAATTTTAAAGTTAAACTGTAATTCTATGGAACTTGCTAACTATGTAAACAAGCCGCCATACTATAATTGACATTAGATGTCAATTTCAATATATTGTTTGTTTACATAGTTAGCAAGTTCCATAGAATTACAGTGTAGTAGGTATCTAATGTGTTAAAAATTTAACAGCTGGTGGAAACGACTCCATTTTTTTTTTAATCAAGCACGTGCCAATTATTGTAAAAAGGGTCTTCCCCTTGCCACTATCTGTAGGTATATAAAGTGGGTAAGTACCTAACTATATCTTTATTACTAATTATCTTAAATACTCAAACACAAATACATATATAATAAATAAATAAAAAAACTAGGACACATGATTAGTGTTCAAGGTCCTATTCCAAGACCCGAAGCTGGTTGGAGACTTAAAGGCATACATACCTTTAAAAGTATATTATAAGTCTTTCGGATTAATAAACTAATTATTTAAGGCTACAGTTACTTAAATAAACCCATTAAAATCGGAATAAAATTATTTGTTAGTTTTTTTTTTAATTAAAATTTATTAATGTCAAATATACAATCCAACCAAAATATAATGCATTCGTTAAAAATTTAAAAAAAAAGTTTTTTCTTCCTGATTCATTTATATGTCAATTATTTAAATCGATATTAATGCCACCTCTGTGTACCCCATTACAGGTAACAGGTTTAAGTAAAATTTTAAAACAACAAATTTGACAGAGCTACCTTTAAAAAAAAGCCTCTTTTTTCCACATAAAAGACTGTAAGTATAAAAACATATTAACTTATCTAATTACAAAGTGTAATTTTAATTTTCGTAGTTTACCTTACCTGAAAAGTCCAACTTATTATTGTATAACATTTAAGTTACAATAAAATAACGCTACTGACACATAAATTTACGTATTTTAAGTAACATATTTTGCCATAACATGTGGCGCCATCTAGTAAAATAAAATATACAAAGTCAGAAAAACACCAATTCAAAATATTCGTCAAAGTAAATATTAAAAAACCTGTTTCAATTCAAACGCTGTAAGCACAAAAAAAAAATGCTAAAGATCTTTTCTGGTCTTACAAAATTGCCTAGTCATTGCATTTGTACAATTTTAAATTCGTCAATTTTTTAAATAACTTGACGTAGGTATTTGTTGACTATGTTTGTCACAGATGTCTATATCTCTAATGCTACTTTAGAAAAAAATACTTATAACTATTTAATTTTCGAATATAACAACGATATTTTCTAATAAGAAATTATTAATTTTACACTTGTCTCAACAATTCTTGAAGTAGCAAAAAATAATTAATAACATCTCCATATAAATGGCATAATAATCCATAAAATGTCATAATAATGTGGAAATATAAAATCAACTTACATAAATTACACTGGGATAACATTTTAGCTATATCTGCATACTTAAAATCTATTAATAACCTTGATACCCGTAACGCCATCTAGCGAAACGTTTTGAAACTAATTTTTGTCTAGATTTACTTCGAACACATATTGGAAAACTATACATTAGCTTACAAGATTTGGAACATTCGAATTTTTCCTTTATTTATTTTGTAGTAAGTAAATAACTAATTTAATTATATATAAAAAAGGAGTGAAAATAAAAACTATCATAAAAACATAAGATACTTACTCAAAAAAAAATTCGCCATTTTATAATTTTAAATGATCGGATGACGCCATAAAAACGAAATGTATCTACTTAGCATGTTTTATGTTTTATGCTTATCAACGCGAATATATGAAAGATATATAAACAGCGGCATTATCTTCGTAAGTACCTATAATAATTTGAAAAATTGACATGTTAAATTATTTTATCATGCCGCGAACTACACATATACAATCAAATTAAATTAACGTTTTGTTAGAGTTTTACAACGCTCGCATAGTTTTATATAAAGTACTAAGGTCGTGACGTCACAAGTTTACACTAAAAAAAATACTGTTTAATAATCATAAAAATACAATTTCGTGTATTTAGGGATTTTTTTCGTGCCCGCTGTACAATAATTAATCTATCCTATTAGATATAGGAGATTAATAAGTCTACCTATAAATATTTTAACGTGATGACATCTGGAACCACAATTTTAAACAATGGCGACAACAAAAAAGCAGCAATTTTGAATAAAAATAATAATTCCTCTCCAAACAGCACCTCATTTTTCCTAACCCTTTTTAGGGTTCCGTAGTCAAACTAGAAACCCTTATAGTTTCGCCATGTCCGTCCGTCCGTCCGTCCCCAGTCTAGCTCAGAGACTCGTAGTACTAGAAAGCTGTAATTTGGCATGAATATACATATTAGTCACGCCAACAAAGTGGTAAAATAAAAATTTTAAAAATATTTTTTGGTATGATTTAGACTATTTTAGACACTACTAGCGACATCTAGTGGCAAGTGGTGAAACTAATTACAATCTAGACCAACTTCAGACTGGTTAGAGATGAATCAGTCGGACTTCACGATTATAGACAATGTAGTAAAACTTAAACGTTTGCTTACTGCTTAAAACGAGAGCTATGCCACAGATGTCTTAGATATTGCTGCAATTTTTTTTACGCATGTCATGTATTCTATTTATTTATCAATGTATAATTCTTGTTGTCTATAAATATCAATATCCTTACACAAATTTACAGGGAGTCTAGATTGGATGCTAGATCGTGTTTGTTAATAGTCAAAGATGAAAAACTTTTTGTAACACATATTGAAAATAGCGCCATCTAGTGAGTGTCATTGGTACTAAATTCAATCTAGATTAACATCTTATATTGTCATGCTTATACGTTGTAACTTTACTTTTTTATTTAATTGAGTAAAGGTCTGTCGACGTAATTGTGTTTTTAATTGATGTTGAAAGGTAATTTTATTCAGTGACGCTTGTTTTTTTAAAGCTATTTTGTCTATGACTAATATAGCTTAATTGGTAGTATTAGTGTAATAATATTAGTGTTTTGTTTCATTTTATAGTTTTAATTCGCTATGAGAAATGGGCCCGAGTTAATTCCCGGTCAGGGCCAATATTTATTTATGAGCGTTGGATGTTCTATGTACTTACTTATTTATTTATTTATTATGTTCACCAACAGCTAAAACAACATTAACTTAATTTTAAATTACATTTTCAGTATGTATTTCTTTATACGAGGGCCGTTCCGAAAATTTCTAGCTGTGTCGACATTTATTGAAATATATTTATATTGTTCATGGATATTTAAGGCAAATTCCAATATAAACTTTGTGTCCAAAAATCATAGATGTAAATCACTACGTTTGTTGTTTACGATTTTTTAACACTAGACGTGTTAACGCTATGAAAAAACGTATTCCTGGGATAGATTTTTTCTATAATTAATACGGTCTCAAAAATAGTAGATAACCTTTTAATTTTTTCCAATATAAATATTACAAAACGTGTAGTATATCAGTCCTATTGCGGGTGGTTGCGGGTGGTAGGACCTTGTGCAAGGTCCGTCCGGATCGCTACCACCATCTTATCCATTAACCTACCGCCAAACAGCAGTGTTCGCATTGTTGTGTTCCGGCTTGGGGATAAGACAGCCGGTGAAATGACTAGCATAGAGGCATTCCATCTTAGCCTCAGGGTTGGCAACGCATTTGCAGTCTTAGGATTGCATTGCAGTCTTGTGATTACGAATGTCTATGGGTCACAGTTTCCACTTACCATCAGGTGGCCTGTGTGCTCGTTTGTCTACTCGATGCCATAAAAAATAAAAATAAAAATAATTTTAAACAATACGTTTCCTTCAACATTCGATATTAGAATATGGAGTAAACAAGCCTTGAAGAAATGTCTAAATTTTATTAGAGTCTCCAGGAAAAATCTGTGACTTTCAATGAAAGCATTTTGTGCAGTACTATATTTGGAATAGAGTAAAATAAGCTGCTTAAATATACTAAAAATACTGACGATTCCGTCACGGGCAATATCATCAGAATCAGACGACCCCTTTAGATTTGAGACAGGTACTATATTTTGGACAAACCTGTTCGTAATAAAATTTGCTTTATGAATGTATCAACAATATTAATATATTTCAATAAATGTCGACACCGCTAAAAACTTTCGGAACGGCCCTCGTATATTTCAAAGACAGACCAAAGGGTGCTTTCTCAATCTTAAGACTGCAATCCTAAGACCGCAAACACGTTGCCATCCCTGAGGACTAAAATGGAATGTCTCTATGCTAGTAATTTCACCGGTAGTCTTATCCCCACACCGGAACACAACAATGCTAACACTGCTGCTTGGCGGTAGGCCAAGGGATACGATGGTGGTAACGACCATCTACAAGGTCCGACCACAAAACACAATCGTTACAAACAGATAGACAAACATTCGCATTTTTAATATTAGTATAGATTTTCTACAAATAACTATTAAACACCTATTAATTCTGTGTAATTCGCGAATATGTACTACAAATGAATTTGGATTTTATCATCATGGATATAAAGTCAAAATGCGTTTGGAACTCGCTGTGAATAAAAAGTTTGTTTCCATTGACTGGTTTTATTATTAGTATTTATTAGATATATTTTTTGTTAACAAGTCACTATTTCAAAAAAACTATAGAAAACATACTAGATACATCGGGTTATATCTGCTTTAGAAGTAAAAAAATATAACAGGATTTTACCACATTTTAGAGCTATAATGTAAGTTACGATTGTACTATTAGAATTATGTATACAACTAGTATAATTAAAATACAAACGAACTTTTCCGGCTAAAAACAATGTCATATGAGTTTATCACTACATAGTATAAAACAAAGTCGCTTCCCGCTGTCTGTCTGTCCCTATGTATGCTTAGATCTTTAAAACCAGCAACGGATTTTGATGCTGTTTTTTTAATAGATATAGTAGTGATTAAAGAGGAAGGTTTTTATGTATAATAAATTCTGTTTTATGTAAGGGTGTAACAGAAAGTCTTTTCTACGTCACAGCTAGTGCTAGACTTAAAAAGTTTCTGTCAAAAAAAAATTTTTTTGCACAGTCGTCATCTACTGGTCAAGACGATTTTAACAAGCCCTAACACGACGGGTTTATCATGTGCAGTTTAAGAGTTCTTATGACCACTCTTAGTCTCCATCATGAGACCAGCTCGATGGTATTATATTATTGTATTTTCATCAGAACTAAAGGCGTGTGCAAATTTTCAGCTTCATCGGAGACAGGGAAGTGGGTCATATTTAACTTGCAAGATTTGATATACATACATACATTACAAGTTAAATAAATATTTTAAAAACAAAACGCACCAACCAAAATGACGTCATTTCGACCACTAGACCAAAGCGGGCGTAGCAAACACGGATAATATTAGAAATTTTCTCTCGGTAACATACAACACATACATACATAAACTCTGGCTCATTCCCAAAACGGGGCAGGCAGAGCCACAGAATTACTAACAAACCTATAAAAAACTTGTTGATAATTTTGTAACCACATTTTGCACAATTAGGCTAAGATGTTTACCAGCGTACAAGCCTTTATTCCCCTAGCCGCCTGTTACAACATCCATGGGAAAACATGGAGTGGCACTATTCTAACTCAGCAACCAAATGAAGCCAATAACAAAAAAAATTGTCTCAGGCCTTTTAAAAAAATAGTTGTCATATAGTTATCCCGTGTCGTGCCACAGCGGGGACGCGCCGCGTAACTCCGGTAGCGGCTGAACCGGTTTCCATACACCATGATTCACTCTAAGCCTCGGCCAGACCGACTTGCCATCCGCTTTTTTAATTCGTTAAACAGTTTGCACGCGTTGCGTCTTAAAACGTTATTTTAAAAAGGAGTTTTATCTATGTTTATCGAGCAGGCCTTATATGGCTGCGTATATCGGGTGACAAAGTTTGGATAACGCATCCGTCACTTTCTGACACTTAAATAAGTGATGATGATCTTTCCGACCGTTGTCGGCCATGGCGAATACGAATAATGATTATTAGTTTTAATAATGTAGAGCATTTAAGGGTCAAAATCTTTTTCGATGCATTGTAATTGGTCCCTGGGAAATGTGACAGAGTAGTGGTTTTTGTAGGAAGTAATATTTTATTTTGTTTGACAATGTTTGACAATACTTCACTGATTCAAATAAAACAAACATTTATTTAGATTAAAAAAACATTAGGTACTACTTAAAGAGAACAATTACGATTGTGACAGAGTGGAAAATTTCAGTGCATCGGAAAAGATTTTGTACACATTAGGGTATATAACTTAAGGTCTAGTAATCATTTAGGACATACACGTTTAGCTGTCATGACATTAGGGCTAATGAAAATTATATCAAACGATCGTATACCTAATGAAATTAGCTTTTATGAAATTCGGTCCAGTGGGCGAGTACGCCTAGGGCGGCCCCTTCCGACCCGTCCACTCACTTTCGATCTGTATATCTCTTTCGTCAATCTTCATTCCTTACTCTATCAATCAGCAAAAATAAATAGTACGTCGTTTAACGTATAGCCGAGTTTATGTTATGAAAGTTTTTATTTTAATTAAAATGAGGTAGCTCAATTATCATAGACTCCGTGGCCAATCGTAACTATTAAAAAAAAATACTTTCTACCTTAGGGGTGAAAACGCAATTTTCGACCCGGCTATCTACCCATTCAAATTAAACTTTCCGAACAGGAGAGATGAAAATAATAAAAATATCATGCAACGTCGAGAAGGCAATCGAGTCAATCTAGCGGATACTTAGAGCTATAGTGTGTCAAAAAAGTCTTGAAATTAAAAAGGGACAACACTGTAATGTCGTCCCTTTTTTCTTAGATTGATTTGAAAGGGATGACACTACAGTGTTGCCACTTTTTAATTTCAAGACTTTTTTTGACTGACTATATTTTAAATAGGTATCTAGTTGTAGTTATTGCCTGAAGCAGAAAACGCTAAGGGGACACAGGCCTTCACGCTTTCTGCAACTGACTTAAAACGGCGCGGGCCAGTGTTGTCACATCTAATCATGGCAAATTGGTAGAACAGGATCTAAAAATTGGTAGAATTTGAAATGAAAATTAGGTATATCAGGACTCTGATTTTAATGATTAAAAATGCGTAGAAAATTTTCAAAATTACAAAGTTACCTAAAATGCCGCGAATTGCTTTGCTATCGGTCAGTGTCAGCTGTCACTCACAGACAGCTTCTCATTTTTTTTATGTCACTTCAATCACAGATTATACACTTAACGTTCCGTTTTAATTGCTGAAATTACTAGACAGGCTAAATTTGATTGCTAGTAACGTTTCGTTACAATCATATCTTGAAAAATATAAAAATTAGGTAGCTTTGGGGCCGTGGGTGGTAGATAATTGGTAGGTAAATTAGGTAGATCTACCAAAAAGTTGGTAGATGTGACAACACTGGGGCCAACATCCGCGCAGTTTCCCCCTTCCTTGCTGCGCATCCCCCTATATCAGTGGTTCTCAACATGTGCCGGACCCTATTGAAAATCGAAGTTCGGAGTTACGTCCATCCCTGTCATTCGAAACTAATGGATGGAGAAAATGAAAGTAATTCATTTGTTGAACAGATACAGTGAATACATAAAGTTTCATCCATGTTTTGTCTGATGAAGCATACAAATATTGCACTCCTACACGTTATATCAAATCAAATCAAATATCAGGGGACTATGTCACATCAATTGACCTAGTCACAAACTAAGCTCTATGCTTGTACTATGGGTACTAGACAACGATATAAATACTTATATAGAAAAATATATACTTAAATACATAGAAAACACCCATGGCACAAATATCTGCCCTTACCGGGATTTGAACCCAGGACCTCTAGCTTCGTAGGCAGCGTCACTACCAAATAGGCTAGCGCGTCGTCAAAGTTACGGTGATAGTTAATAATTAATTAATTATACCTACACTAAATCCAATTGTCACACTGAAACTCATTAATCGTATAATATTAAATTTCAGTTAAGAATTATTTCAATGTCCTTTTAAATTGCTAACGGAACTTCGAATTCCTTTCAAAGATGCACTACGCTAACTATAGCGTTGATATTCATTTCGTTTTTCAACCAATCGCGTCATTGGTAGACCACGTGAGTTTTCGTATCACGTCATCTACTAGTGACGCGATTCGTATTTTTTTTTTTATGGCATGGAGAAGACAAACGAGCACACAGGCCACCTGATGGTAAGTGGAAACTGTGACCCATAGACATTCGCGTTCACAAGACTGCAATGCAATCCTAAGACTGCAAATGCGTTGCCAACCCTGAGGACTAAGATGGAATGCCTCTATGCTAGTCATTTCACCGGCTGTCTTATCCCCAAACCGGAACACAACAATGCGAACACTGCTGTTTGGCGGTAGGTTAATGGATAAGATGGTGGTAGCGATCCGGACGGACCCTGCACAAGGCCCTACCACCCGCAAAACACACAATGCATTTTATTAATTTTAAACATCATGTTTCATAGTATCATAGTGCAATATTTACTGCTTAAGACCTACACAATCGATATCTGAATGGAAATAGTGTTAGTTTTAATTTTCAAAACGTCCGTGTTTGAATCCCGAGCTGAGCACAGGCTTTTTTTAATGAATGCAATTTTTTCTTCTTATTAAAATTGATGACATAGTTCCTAGGAGCAGATCGTCTTATGTCTTATAGTTTCAGACTTTCCCGTACTGACCGATCTAAATGAGCCACCATGTACATAGTTCAATAAAAAAGTATGCATGGAATGTTTTAAATTTCATTTCTAACAAAATATAAGGGGCCGCCCTAGGCGTACTTTTTCGAGTCAAATCGGAGAAATACCGGAAAAGGGCCGAATCTTAAGTACCCGAAACCGACGTGCGTGCATGACTCGATGTATGAATGTGGAAGAAGCGAAAGAAATTTGTCAAGATCGTAGCAAATGGAAAGAAGTGGTCTCTACCTACCCCTCTGGGAAACAGGCGTGATTTAATGTATGTATGTATGTAAAAATACTGTTAAATAGATCACCAAAAAGGAAATTAAAGTTAAAATCGGCCAAGAAATACACGGATAGATAATACAAGCATTTTAAACTGCTAATTAGACAGCGTTTATAGACAGAGAGATTCGATGCGCCGTGTGACGTCATTGTAACACGTTAACCATTCCTTGTTAGCATATATCTGGGCTATTTTTATAGCTATTGATAAAAGATTTTTCTCAACAGTTTGTTACATGAATCAGCGTTTATTGAAGCTGTGAAAAATTCATGGATCCCTTTTTTTTTGTCGTTTGTCGTAAATAGTTTGACAGCCACAGACCCTATACTGTATCCTATATCGATCGAGAGGGATGACGGTCATTTTCGTCGTCATCGCTTCCCCATTGGTCAGTCGTGACAGGGCATTGTCCAATAGAAAGCTTGAAGAGGGTGGGTTAACCCCAGTCATGTGACAATTGTAATTTACACCCCGTGACAATTGTAGCGTTGCATGTGGCATGTACATTTCAGTTGTTATTATACGCCATTTTGGGTGTCAATCACTGTTGTCAAAAAACGGCCAAGTCGGATTAACCCTCGTATAGTTCCGTACCTTTTAATTTTAAGGATGAGGAAAAAACACCCAAATAACGCGGTTTTTCGTATGCACAGCTATGCCACAAGTGCAGGGTAGTGATACTCTAAACAGCGACGGTCGAACGGACGGACGAGTGATGTCCAAGCGGCGAGTTCAAGTAGTCCCGTCAGAGCGAACTAAACACATTTTAGCGCGTGCATTTTCAATTAAGCAGCCTTATACGTTCGACCCATCGGCAGGAACCATGCTGCTAAATTGAAAATGCACTCGCTAATATGTGTTTTGTTCGCACTGACGGGACTACTTAATCTCGCCGCTTGGTTTCACTCGACAGTCCGCACGACCGGAGTTGTTTACAGAATCACTACCCTGTTAGGGACAGAGTGTACTCGTACGCATTGCAGGAGAGGGCCGTGAGAATTTTGGCATTGAATGATTGAAAAGGGCATGCTTCGCATGGTTCGGTCATTTGGACAGGATGGATGCCAGAAGATGGACGAAAGAGACATTCAGAGCGAAAGTGAGTGGAAGGGTTAGGCCTAGACGTACTTTTTCGAATCAAATCGGAGAACCTAGGAAATGCTGATGTAGCAGGGGTTTAGTTTTTATTTAACTTGCAATGTACGTATGCAAGGGTCAAATCTTGCAAGTTTTTGACCCACTTCCCGGTTTCCGATGAAGCTGAAAATTTGCACACGCCTTTAGTTCTGATGACAATACAATAATAAGGCGTACTTTTTCGAGTCAAATCGGAGAAATACTGGAAAAGGGCCGAATCTTAAGCACCCGAAACCGACGTGCGTGTATGACTCGATGTATGAATGTGGAAGAAGCGAAAGAGATTTGTCAAGATCGTAGCAAGTGGAAAGAAGTGGTCCCTGCCTACCCCTCTGGGAAACAGGCGTGATTTAATGTATGTATGTATGTAAGATACAGTTCTATGACAGACGGACGAACAGTAGCCTTAATAATAAGTAATTGGGTCCGTTAGCACGCTTCGGGTTATTATAATTTTTATTTTTATTTATATTCCCCGTGTGGTTGCCGGATTAGAATAGTGCCACTCCGTATCTTTCCATGGATGTCGTAAAAGCCGACTAAGGTAATAAAGGCGTGTAGTACTGTTAGGCGATGGGCTTGCAACCTGTCACTAATACACTGGTAAACATCTTCGCCTTAGTGTGCAAAATGTGGTTACAGAATTATCAAAAAGTTTTTATAGTTGTTGGAAATTCTGTAGCTCTGCCTACCCCACTCTGGGAATAAAGGCGTGAGTTTATGTATGTATGTATGTATGTTTTTATTTATTTATTATAACAAACACAAAGTTTACATGTTATGCATTGTTCCACAAAACTGTTTGCACAGTTTGACTGCGGAATCTTCGGTCCAGTTTGTTGGTCACTAGTATCATAACACATATCATAAAAGCGGTACTTAATTATATATGTACACTAATGTATAATATGATTTTCCTCATGCTCACCCATAATTATATAATTAAAGGTCACAATTAATCCAAGAGATGCCTGTGTAACCTAGCCTTAGAATAGCGCCACTCCGTGTCTTCCCGTGGATGTCGTAAGAGACGGCTAAGGGAATAAAGGCGTATAGTACTGTTAGGCGATGGGCTTGCAACCTGTCACTAATACACTGGTAAACATTAGCCTAAGTGTGCAAAATGTGCTCCTCCCTTTTGTTTTTTTGAAGTCGGTTAAAAATTGGAGTGTCGCATGTTTATTGACTATTAGTTTTTATGTTGTTAGTTTTACGGAGTTCTTATAAGTCGATGTCTTATTAGAAAAACTGTAAATGTGAAAGATGTCGTAAAAAAGGCAAAATAAAATTTTCAATGAAATTGGGTTAATATTGTTTCTTAAATTGGTTTTTAAATTACCATACATTGTATAAATATTGTAATAAAATATTATAAGTATGAGGAGAAGGCTCACGAGCACACAGACCTGACCGAGACCTTCCATCTCAAGACTACAATCTAAAAACTGAAATCCAAAGACCCCAAATGCGTTGCCAACCCTGAGGACTAAGATGGAATGCCTCTATGCTAGTAATGTCACCGGTTATCTTATCCCCACACCGGGAAAATACGAATGCTGGCGGCAGGTTACAGGATAAGATGGTGGTAGCGATCCGGTCCCTGCACAAGGTATATCCTAATTGCCGTTAAAAAAATCGATGACTCAGTGACCTCACCCCACGCTAAACACATTAGTTTCACGTCTTATACTTATTCCTTTTTGCGGGGATAAAATTATATTTTAACCCCCTTAATTATAAACGTGGAATAAGTTGGGAATAGTTTTTTTTTTTAATTTGAATTAATGGCTTTCACTCCTGTTAAGGTGTATTTCGCCAATGTCAAGTTGTTTATAGACACTCCCACGGACTTATTAGAGCAATAAGTCCGTGGATATCACACGCGAAGACAACTGTTCGGTAAAAGAGATTTTTCTCCAATGAAAGAAAGAAAGAAAGAAAATCATTTATTCGTGACATGCATAACAAAGAACAATGCAAGAATGGACTAAACAGAAGCACATGGGGTTAGCTCCACGCGCTTCTGTCAAGTCCTTGCAATAGTTTATGCACTGCTTTGTCCTTATCTGTAATTGTGACATTTGCATCTGACAGAAAGTGACAAAGCATGGCATAAACTATTCCAAGCTTATTCCACGTTTATAAGTAAGGGGGTAAAAATATTAAAATTGATTTTAAAACACAACAATCAACGGTTTATGAAGTCCATTTTATTAATACCCCTCAACTCAAATAAACCATTTGAAACTGTAGCTCAGTTTTAGACAGGTTAGTTTTAAAACTTCAAAACCAGTATACCATGATCCCCAGCCCTAAACAGTTGCTATGCGTCCAGGTGTCAAGTAATAATGGTTTCGCGAACAATACGACCCAACCAGTCTCCCAACTTTCCCGAATCCTGAATACACGCACACATAGACACCCAGACAGTGCACACAAAGGAGATTAAGTTCAAGACAGATACAGGGGGTGTAAGTTGTCTCTGGAACTCGAACTGCTTTTAACTGTGACGTTGTGTTCAGTGTTTATTATATTACCTACTAGCGACCCGCCCTCGCTTCGCTTCGGTTTATGTGAGTTTTCTGTAACACCCGTTCATGAAACAGGATTTATTATACATATAAACCTTCCTCTTGAAACACTCTATCTATTAATAAAAACCGCATCAAAATCCGTTGCGCAGTTTTAAAGATATAAGCATACATAGGGACAGACAGCGGAAAGCGACTTTGTTTTATACTATGTAGTGATTGAAACTGTAATATTGTAGAAGCACACATTTTTAATTTTGGTCATTTTCTTATTAGAATTTTACTAACTCGATAGGTGATATAAATTCCAAATTTTTGTTAAGAAATTACTAAGTGTTGGTTTTTCTTTAATGAAAAGAGGAACAAATATTTAACGTCATTTCATGTTTGCAAAATATTAATAATTAAAGATTCGTCGTCTGAAATATATTTAGCAAATAAAAATAACTTTAATGAATTAAAAAAAAATTTCATTTATATCGTTAAGTAAGGTAACCCGGCTAAAAATAGATGTGTGAAAACTGAAACGTTCTATAATGCTAATATAAAAAGTGTTCTGAAATTAAAGTTGTATTTTTATTTGTTACAGATTAATACATCGAAACATCGTGCAGGGCCGGTGAGTAACCCAGCCAATGTTAATTTTAGAAATAATTAAAGCAAGGTAAGTATATTTAAACTACGACAAATGTGTTATGCTTGAGTCCTTGAGGGACAGTGAACTGCAAAATAAAGCCAACAAGAAACTATACTTACGTAATATTATAAATTATAAATTATAACTATAAAAGGAATCTTGAAATTACGTTATTTACTCAGTCTTGTAACGGATTAAAATTCAATGTATGGAAATATAAATGCAAGGGGGATATTATCCTAGTTTTTTGTAACAATAAACAAACTATACCAGAAATAAGAGTAAACAAAACGCAATCGCAGCCGCAGTGCTATCTATATTTTAGGTCTATCTAAAAATAATAATTCATCTACAACCTCCGTCCTCACCGCGTAATAAATTGCCAAAAAAAACAACATCCTCTATAAGCACACAACGACACCATTCCCCTATCCGTACACGTCTGCACTCACACAAAGGCGCGACGTCTGGCACGCACACAAGCGACATTCGCACACAGACACACAATGTACGTACACGGTAAGGTCATTGACTGCTTTAGCACAGATTTTCGTTCTGTTATAGTACTTAGGTTGTACTGGAAGCGAATACTTCGGGTCAGCGTTCGTGTATTTCTGTATGGAAACTGGGCCGATTTGATCTTGCAATATAGGAACTATAGTTGATAATTTCTCTGGTATTTTTAGTATTTTATATCTTTACTATATTATATTTTAAAATAGCACCAGTAAATAAACGAACGAAGTTACTTCAACAATAACCATGCTATAATTTTACACACATAATTAAAAAAAATCAAGCTCTCCATGACCGAAACTTAAATCGTAAGTGGGATTTGAGACCCATAGACATTTGCCGTCTCAAGACGGCAATCAGAAGACTGCAAAAAAAAGGATGCTTCGATAGTTTGGACTGCATAGAATGGACCACATTACGTAGTACTCAAAAGAACACGGTGCGTATGCGCATAATGACTTACGCGTCACGTTTTAATGAATACCGTCCACACCAAGTAACTCACGTCACTGCGTTTACAGTGCGTTTGCGCATTTTAGGCAGCGGTGTGGTCGATCCTTAAATGAACACTATACAGCGAGAAAGTTTTGCTTCAAGATTTTTTTAATCAGATCATATAGCATTTTCGTTTAAAAACAATCCAATGAGATTCTTATAAGAAAACAAATATAAATACCCCCATTGTCTCTGTAACCACTAATAAACCATTTATCAGAAACTTTTTTTTTGTATTTCAATAATATTTTTTATACTTATTTCGTTTGTCAGATACACACATTAAACTATCACGATAGATTTTTTCCAAAAAGGTTTCCTGAAAGAGATCCCTTAAAGAGATAAGTTCGTCCCTGTATCTACTTACCCGTGTTTTTTTAAAGTTATTATTGAACAATAATGAGTATACATACATAATCATATAACACCCCTTTTTTTTGTAGGGGTAAAACATATCTATCAAAAGGTATTCGTTGTTTTATTGTCATATCTTCCATGATCAGATTGATCAACATTCCATCTTAGTCCTCAGCATCCTCGCATTTGCAGAGCCATCAGATGTCCTGCACGCTCCCCTGCTCTAACCATGTCATAAACAATGACGTAGCAGCAAACTGTGTACTGACTGTCACACGTTCCCATGATGTCAGAATGCACAACTCTATCTAAAAACATACATATATACATACATAATCTCACGCCTTTATTCCCAGAGTGGGGTAGGCAGAGCTACAGAATTACCAACAACTCTAAAAACTTGTTGATAATTCTGTAACCACATTTTGCACACTTAGGCTAAGATGTTTACCAGTGTATTAGTGACAGGTTGCAAGCCCATCGCCTAACAGTACTATACGCCTTTATTCCCTTAGCCGTCTCTTACGACATCCACGGGAAGATAATTATGGAGTGGCACTATTCTAACCCGGCAACAAAAAACCAAATCCAAAAACTACACATATATTTGACGCGATAGCTGTATACTTATACTGTTTACGAGTTCAACGACTCTCTGGTTGTGGTAGGTCAGTGGTGGATCAATAATTACCTACTGAACTAGACTCAACAGAGGGGAACGTGTGGAGGGGAAAACTATGAGTCTTAAACTCAAGATCAGTTCATTTTATTGACGAAGCCACCCGCCCTCGCTACGCTTCGGTTTATGTGAGTTTTGTGTAACACACGTACATAATTCTTAATTTATTATACACTAGCGACCCGCTCTCGCTTCGCTTCGGTTTATGTGATATATAGCCTATAGCCTTCCTCGATAAATGGGCTATCTAACACTGAAAGATTTTTTCAAATCGGACCAGGGCAGGGGTGTGATTCTGTAAATAAGCAAAGGTGAACGAATGCACGAGTGATACCAAGCGGCGAGATTAAGTAGTCCCGTCAGTGCGAACAAAATACATTGTAGAGCGTGCATTTTCAATTAAGCAGCCTTATACGTTCGACCTATCGTGTTTTGTTCGCACTGACGGGACTACTTAATCTCGCCGCTTGGTATCACTCGTGCATTCGTTCACCTTTGCTTATTTACAGAATCACACCCCAGTAGTTTCTGAGATTAGCGCGTTCAAGCAAACAAACAAACTAACTCTTCAGCTTTATAATATTAGTATAGATTAGTATAGATAAATACGACTAATTGGCAAAAACCGTACCGCACATTCCCAAAATACCAGTATTTCAAAATACCAAACTTCTCTTTTTTTTTACCAGGTTCTCAAAAAACCAGATTCGAAATTTTGGGTAAAGATAATAAATAGTACCCTAATTTGTATTTTTAGTTTTGGGATTCCGATATATTGAGAATCAGGTATTTTAAAATACTGGTATTTCGGGAATGAGCGAACCGTACAATAGTCTTAGGTAAGATTTACTCAATAAAAATACTTTCTTTGAATTATCAATACGTCTAGACTACGAAATAAATCCGTCCATGTCTAGACGTGTTATTAAACAACTTGAAAATACGATCTTATTTGGCAACTCGATAACAGTCTTTCAGTTAGCAACTGGTTTTTTTTTAAAGGTGTTCGAAAAGATTAAAAAGAGCATGCTTCTATGGTTCGGTCATTTGGAAAGGATGGATGAAAGAAGATTGACGAAAAAGATATACAGATCGAAAGTGAGTGGCCGGGTCGGAATGGGCCGCCCTAGGCGTACCGTCGAGTTTCGTATCTTCGCCTGGATTTTGACACATTTCCCAAAATATCTTTCAAATTTCAAAGTGTTTCTGTCCGTTGTGACAAAAAAACGTTTTTTAGTACTCCTGACTATCAGCATATACCATTAAAACTTATAATTTCGTTGGTTAACTTAGTAATAAATGGCCCCAAAGGCAATAGGCGAAGTATGGGTATTTTTCCCTATCTTCGCCTATGGCATGTTTTACCGCTAATAATAAACTTTTCTGTGACTTACACATGTTAAGTCGTGTCTCCTAGGAATGTGTTAATATACTATGAACCTTGACTACACCAGACAAGGCATATTTTTAAAAAAATGAGTAGTAGGCGAAGTTTGGTAACACTCTGAAGTTGTTTTCATACATTTTCTATAATGAAGCTAGGGCTGCCAAAAATTAACCAACATGCCAAATAAAGGGAGTAATGGTTTATAAGTAAAAAAACAAAATGTTTTTAGCAAAATTGTTTAATATTTAACAAAAAAACTAATCTAATATATTTTCATTCGGTAAATTATCATTATTGAGATCAAATCAAGTAATCTTATCTAAATACACTTATATACACCATGTTCATACCACGTACCTACTGGGATGATTTAAATCTACACTATCTAAATCTACTTATTAATCCTCCAAATCATCAAAGTCATTTCCGAAAAACCAAACACAAGAATGTATTTAAATTTGGAAACAAGACAGTATCATTCACCAATAAATGTGGTACAACAAATTTGACAACCCTAGGGGTAGGCGAAATTTGGCAACAATACGAACGCCAAGTACCCTCACCAAAGTTTTATCCAATTGTGACTTTTAAACGAAAGATAGACATTAAATAATAGTTTCATATGAAAAAGAAATAGTTACAGCATATAATCATGTAAAAAGCTTAACCTTACCTGGTCTGTATCACCATTTAAAAGTAAAGTTAAAACACTGGTTTGAAAAAACATGTGGTCGGTGTCGCGAAAAAACCTCACTGAACGTGAACTGTGTGAAGTTAGCCGCAGATTTTTTGAAGAATGTTGCAACCCATAAAAAATACTTTGTATTTAGCAGTTTTGTCTAAGGTTTACAGTAGAAACATTTTGTCAATGGCAACTTATGTCAAACTAGGCGAAATAAGGTAGCACAGGCGAAGATACGAAACACGACGGTACTTTTTCGAGTCAAATCGAAGAAATACTGGAAAAGGGCCGAATCTTAAGTACCCGAAACCGACGTGCGTGCATGACTCGATGTATGAACGTGGAAGACGCGAAAGAAATTTGTCAAGATCGTAGCAAATGGAAAGAAGTCTCTGCCTACCCCTCTGGGAAACAGGCGTGATTTAATGTATGTATGTAAACGGCAAAAAAATCACGTTTCTTGTATAGGAGCCCCCCTTAAATATTTATTTCATTCTGTTTTCAACTGTCTAGCTATCACGGTTCATGAGATATAGCCTGGTGACAGACACGGTTTGGGTACGGAACCCTAAAAAAACAAGTCCATATCTATACAACCTTTTGGTATCTACGTTGCCACACATTAAACTTCAAACCTCTTTCTTTGTCAGGGGTTTAACATCTATAGCAACACTGAAGCCCTTCGTCCCAATTAGCAGTCAACTTTCCTCAATGAATAGAGAGCATATTCCGTTGACAATGTTTTTTGCAAGTTCGCCATGGCTAGACGTTTTTCACTTCAGTAACGTCTGAGTGCCCATAAGGGACGCACGTCGGTTCCAAGAGAGTTCGCGCCAAAATTTCTAACCTCAAAGTCGTAATGTTTTTTAGTTTGTGTATTGTGTTGTGATTTAAGTGGTGGTTTTTTCGTGTTTGTCTTGTAAGTAATATAATAATATTGTGAATGATAACGCTGTTTTGTAAGTTTGCAACGCAATTGTGGGGTGGGTCAGATTTTTTTGCACCTTTTCTACTTTTTATTGTTGCTATTTGTAAAAAAGATTTGGCCCATCCTATACCCGTATATAAATTGCAAATTTGCTTAAATTATTTGAGTAGGTACCTAATTCATATTTTTTAACTGTTTGTAACTAAATTTTTTTGAAGCAAGTTTTTTATAATATTTATTTGATTTTCATGGTATTGCCAAGAAACTGAGTTTTTTATTGTTTAAGTCACTTGTAAAGTAAAAAAAAAATCCTTTGCGTAAATAACTCTTCAAGCTTTACTTAAATACGGTATTTTTTTTTTCTTGAGACCCTTTTTAAGCTTTCGCCTAGCTTCTTTTAAGCAAGCAAAATTAAATTCTATTTAACCTAGCGCCGAGCAGTAGTGTTCGCATTGTTGTGTTCCGGTGTGGGGATAAGACAACCGGTGAAATTACTAGCATAGAGGCATTCCGTCTTAGTCCTCAGGGTTGGCAACGCATTTGCCGTCTTAGAGACCTTAGAGTCATAATAATGACAGATCTTGTCTGCGATCCCCCTCTCAATACATGTCAAAAATGAAAGTTGTCAACGGCCCATAGGATTATAGTCTAGAGGGGTGTGTGTAACCATTTGCATAACAAGTGATGAACAATCACCAGCGATACTATATTATCCAACTTGGGCGTAAAAATATCTGACACGCTCTAGTACTAAAGACGTGTCAGAGGTTTTTCAACGTTGTTGGACCCAATATTGCTGGCGACTGTACTAAGATTCATTGATCAAAAAAATTATTGCATAATATCCATCTGTATAGTATAGGATATAACATTTATAATGCATAGCAACAAAATGCATACTCCAAAGGTTCTTTCTTCCTCGTACATTGAAACTTTTTTTTATGGCATAGAGAAGACCAACGAGCACACAGGCCACCTGATGGTAAGTGGAAACTGTGACCCATAGACATTCGCATTCACAAGACTGCAATGCAATCCTAAGACTGCAAATGCGTTGCCAACCCTGAGGACTAAGATGGAATGCCTCTATGCTAGTCATTTCACCGGCAGTCTTATCCCCAAACCGGAACACAACAATGCGAACACTGCTGTTTGGCGGTAGGTTAATGAATAAGATGGTGGTAGCGATCCGGACGGACCCTGCACAAGGTCCTACCACCCGTAACTATTGCAATGAACTTCCCTCCACGGTGATTTCTCAGCACTATGACATGTCCTCCTTTAGGCTGCGTTTCCACCAGAGCTGTGCGAGGCGGCGAAGCGCGTTACAAGGAAAAATCCACCAATAGGATTATTTTGTTTCACTAGCCTCACTATCCTATTGCGTTGATTACACCTAACGAGTACAGTGGCGAGTCAGTGTCCTCGGCCGAGTACTCGGTAGGTATAAACAGTTTAACGAGTGCTCGGCCGAGTGCTAGGGCTAGGTCGAGCAGAGAGGCGAGAGAGTCACTAGAATCCCAATCTGTTTACTAGGCCGAGTACCCACCTCCCCGCTTCATTCTTCTGCCCCCGCAGCGACTCGATATCCCGCTCGGCACGTATGAACACGTACTCGCTTGTCACTCGGCCACTCGCCACTCGTTCGTTCATCCATCACCAAGCAGTGTGCGTGTTTAAAGCGTGATCAAATCTGAACTGACTCGCCACTATAGTAAATACGTGTGACCACCCACTCGGTTCGGCGACTCTCTCGGCCGAGAGCTCATTTACTGACTCGCCACTGTACTCGTTAGGTGTAATCAACGCATATTGGTGGATTTTTCCTCGCAATACCGCTTCGCTGCCTCGCACAGCTCTTGTAGAAACGCAGCTGCAGCCCCGAGGCTTGGAAAGAGTATTCACTGTATGGTAACAACTTCGCTGTGCCCGGCACTAATGTTGTTTATGGGCAACGGTGACCGCTGACCACCAGGGATACGTTTTATAAAGTTACAGGTAACAATTTTACAGGGTAGTGATTCTGTAAACAACGCCGGACGTACGGACTGTCGAGTGATATCCAAGCGGCGAGATTAAGTAGTCCCGTCAGTGCGAACAAAACACATTGTAGCGCGTGCATTTTCAATTTAGCAGCATGGTTCCTGCCGATGGGTCGAACGGATAAGGCTGCTTAATTGAAAATGCACGCGCTAAAATGTGTTTTGTTCGCTCTACTAAACTACTTAAACTCGCCGCTTGGATATCACTCGACAGTCCGTACGACCGGCGTTGTTTACAGAATCACTACCCAGGTCTAAACTGGCCACACTGCTCAAATGGCTGGTCGTCATTGGTCGAGGTTGTGTCAAATGGAAACTTGTAAACTATAAATCGTAAACGTCAGAGAGAAATGTGGAATAAAACAAGATGTATTGACTAAGATTGAAAAGGGCATGCTTCGATGGTTCGGTCATTTGGAAAGGATGGATGAAAGAAGATTGACGAAAGAGATATACACATCGATAGTGAGTGGACGGGTCGGAAGGGGCCGCCCTAGGCGTACTTTTTCGAGTCAAATCGGTGAAATACTGGAAAAGGGCCGAATCTTAAGTACCCGAAACCGACGTGCGTGCATGACTCGATGTATGAATGTGGAAGAAGCGAAAGAAATTTGTCAAGATCGTAGCAAGTGGAAAGAAGTGGTCTCTGCCTACCCCTCTGGGAAACAGGCGTGATTTAATGTATGTGTATGTATGTATGTAGTTTGTAGCTTTATAAAACAGGCCACTGGTGAAAAAAAACAATCGTTTCTGCGACTGTGTTTGACGTATGTATGTCCGACGTTCCCTCGTAGCTACTAAACAGCTTAACCGATTTTAATTATACGTGGTTAGCTTCGTCTTAACCGCTGTGTCATAGGCTATATTAAAAATTTTTAAATGTGACATTGGCGAAATGAAAATATATAAATGATAGGTAACATTACTTTGACATTCTCCAAACAGCAGTTAGGTTTTTAAAGCTTGCCTATTGTTAGTTCTATCTTATCCCTTAACCTGCCGCCAGCAGCATTCGCATTGTGTTCCGGTGTGGGGATAAGACTACCGGTGACATTACTAGCGTAGAGGCATTCCATCTTAGTCCTCAGGGTTGGCAACGCAGCGGTCTTAGGATTGCAGTCTTAAGATTGCAGACGTCTATGGGTCACAGATCCCACTTTTCCATACCATAAAAAACGGGATACCCTCCGAAACTATTTTTTTTATTCGAGTAATGTCTCATTTTATTTCGCATAGCATAGCACCGAGCAAACGCCGAGCGTCCAGCGACGCCCTCATTACTATTATTGTGATTTCTAATTAACTAAAAAAAATCCTTGCAATCAAACGATACGTTTTTGTAGCGCAAGTAAAAACACAATTTATGGGATATGTAACAAACTTTAATAACAATTACCCTTTGAGCAGTCAGCTTAACGGGAAAAGGTGGCCACTTTTTTCCGTTAAGTTGATAACTCGAAGGTGAATTGTTATTAAACTATGTGATATACCCTATAAGTTGTGTTTTCATTTGTAGTACAAAAACCTACAGACCAGTTTCAAAAAAATACTTTAGTTTATTAGAAAACACAATAATAGTAATGAGGGCGCCACTGTACATCCGGCGTACGCTCGGCGCAGTCTTAATAAACGTCTATTGTGTAGGTTAGGTTACGTTAGGTTAGTTATTTATAATAATTAAAATAATTCCCTTTCTATTGTAAAAATTGTTTTAGGACAAACGATTTTATGCGATATTAGAATAAGAATAGAATAAGAATAATCTTTATTGCCACAACCTTAAATTTAGCCAATACAAAAAAAAAACTATGTTAGTTGTTGAGCTAAAATAAAAACTTATAGTAACTAAGTAACTAGGTTGGACAATGGGTCCCAATCTCAGCATGTGCTAGGCAGCCCGGCGCTGGTTTTCAGACTGGTCCCTATGGACGGGATGGTCGCAAACTGATAAATATGTTGGATACAGTAAACTAGGTAGGTAAAAAGTACAATAAAAAGGTCATGTTTTCAATAGTAGGTGAAAAGGAGTAAAAATTATGAAAAAAAAGTAGAGATATTATACATTAAGTGAAAAAACATTTTGCGGGTGGTAGGACCTTGTGCAGGGTCCGTCCGGATCGCTACCACCATCTTATCCATTAACCTACCGCCAAACAGCAGTGTTCGCATTGTTGTGTTCCGGTTTGGGGATAAGACAGCCGGTGAAATGACTAGCATAGAGGCATTCCATCTTAGTCCTCAGGGTTGGCAACGCATTTGCAGTCTTAGGATTGCATTGCAGTCTTGTGAATGCGAATGTCTATGGGTCACAGTTTCCACTTACCATCAGGTGGCATGTGTGCTCGTTTGTCTTCTCGATGCCATAAAAAAAAAAAAATTGATTCCGATATAGACCCTAAAAAAACATGTATTTCCTACTTTACATTACGAAGGACAATTTAATAACAAAGCACGTACAGACAGACACAATAATCAATAGTCCATTGATGGCACGGTCTAGTGAACCCGGCTCTGACGCGCGCAGGCGCACCTTCAAACCACTGTGCTGCTGAGGCGTTTCTCTCAGCCAACACATCAGTAACATTTCAGAGGTAGCGGGAACAAAATAACTATAAAAATACAGCACCAACAAACAAAAAGGTACTACCAACAAAGCAGATGAAGGTCAAGCACAAACCAATACAACTACACGCACAAATTAATTGTCAAATGGCTAGAAATCTACCATACATCTACTTGGGGTTCAAAATTGACATTTCCCCATATAAAATGTGTCAAATTTTAATCCAAAGTAAGCCTGTCCGCAGACTTGACAGAAGCGCGTGGAGCTAACCCCATGTGCTTCTGTTTAGTCCATTGGAGAAAATTCTCTTTTACCGAACAATTGTCTTCGCGTGTGATATCCACGGACTTATTGCTCTAATAAGTCCGTGGGAGTGTCTATAAATCCCTTGAGAGTCGGCGTACACTTAGAGATCAAATTTTATTGCATAAAATTATTTCGTGTGAGATTGATTCCCCGTATTTGCTAGGCAAAATTGGCCTTAGGACTCCTCGTACTAATGCTCGAAGTATTAGCAATCTATTTCATGTTCCCCTTACTCGTAACAAATATGCGTCAAATTCATTTTTATGTAGAACTGTTAAAAGTTATAATAGCTCATTTTCTCACTTAGATATATTTAGTCTTTCCCTTCTTAGATTTAAAATTGCGTTGTCTAAACATTAAGTTTTGTCAGTATTATTGAATTTAATACTTTACTTGAATTGAATATTATGTAAACTCACATGTTTGACGTGTTACTCTGTACTGTATTAGTTAATTGTGGCAACTTCACTGGTCAATGTGTTATGTAAGTTTTTCTGTTATATTTTTTCTTTACTTGTACCGTTTGTGCCCAAATAAACATTAAACATTAAACATTAAACATAAATAACTTGACATTGGCGAAATACACCTTAACAGGAGTGAAAGCCATTAATTAAAGTTAAAAAAAAAGCCTGTTCGCGGTTTGAATATAGGACAGCTATAAGTAGATTCCGCTACTGGTTTTTGGTGACTAGCTAACGGAGCTACCGCTGTATCGCCTTAAGGAAGCCTCGAGCGTATCTCGCTCCTTAATATCGATACAATAACTAATTAAAATAATGGATTGTCGTTGACCCGCGGGTCACCACTCCCGGTCTAGCGGTCGTCGCCATGGAAGTCGCTGACGCGGGCAGCCAGTCGGTAACGTCTATGAAGCTAGCGGTCCTTAGTTCGAATCCACGTAAGGGCAGATATTTGATAAGCTCGAGCTTTTGCACCTGAGTCTTGGATGACTAGCATAGAGGCATTCCATCTTCGTCCTCAGGGTTGGCAGCGCATTTGCAGTCTTAGGATTGCATTGGAGTCTTGTGAATGCGAATGTCTATGGGTCACAGTTTCCACTTACCATCAGGTGGCCTGTGTGCCCGTTTGTCTTCTCCATGCCATTAAAAAAAAAGTATTTAATCTTCATCCATATCATAACTTCCGTATAATAGATTTAGAAATGATAATCAAATGGCCTATAATAAGAAACCTGTATTGCATGTCATTAAAGTATCCGTTATCGATGTAGTTGCATATTACACATTAAAGTACCGTCGAACGATACTTTAATGTAAACATTAAGATACAGGCTTCGCACTTGTTGTAAAAAACTTGATTTGCATGTAGATAAAGTTCTGTACACATATAAAAGGCGTGTTTCACAATAAGATTACACGAGTGTTTTATTCCCGTTCATTATGCACCGTCACATAAACTACTATTAAGTATGTACTATTTCTCTATTTGGTATAATTAAAGTAACTAGCGACCCGCCCTCGCTTAGCTTCGGTTTGTGTGACTTAAAACCCTTCCGTACATTTTTTTAACTGATGGTGATCACCGCATTAAAATCCGTTGCGTGGCTTGATCGAAGCGACGAACAGACGGACAAGTGGGGGTAAGCGACTTTGTTTTATACTATACTAGCGACCCGCCCTCGCTTCGCTTCGGTTTATTTGAGTTTTCTATAACACACGTACATAAAACAAAAATTATTATACATAAAAACCTTCCTCTTGAATCACTCTATCTATTAAAAAAAACCGTATCAAAATCCGTTGCGTAGTTTTAAAGATCTAAGCATACATAGGGACAGACAGCGGGAAGCGACTTTGTTTTATACTATGTAGTGATATAATATAGAGAAGGATATCGTTGTCTAGTCAGTCAAAAGCACTAGCGTCTAACCGGCCATCGATACCAGAGTTTTTTTTATGGCAAGGAAGGCGCACGCATACCTAAATATAATTATGCGAATGCTTAAATTGGCGGTAGGTTAATGAATAAGATGGTTTTAGCGATCCGGAGGGACCCGCACAAGTTTCTACAGTCACGAGATTTAATTTGGTACCCACCTTAGTTCCAAAGTCAATCTGACATTCTACAAAGATAAGGTTAAGACTGCACCGAGCAAACGCCGAGCGTCCAGTGGCGCCCTCATTACTTTTATTGTGTTTTCTACTTAAGTAAATAATTTCCTTGCAATCAGACGATACGCTTTTGTACCGCAAGTAAAAAACACAATTTATGGGATACGTAACAAAGTTTATTAACAATTACCCTTTGAGTAGTCAGCTTAACGGGAAAAGGTGACCACTTTTTTCCGTTAAGTGGATAACTCGAAGCGTAATTGTTATTAAATTATGTGATATACCCTAAAAGTTGTGTTTTCATTTGTAGTACAAAAACCTATCGACCAATTTCAAGAAAATACTTTAGTTTAATAGAAATCACAATAATAGTAAGGAGGGCGCCACTGTACATCCGGCGTACGCTCGGCGTACTCTTAAGTTTCCTAAAAGTTACAAATGACTTGACATCTCTAATGAAATTGACGACTCCAAGCATATTATTCTTGAAATGGGTCCCAAATTAACGCTCGTGACCGTACCTACCACCACTGTGATACGTTCGATTTTATAATATCAGTAACATTCACAAAAGGGATAGGCAGAGTGATAGAACCAGGACTTATTTCTCTAAGTCCATTTGATTTTCTAAAATTGGCAAAATATAGGAATGAAAGCCATTATTGAAGCAAAAAAGCTACAAAACTGTACAGCTACTTATAAAGTTGACTGTACCTATCTATCTCTAATTGCTCCAGTCCTATTTTAGGCATGAATAGAGCCAGACAGTAGACAGTATTGAAGGACGCCCAAGGTCGGCGCTATGGGCCCACGCGTCTACTGGCCCCTGATTTTTTCTAAAGGTCATAGACGAAGAGGTTATTTAGTGATAACTATCATATTCAATTAAGACGACGCGCTGGCCTAGTGGGTAGTGACCCTGCCTACGAAGCTAGTGGTCCTGGGTTCGAATCCCGGTAAGGGCAGATATTTGTGTGATGAGCGCGAATATTTGTTCCTGAGTCATGGATGTTTTCTAATGTATTTAAGTATATATTTCTCTATATAAGTATTTATATCGTTGTCTAGTACCCATAGTACAAGCCTAGAGCTTAGTTTGGGACTAGGTCAATTGGTGTAAGATTGTCTCCTTATATTTATTTATTTATTAAGTAACTAGTTTTTCCCCCGACTCCGCTTAGAAATAGTTTATCGCGTGTAAAAAGTACTCTGTCCTTCCTCGGGATCCAAGCTATCTCCATACCAAATTTCATAGAAATCGGTCCAGCAGTTTACCCGTGAAAGGGTAATAAACAGACAAAGTTTGATTCTCATTTATAATATTACTGACCCGCCCTCGCTTCGCTTCGGTTTAATGTTTTCTTTTTATGGCATAGAGAAGACAAAAGAGCACACAGGCCACCTGATGGTAAGTGGAAACTGTGACCCATAGACATTCGCATTCACAAGACTGCAATGCAATCCTAAGACTGCAAATGCGTTGCCAACCCTGAGGACTAAGATGGAATGCCTCTATGCTAGTCATTTCACCGGCTGTCTTATCCCCAAACCGGAACACAACAATGTGAACACTGCTGTTTGGCGGTAGGTTAATGGATAAGATGGTGGTAGCGATCCGGACGGACCCTGCACAAGTACCACCCGCAAAATGTGCGTCTTCTGTAAAACCCGACCAAAAATCGAACCGAAGCGAGGGCGGCTCTTTAGTCGAGTCTACTGAAGGGTAGTGATTCTCTCAACAACGACGGTCGGACGGACGAACGAGTGAATGTCCAAGAGGCGAGTTTAAGTAGTCCCGTCAGTGCGAACAAAACATATTTTAGCAAGTGCATTTTCAATTTAGCAGCATGGTTTCTGCCGATGCACGATGGATCGAACGTATAAGGCTGCCTAATTGAAAATGCTCGCCCTAAAATGTGTTTTGTTCGCTCTGACGGAAGTACTCTACTTAAACTCGCCGCTGCGATTACGCTCGTCCGTTGTTTTTGAGAGAATAACACCCTTGTATAAAAACATTATATCTATAACCACTAATTATAAGTTTATAACATAGCATACGTCTGGACCACAATAATAGATATCGTTTATAAACATTTAATAACCGACCAATATCCTTATACTTTGAATTATCCTGCTACAATATTATTGTATTGTTTGTGGATACAATACAATAAGGAGTATTACTTATTACATGACCACAATGAATTACAGTTGAAACAAGTAATAACAATTTACTTAAGGTATATTGCACAGTCAACAGCATAAATAAGTGATCATTTCTGTACCTTGTCGCTTTCAATCCTTTCACAATTTTGTATAACATGTCAAACACGACGTTAAAGTGACAAGGTACATAAATGATCACTTATTTATGCTGTTGACTGTACCTACATAGTTAAGGACTTAGTTAAGACAACGTTAACTCTCTTCCATTGTTTTTCCTTTGTGGAACAAAAGTTATCCATATGATTATATGACGAATCTTTGTTACATAATGGAAAAAGTTAAGGATTGTCAAGGATTTTCTAATTGAGCCCTTAACTATGTACGTATGTATCTTATGTATGTATGTATGTATGTGTATGTGTGTTATGTATGATTTGCAATTCACCCTTAAATTTATATTGTAATTTTGCCGCGTGGTTGCCAGGTTAGGATAGAGCCACTCCATGTCTTCCCGTGGATGTCGTAAGAGGCGACTAAGGGAATGAAGGCTTGTAGTACTGTTAGGCGATGGGCTTGCAACCTGTCACTAATACGCTGATAAACATCTTAGCCTAATTGTGCGAAATGTGGTTAAGTACAGAATTACACAACTAACAACAAGTTTTTAAAGTTGTTGGTAATTTTGTAGCTCTGCCTACCCCGCTCTGGGAATAAAGGTGTGAGGATGTATGTTGGAAAATTTAGGAGTTAGGTACTGTTACCTATGGAACTTATGAAAACCGCTTTAAAATCCGTTGCTTTATTTTGGAGGAGTTAACGGATGTACAGATGGACAGATAGACAGATGTGGAATGTGACTTTATTTTATACTAGTATGTAATACATACATACATACATTAAATCATGCCATTAACATCTGTTTTCCAGAGGGGTAGACAGAGACCACTTTTTTCCACCTTTCTTTATTTTTATAGGGTAAAGTCACCAGTGGTCAGCCAGAGACCTGTAGTCGAACTTATATTTCACCCTAATGGTACAGAATTAAATATATAAATTCAACACATTTCCTTAACTGATTATGGTAACCAACAAAGACAGTTTGAAACGTCAGTCTCCGGGTTAAGAATAATCATTAAAAAAAAGTCATTGAGTATGCAAACGAGCACACAGCCCACCGGGGGTGAGATTCTGTAAAGAAGCAAAGGTGAACGAATGAGCGAGTGATATCCAAGCGGTAAGATCAAGTAGTCCCTTCAAAGCCAACAAAACAATTATAGCGCGTGTATTCTCGATTTGGCAGCCTTATACGTCCACTCCCTCTGTCACCACTCACCAGTGTCAGATCACGCAACTGATCGTAAGTGGGACCTCTTACGAGGGCTGCTACTTATGTAACCGGAATAGAAAAAATAAACAAACGTACATGGCTAAATATGGTTTTATTGTTTTTCGAAGTATTCTCCGTGATAATCGATGCACTTTTGCATACGTTGAAACCAATTTATAAAGCACTTTTTCCACTCTGACTGAGGTATCTCCAAAACGTGCTGTCTGAACGCGTCGACGGCATCTTCACGGGTCGAAAATCGTTGACCACGTAATTTATTCTTTACATTTGGAAATAAATAGAAATCATTGGGTGCCAAATCAGGGCTGTAAGGTGGATGACCCGTTAATTCTATATTTTGACCTTCCAAAAATCGAGTCGTTTCACGTGATGTATGACAGCTGGCGTTATCATGGTGCAGAATGATTCTCCGTCGCTGGTTGTTTTTCCGTATTTTTTCAAATACTTCCGGCAAACAAATGGTCGTGTACCACTCCGAATTAACCGTTTTACGATTCTCTAGGGGCACTGTAGCCACATGGCCATTAATACCAAAAAAGCAGGCCACCATTTGCTTCAAGGTGCTTTTTGCACGAGTTACTTTCGTAGGGTTCGGCTCATTTTGAAACACCCACACCGTTGATTGTTGTTTAGTTTCGGGATCATACGCATAGATCCAGGATTCGTCACCTGTGTAGATATTATAAACAGCTTTTGAGTCACCACGGTTATATTTTTTCAACATTTCCTTGCACCATTCGACGCGAGCCTCTTTTTGATCCTTAGTTAAGTTGTGCGGGATCCAACGCGAACAAATTTTTTTCACAGCTAAGTGTTCATGTAATATCTTATTAATGCTCGTCATACATATGCCTATAGTCGCCTCTATCTCGCGATACGTAACATGACGGTCATGCATTATAAGTTTTCGCACAGCTTCAATATTTTGTGGTACAACGACCGATTTCGGGCGACCATCCTTAACTTCGTCCCTGAGCATACTACGTCCACGATTGAACTCACTAAACCAGTGATACACAGTAGTTTTGGATGGAGCTTCATCACCAAAAGTCGAAGTTAGTTGATCTATGCACTGTTGTTGCGTTAAACCACGCCGAAAATCGTAATAAATCATAACACGAATATTTTCACGAGTGAGTTCTATTCTTGCAGCGAGATTAAAATTTAAACCCGCCAAAAACAAAAGACTAGCGTACATAAGAAAAAAAATATATAGCGGCCAGTATTAAAAAAAGTTCAAATTTTACCATGGAGGTCAGATATAGCGTTTAAAAATGTTGGAATCCTGGATTCCGGTTACCTAAGTAGCAGCCCTCGTACTCAAAAACATTCGTGTTCTTAAGACTACAATCTTAAGACTGCAATCCTAAGACCGCAAATACCGCGTTACCTATTAACCCTGAGGACTAGCCATCGATTTTACCAAACTAGAATCTAGTCTATACAAATTCGGCGCTTAATCTGTCTCTATACTAGCAATTTCACCGGTTGTCTTATCACACCGGAACACAACAATGCGACACTGTTTGGAGGTAGGTTTAAGGACAAGAGGTGTTATTCTCTCAAAAACAACGGACGGGCGGACGAACGAGCGAAATCGCAGCGGCGAGTTCAGGGTGAATTGCAAAAATATTGTACATAGTTAAGGGCTCAATTAAAAAACCCTTAACAATGCTTAACTTTTTCCTTTGTGTAACGAAGATTAGTCATATAATCATATGCATAACTTTCGTTACACAAAGGAAAAACAATTGAAGAAAGTTAACGTTGCCTCAATTAAGCCCTTAACTATGTACAATATTTTTGCAATTCACCCTTCAAATAGTCCCGTCAGAGCGAATAAAACACATTTCAGCGCGTGCATTTTCAATAAAGCAGACTTATACGTTCGATCCATCGGCAGAAACCATGCTGCTAAATTGAAAATGCACGCGCTAAAATATGTTTTGTTCGCACTGACGGGACTACTTAAACTCGTCGCTTGGACATTCACTCGTCCGTCCGTCCGACCGTCGTTGTTCAGAGAATCACTTCCCAGATGTTGGTAGCGATCCGGATGGACACGCAAAAGCTCCTATCACTACTTGATCTGGGCTAGTTTTTATCCCAGAAAAAAAGACGGTTCCCAAAGGTAAAGCGAAAAACTATTTGTACGGAATCGACAGCCAAAGCCAGCCATAGATTTGTGTTATAAAAATAAAACAGTAACCCTTATAACAAACTACCCTAGTGGAACATTTTTTTTTAAATTAACCACCCCTTTTAAATAAACCCGATAGAAATCAATCGAACCATAGGATCAATAACAATAGTAAAGGATCTATAATCAATGCAATGGCGTGACTCTGTAAAAAAATCAATTGTATTGAATCGGTGAAGAGCGAATGCTCAAAACTCGAGGGTTCCGTATATAAATATCTATTGTTTTATTGATAAAGTAGTTTTTTCCTGCGACTCCGTCTGCGTAGTCGAAGCTTTTTGAGAACTGTAAAATATTATACATACGGTCACGAGCGTTAATTTGGTACCCATTTCAAGGAAAATATGCTTGAAATCTTTAATGTCATTAGCAGAGCCCGAACTTTTTGCGGCAAAACAAAAGACTGTCGCAATCCAGCTAGTGTAAGAAATATTTTTTCTATAGATATATCGATAATTGTATAATAGAAATAAAATCATCATTCAAAGCTTTTCCTCTTAGTTACCCGACGAGTTGTTTTATTACTTGATATGATAAAGTAGGAGATAAGATCTAAATGGAATAACACATGTAGGTACAACAACAGTCACGAATTATTATAAAATAATGTAAATACAACACAAAAACAATAATAATCGATATCGATACAAAAAGTGATTCTAGCACTAGCTAGATTGCGACAGTCTTTTGTTTTTTGCCGAAAAAAATCCGGGCTCTGGTCATTAGAGACCAAATTTAATCTCGCGACTGTACATACACAGATAACTTCACGCCTGTCTCCCAATGGGGTAGGCAGAGACTATGGAACGCCAGGTGCACCGATCTTAACATGCAACTTTCGCTTCCTCTACATTCATCAACATGCTTTAGATTTGGCCCTTACTCAGTGCATCGCGAATTCAATCACTATATTTCCGTCAGGCGTCCCCTACCGATATCTCTACTCACTCTTGCTCGCCATACCTCTTTCGTAACTCTTCTTTCATGCCTCCTTTCTAAATTACCAAACCATTCCAGAATATAAAATACCTTATGTCCATCTCCGGGTTTTTTTTACTATTGCTGTAACTACCAAATTTTACTTCGTTCGGTTTAGGCATTGAACCGTGAAGACAGTACAAACAAACAAGGTACACTTTCGCATTTAAAATATCAGAGAGGAAAAGGATGATTTCTATAAATAATTTTAATTTGTTGCAATAACGATAAATAACTATTTAAAGTTCACATTTCATAAATTTTAATACATGTAAGGTTTTCTTATAAGAACTACGCAACCCTAAATCATTTAAACTCTCCATTCAACTGTAAACCATATTCCGACGACATAAAGTCTATGGAAACAAGTTACTTTTTACAATTGACAATATTTTTTATTTTACACGCTTTGAAATCAGCTGCTGGCGAAAATTATAAAAGGAGTTTTTTTTACTTTTTTGTCGAAAGGGATGATTTGGCACAATAGGTTTTTTAAAGGGCTTAAATCTGCCAGACTTTTTTAACTAACTGTGGAAAGGGGAGTTATGGTTTTGGATCAAAGCACTTTGCTTCTGTACAATTTAATAAAACCTCAATAAATATTATTAATGTTAAAACTTGTTTGAATGTCCGGATGTCTGTCTGTATTACAGTCACGCCTAAACGGCTGGACAAGTTTTGATGAAATTTGGCACAGATGGTCCTTATTCCGGATTGACACAAATAATACTTCAGATGAAAAGTGACCCTGCCTATGAAAGGGTCCTGTGTTCAAATCCCGGTAAGGGCCGATATTTGATGAGCGATTTTGTTCCTGAGTCCTGGGTAGTGATTCTGTAAACAACGCCGGTCGCGCGGACTGTCGAGTGAAACCAAGCGGCGAGATTAAGTAGTCCCGTCAGTGCGAACAAAACACATTGTAGCGCGTGCATTTTCAATTAAGCAGCCTTATACGTTCGACCCATTGTGCTGCTAAATTGAAAATGCACGCGCTACAATGTGTTTTGTTCGCACTGACGGGACTACTTAATCTCGCCGCTTGGTTTCACTCGACAGTCCGCGCGACCGGCGTTGTTTACAGAATCACTACCCTGGTGTTTTTTTGTGTATTTAAGTATTTACATACATACATACATTAAATCACACCAGTTTCCCAGAGGGGTAGGCAGATGCCACTTCTTTCCATGATCTTGACAAATTTCTTTCGCTTCTTCCACATTCATATACATGGGACTTGATTCGGCCCTATTCTAGTATTTCTCCGATTTGACTCGACAAAGTACGCCTAGGGCGGCCCCTTCCGACCCGTCCACTCACTGTCGATCTGTATATCTCTTTCGTCAATCTTCTTTCATCCATCCTTTCCTAATGACCGAACCATCGAAGCATTTAGCATGTATGTCTCTGTATATGTATGTTTATCTACGTTGTCTAGTACCCTTAACACAAGCCTAGAGCTTAGTTTGGGACTATAGTGCCCGGCCGATAAGAAGTCAATCCTGACAGCTGTCATTTCAGTACAAATTATAACCTCAAACCCTAGAATAGGTTATAAGTTGTACTGCGATGACAGCTGTCAGGATTGACGTTAACGGCCGGGCACTATAGGTCAGTTTGTGTAACCGTTCCTTGATATTCTTATCCGATAAGCGATTTGTAGGCGATCTGTGGACCCATTTTCCTTTACAATGCCTTAAAAAACAAACGTTATGATAGAGACGTTTGACAATGTTATGAGGTCTTTATATCTACTTGACAGTTGGACCAATGATGGACACTTAGCTGACAGGCACCATAAATGGACAATTCACTCTTAATTAAAATTTCATACGGTCCTATAACCCTTATCTTCTGTAAAATATGAATCAAATGTCCATTACTGGTTCCATCATATGGTTACAGAATTAACAAGTTTTTAGAGTTGTTGGTAAACCGACCCCACTCTGGGAATGAAGGTGAGCAAATGTATGTAATGTCGGCCGAGTTTAAAACCTAACCATACGAGAACATGTCAAAAGCAATATGGGTTATAGCTGTTCCCGTGTCCACTTCGTTGGGCAAAACATTTTTTTTTGAGTTAATATTTTTCCCGCTAATTTCCGTTCCCGTGGGAATTTCGGGAATTCCTTTCTTAGTGCACCTCTACGGTACCTAAGCTACGTCCCTTCCAAATTTCAAGTGCCTACGTTTAGCCATTTAGGCTGTGCGTTGATATGTCAGTCAGTTTTGCGGGTGGTAGGACCTTGTGCAGGGTCCGTCCGGATCGCTACCACCATCTTATCCATTAACCTACCGCCAAACAGCAGTGTTCGCATTGTTGTGTTCCGGTTTGGGGATAAGACAGCCGGTGAAATGACTAGCATAGAGGCATTCCATCTTAGCCTCAGGGTTGGCAACGCATTTGCAGTCTTAGGATTGCATTGCAGTCTTGTGATTGCGAATGTCTATGGGTCACAGTTTCCACTTACCATCAGGTGGCCTGTGTGCTCGTTTGTCTACTCGATGCCATAAAAAAAAAAAAATAGTCAGTCAGTTTCTCCTTTTAATATTATTTAGATTTCAAGTAGAGCTTTCGCGCTTTTAAACTTTCGTCGGCGAGTTCGTCGAGCTTTAACCGGCGACGCTGCGAGGTCAGGCGGCAGAGGCCGCGGCGGCGCATTGACTGCACTTGCGCGGCAGACGGGCGGCAGACGTTTTTTAAGCTGCGCCCGCGCAGGGAACCGGTCGGCGCGCGTGGGGCAGCGCGCGGGAGGCAGCGGCAGCGGGCGCGGAAGCGGTTTTGTAAGATAACTTAGAATACTAATGTGCATGGATATTTAAATGGCATTTCTCAACAAAATATGAAAATACCGTAATAGGGTCCACTAAAAGTGAAATTAAAGTTAACATTGGCCACGCAATACGAATGATACAAGCACTAACTTAAACTGTTAATAGGACAACGATTAGAAAAATAGATCCGATATGTACAAGTAATAAATACAGCTTCTAATTCAGACAGTAATGCCAAGAACTATATAAATGTAACAAGTCTAAGGCCCGTATTAATAAACTCATCTTGGCTGAGATGCACTTCACAAGATATGTCAAAGTAAACGTCAAACCATAGAACACTGTCATCTTTGACACCATCTCGAGACGAGCATTAGAGTTGAGATTAGTTTATTAATACGGGCCTAAAACCCGACCGCTGTTTGGATAATGTCGTCAAAGTAATGTTACTTATCGTAATTTCACATTAAAATAATTTTATATAGCCTATGACTAGTGGTTAAAGATAAATCTAACCACACATAATTTATTGATATTGGTTTAGCCGTTCAGTAGTTACGAAGAAACATAGAGTCGGACATACTTACATACACACAGGTCAAACACATAACCATCCTTTTGGACTTTGCCGCAGTTGGGTAAAAATAGGCCAAGTCCTCATATGCCACCAAAAATCGGCAGGCAGCTTATTTGCGATTCCTCTGGTCTTTCGGGCACTGCCTTTGAGTCTTATCTTATTGGGGTCCTTACACTGACCCTACAGGATCTTCCTTATCTTAGTCCTCAAGGTTGAAAACGCATCTACACTCTTGGAATTGTAGTCACGAGACTATGTAAGGGTCTTAGGTAATATTTATCATCAGATGACCTTTGAAAAGCACCCCAGGAAGCTTGATTCTCTTAAAAACGCTGTCGGCCAAACGAACGAGTGACTCATCCAGACCTAGGAATATACGGGGCAAAACTAAATGGCAGCTAGGGATTGCCTATATCGATAAACACAATTATCGATGCTTTTCCCATATACTAGTGATAGCTCCAAGTTTAGATTGTATAAATAGTTTATTTTTTAAAGTATGCATAGGTATTAAACCAAATAGCAACATAATTCTGGTCATTCTTTATTTTAAAAGGATTTATAACTTTCACTCATCATCGTCATATTGTTTTTACTCCTAACAAATTCTAGTCGTTTATTTTAACAATCGTAAATGGGACAGTCATTCTGGAATTCACAATACGAAAAAAATATATGATGATGATGAGTGAAGGTTAAAAAATAATTTTAAAATAAAGAATAACCAGAATTAATTTGCTACTTTGTTTCATTGCATACTTTCATTCAAATTTTATTTTTACAAACAAAACTTGGAGCGATCACTACAGCCAACAACAACGCCATTCTGCCATTTTTTTTTGGAGTCACGAACCGACGGGTTTGCAGCAATTTTGCGCAAGAAGGCAGCGTCTCTGCTGGGCAGGACGAGGGACAGCCCGAACAGCATCCTGAAGATGATTGCTGATCATGTGTGTTGTCCTATATTGAATCAAATAATATTATGTGTAAAATCCAATTTAGTTTTTAAGTACTAACATTATTTCTAAGACTATACTAACAATAATGAGATCCAATGTTATCTTGAACCAAATAAATGAATTGAATTGAATTGAATTGAATTGAATATATGGGAAAAGCATCAATAATTGTGTTTATCCGTAGCTGTCATTTAATTTTGCCCCGAATATTCCTAGGTCTGATGATGAGTGAGAGAATTTAGCAGCATGGCTTCTGTTGATGAGATCGAACGTTTGCCAAATTGTGTTTTGCTCTGACGGGACTACTCAAACTCGCCGCTGCGACATACACTTGTTCGTCCGTCGTTTTTGAGAGAATCACACCCGTGTACAATCGCTGTGTCTCCTGCCTTGGACCACTCATGTCGGTTAAGTCAGGCGACGATCTCTCGGCTTGCTGAGTTATGGCTTCGTCTGGAAGCGCGATGTAACTTAAGAGCCGTATAAGCTGTGCTGGCAACGTCGTATTATAGCTCTACAGGGGCTCTATACTAGTGGAAACATCATTGCTTTTGACGTGTTTTCGTATTGTCAACGTTATCATGGTTCTTATCAACTTGACAGTAATGGCGGTTGAGTTGGGAACAACACTTCAATACATATCACTACATAGTATAAAACAAAGTCGCTTCCCGCTGTCTGTCCCTATGTATGCTTAGATCTTTAAAACTACGCAACGGATTTTGATGCGGTTTTTTTTAATAGATAGAGTGATTCAAGAGGAAGGTTTTTATGTATAATAAACTCTGTTTTATGTACGGGTGTTACAGAAAATTCGAGCGAAAGCGAAGCGAGGGCGGGTCGCCAGTTATACATAAAACAAAGTCCCTGGCCGCATCTGTTTTTATGTACAGTCGGACAAAAATGTGGTCTACCAACCTAACGGTAGAAGTTCATTTACACGTCACGATAATTAAATAAATAAATAAATAAATAAATAAATAAAAGGGGACCATCTCACACCAATTGACCTAGTCCCAAACTAAGCTCTAGGCTTGTACTAAGGGTACTAGACAACGATATAAATACTGATATAGAGAAATATATACTTAAATATATAGAAAACATCCATGACTCAGGAACAAATATTCGCGCTCATCACACAAATATCTGCCCTTACCGGGATTCGAACCCAGGACCGCTAGCTTCGTAGGCAGGTTCACTACCAACTAGGCCAGCGCGTATCTTATCTCTTGCCATTATATTATGACAGTTACAAAATTTCAAGCTAAACGATAATTAGATCTCACAGAAACTTTTGTCAAAACTGGTAGAACACTTTCTTGGCCAACCGTACTGTCAATTACTTAAATTTGGGACCCACCTTAGGTTCAAAGTCCATCTGACATTCTACAACAATAACGTTGAGTTTCCTATAAGTTACAAATGTTTTTTTTTATGGCATAGAGAAGACAAACGAGCACACAGGCCACCTGATGGTAAGTGGAAACTGTGACCCATAGACATTCGCATTCAAAAGACTGCAGTGCAATCCTAAGACTGCAAATGCGTTGCCAACCCTGAGGGCTAAGATGGAATGCCTCTATGCTAGTCATTTCACCGGCTGTCTTATCCCCAAACCGGAACACAACAATGCGAACACTGCTATTTGGCGGTAGGTTAATGGATAAGATGGTGGTAGCGATCAAGGTCCTACCACCCGCAAATTGCCATCCATGCCATTTGCCATCTCTAATAACATTGACGGCATTGACGCCTACAATCCTATTTTTTTTTAATCAGTCACTATTAACGTTCGTGACCGTATGTTCGCAATGATCTCAAAAATTACTTAACAGATTTTTATGCTGTTTTCACGGAAGGTACAAGTTTTGGTTTATGTACGCGGTGGGTCTCTAGCGTAGAGATAAAGTAGAGTGAGGTCAAGACTAGAATCTAAAGATTACAATCACAATGTTGCAATTACCCGTGTGGTTGCCGGGTTAGAATAGTGCCACTCCATGTCCTCCCGTGGATGTCGTAAGAGACGGCTAAGGGAATAAAGGCGTATAGTACTGTTAGGCGATGGGCTTGCAACCTGTCACTACCTATAATACACTGGTAAACTAAACATCTTAGCCTAAGTGTGCAAAATGTGGTTACAGAATTATCAACAAGTTTTTAGAGTTGTTGGTAATTCTGTAGCTCTGCTACCCCACTCTGGGAATAAAGGCGTGAGTTTATGTATGTATGTATGCAATTACCAAGATGCACTACGCTAACTAGCGCTTCTATTCGTTTCCATTTTTAACCAATCGAGTCACTGGTAGATCACGTGATACGAAAAGTCACGTCATCGAATAGAAACGCTAGTTAGCGTAATGCTTGACAAGGGCCTCAGGCAACGCTCGTGTTGCATCCCTGTAATTCGTCGAGCGAGTGAAGCGAGTGGGATAAGAGAACGTACGTCACCGATCACTGTGATAAGGACATATACGGTCCTCTCGTTATCAGTTCTATGAACGGGACTCTGTCGTCTGATTGGCTTCCGGTGGGTGCGGTTACCTCAATGTCATTAAAGATGTCAAGTAATTTGTAACTTTTAGAAAACTCAACCTTATTGTTGTAGAATGTCAGATTAACTTTGGAACTAAGGTGGGTACCAAAATAAATCTCGTGACTGTACAAAGAAAACATTCAAGACTTATGCAAAAGCAAACTTCAAATGATTAAGATATAAAATTATTATTACTAGTACTAATTTTCTGTTTTATTTGTTTCAGACAAAATACGCGGCGAGCTGAGAACCTTGTTGAGTTCAACCAAAGTACATAAGGAATCTAGAAAAGTAAGTTCCCAGTTCCTTCCTATTTGCATAATAGTGCCTATACGCGCATTACAAAATATAAAAAAAAATAGCGTAAATAATGCCTAAAAAATATACAACATTAATTAATTATTTTCTAGCGATAAGCATAGGATGGTATGTAAAACTTTTTTTTTTAAATCAGTTTAATAAATCAAAATTTGAAAATATTTATTTGTAGAGAAAGCAGAGAAAAATTCTTAGTTTTATACATTACTAGCGACCCGCCCTCGCTTCGCTTCGGTCTATGTGAGTTTTCTGTAACACCCGTACATAAACCAGAATCTATTATACATATAAACCTTCCTCTTGAATCACTCTATCTAATAAAAAAAACCGCATCAAAATCCGTTGCGTAGTTTCAAAGATCTAAGCATACATAGGGACAGACAACGGGAAGCGACTTTGTTTTATACTATGTAGTGATATACACGGTGATTTTTTTTGGTGATCAGGAACCAATTTTTCTAATTCAGTTATTAATGGCGATCACGTTTATTACACAGTTACATGAAACAAAACTTGTTTTTTTATGTAAAAAATATATTTTGAAACTAACTCTTAATTGAAATTAATTGTCACCCTACTAATTGTTTAGTCTATGAGTTAACAACACTTAACTGATAAGTTCATTGGCGTAATATCTGTCAAATTTCCCGCCAAAGCGATGGCAGTTGACTTATCTACTTCACTTCAATAATTAATGTAGGATGTCCAGTGTATCCAGTGGTGATTGGTTTTAACATTATCATTAACTTAAATAAATTAAACAGTGAGTTAATTGTTTGAGACATCAACCATTAAATTGCATTTTTGTTGCTTATTAATAATTTTCAATTCCTGATCACAGTGATCACCGATAAAAAATCACCGTGTATTATAATATCTTATACCGTATCTCTACTAAATCCTTCAACATCCAAACGTTAAATAAACATTTCTCCTTCGAAGAACTAAATAGTCAAAACACAGCCATACTCAGGTGTCTGCCGCTAGTCTAGACGGGGTGGGCGAAGGGGGGGGCGTCTAGACAGCTGATCGACTCGCCTGTAATTGCTGTATGAGGTCCTGGTACTTTCCATGTTAATAGTTTGAGTTAAGGGAGTGTTGAAATGAATCTATTGAAATCATATTTCATTTATTTCACATACCTAGTATCCATAGCGTTCACTGAATACAAAACGGACACAATCCGAAATGAGTCAGAGTTGCATTTTAAAATTACAAGCGGTTGGAATACGATTTTTAATGGAAGAGCAAATTATTTTGAAATGTGTCTGTTTGTATTCAGTGAGCGATAGGCGATGGGCTTGCAACCTGTCACTAATACACTGGTAAACATCTTAGCCTGTGCAAAATGTGGTTACAGAATTATCAACAAGTTGTTAGAGTTGTTGGTAATTCTGTAGCTCTGCCTGCTGCACTCTGGGACGAAGGCGTGACGGTATGTATGTATGTAGTATCCATAGGTGTTATTAACAATAATAATTATGATTCTATAATATTTCATTACAACAAATAGATTATCTCGAGAGCATAATGTGTGTATGCGTTGAATAAATGATTTATATTCTATTTTTTTTTTTTTTTTTTATGGCATGGAGAAGACAAACGAGCACACAGGCCACCTGATGGAAAGTAGAAACTGTGACCCATAGACATTCGCATTCATAAGACTGCAATGCAATCCTAAGACTGCAAATGCGTTGCCAACCCTGAGGACTAAGATGGAATGCCTCTATGCTAGTCATTTCACCGGGTGTCTTATCCCCAAACCGGAACACAACAATGCGAGCACTGCTGTTTGGCGGTAGGTTAATGGATAAGATGGTCGTAGCGATCCGGACGGACCCTGCACAAGGCCCTACCACCCGCATATTATATATTCTACTTATAAGTGCCGTGCTGTGTTCAATCAATTTTATTTTGTGTTCTATTGTTGTATTGTGCCGACCAACTGTAGTTGCAAAGAAAGTGACAGTAGCAACTTTAATCAAGCATTACATAAATAAATATCAGAGGACAATGTCACACCAATTGACCTAGTCACAAACTAAGCTCTAGGCTTGTTCTATGGGTACTAGACAACGATATAAATACTTATATAGAGAAATATATACTTAAATATATAGAAAACATCCATGACTCAGGAACAAATATTCGCGATCATCACACTAATATCTGCCCTTACCGGGATTTGAACCCAGGACCGCTAGCTTCGTAGGCAGGGTCACTACCAACTAGGCTATCGCGTCGTCAAATTAATTGACGTTTCCGAGTGCGGGAGTAACTATACTGTGTGGAAATAAGATGTTATACTAAAAAATAAATAATAGGGACAAACAAAAATAATAAAATTTTGCTTCTCTTTTTTAATCCTCGACGCAAAAAGATGTTATTAGTTTGACCACTAGGCACCGTAGCTTTTGAACGGCTGAACCGATTTGGATGATTTTTTGCTAAGTTTCATGAAAATCGATAGAGCCGTTTAAAAGCGGCACTGAAAGAAGAGGTCACCATTATATCTGACGTTTTATCTATTTTATTAGAATTCAGCGGCCCTAGTATGGCTGCGTCTATATCGCGTCAAATGTGGATAAAGCATCCGTCACTCTCGTACTTATTTACGTGTCAGAAGGTGACAGATGCCTTATCTAAACTTTGTCACGACATAAACGCAGCCATAGGGCCATGGGGCCAGTAGTTTTTTCCTATATAAGTATGTATATCAATTATCATTGTCTTCAAGGGCATGCTTCGATGGTTCGGTCATTTGGAAAGGATGGATGAAAGAAGATTGACGAAAGAGATATACACATCGATAGTGAGTGGACGGGTCGGAAGGGGCCGCCCTAGGCGTACTTTTTCGAGTCAAATCGGTGAAATACTGGAAAAGGGCCGAATCTTAAGTACCCGAAACCGACGTGCGTGCATGACTCGATGTATGAATGTGGAAGAAGCGAAAGAAATTTGTCAAGATCGTAGCAAGTGGAAAGAAGTGGTCTCTGCCTACCCCTCTGGGAAACAGGCGTGATTTAATGTATGTATGTATGTATCATTGTCTAGCACATAGTAACAGTCACGAGATTTAATTTGGTACCCACCTTAGGTCCAAATTCAATCTGACATTCTACAATAATAACGTTGAGTTTCCTAATGGCTTGACATCTCTAATGAAATTGACGACTTCAAGCATATTTTCCTTGAAATGGGTCCCAAATTAACGCTCGTGACCTTACAAGCCTAGAGCTTAGTTTGTGGACTAGGTCAATATGTGTGATATCTCCTTATATTTTTTCATCTGATTCTGCCCTTATTGATTTTAACTTATAGAATGCGCGTGAGTGTTGCACAAGGCGTGCGGCCATCTGCCTGCGTTCTCACGATGGTTTTTTACGTTTTTTACGCGAAATGATTCACACCTGTTGTGCGTAAAAAGAGGGTTGGTTTACCCAATTATAGCCGAAAGGGGGGGTATATAGTCAAGTCTCTGGGTCATAATAGAAATATGTCACAGCAACGTAATTAATCAAAATCTTAGAGAAGGTATTTTATGGCATTATAGCGGTTTACCCTTGTTTCTCCGACACTCACTTGTTTGGCGGGTGGTAGGACCTTGTGTAGGGTCAGTCCGGTCCGCTACCACCATCTTATCCATTAACCTTCAGCAGAAAATAGCTTTCTTTGAAACAAAATTTCTGCGAAGTGATACGTTCTAAGAAATGAGTGTCGGTGAAACAAGGGGACACCCATTATAGCACTTGTCCCACGGCCGACAAGGAAGCGATAGCTATCGACTATTCTGCCCAGGGGGGTTATGATGACATAGCTATGCAGTTCTGTTTACGCTGAGAGAAAAGAACATATCTATATAACTGCTATAGCTCTGTCCTTTACGCTCACCGTAAAATGAACTGCATAGCTATGTCATAATAACTCGACTTTGACGACGCGCTGGCCTAGTTGGTAGTGACCCTGCCTACGAAGTTAGCGGTCCTGGGTTCAAATCCCGGTAAGGGCAGATATTAGTGTGATGAGCACGAATGTTTGTTCCTGAGTCATGGATGTTTTCTTTATATTTAAGTATATATTTCTCTATGTAAGTATTTATATCGTTGTCTAGTACCCATAATACAAGCCTTGAGCTTAGTTTGGGACTAGGTCAATTGGTGTGACATAGTCCCCTGATATTTATTTTATTTATTTAACTCCCCTGCTAAGACAAATGGCAGTATTTCAGAAAAAAAACTCCTGCAGCAAATGCAAACTGATGCATGTATGCATGTTTTTTTTAATTTTCAATAAATGCTGATTTATGTTATAAACCGTTAAGAAAAAACATTGTTCAAATAGCTACCAAAATAACCAACAGAGATTGGTATCTAGGGTAAAGTCACCAGTATAGTCAGCCTGAGACCAGTCACTGGTCTACTCGACCATATATGAGTGCGAAGATTGGGAATATCTTTCGTACCTACTCTTCCCACTTGTAGGTACAAAGTATAGGCAGAGGCCGACTACAGGTCTCTGGCTGAGCGCTGGTGACTTTACCCTATCTCTTTTTAGTAAAATAGAATTAAACATATTAACCTGTCTGTGCAAAATGTGGTTACAGAACTAACAAGTTTTTCGAGTTGTTGGTAATCTAGTAGCTCTGCCTACCCCACTCTGGGAACGAAGGCGTGAGTGTATGTACACCTATGTATGTAGAATTTAACATGGAGTTTATATGGCCGACGTGTTATATGACGTCACACGGTGTATCGGATCTCTCTGTCTAATCGCTGCCTAATTAGTAGTTTAAAATTTTTGTATCATCCGTATTTTTGACAATATTAAAGTTGATATGTAAATGTAGTCGACAAATACATGCAGGAACCTTACTAACTATTCTATGGGGAAAACAGAAATAAAAATATTGAATTTTTCGAATTTGAATTTGTATTGATTACCGATTTTAATTTTAATTTTCACTTTTGGTGCTCTATTTTACAGTATTATCATATTTATCATATTATTAAAACTGCAGAACGCTGGTTGAACAAGTAACTTTTTATTTCACAGATTAGAAAAACATGTGTACACACAGATAATATACACGGTGTAACTTGAAGAAACAGAATAATTTTAGCAACGTATTCCTGAGGTCGTGAGAAGCAAAAAATGTTATCTGAACCCAGGTCGAAATATGCTTTTTATTTTTTATCATAAGGGTGTTTTGTACTGGAGATTGCATTACAACTACAAAAAATAAAAAATATTTTTTCGACCTGAGTTCATATAAATTGTTTTGCTTCTTACGACCTCAAGAATACGCTGTTAAAATTATTCGGTTTCTTCAAGTTACACCGTGTTATCATTATAGGTACTACTAGACGGTGCTGAGTTTATCATATATATTATTAATTTTGATATCGATATCTAACACATATTTTAATGCAATTTAAAAATCCATGCATAATCCCTTTTAAAAGTTAAAATTAACCTCCAAGATTTAATCACATTGTTGGTTTTTTACAAAGAAAACTAAAATAAGTATTTAAAAACACTTGAATTCCCATAAAAATCATAACAAATGTTTAAAAAAAGATGCCGATATTCCCATAAAAATCATAACAAATGTTTAAAAAAAGATGCCGATTTAAAAAAGCGCTCACGTTCCTACTTCCCCTTGTTAAAAAAGCTACATCCGTTCATTTTGATCCGGCAAATTTTGTCTATTCACTATTTTAAAGTCCCTTTACTCCATTGTACTTTTTTTGTAAAAAAACACAAAGGATTTTTTTCTCTAATGTGTTTTCTAACGGATTTTGGGAAACGGAACTTTTGATAAAAAACTGACTATAACAGACTTGAATAGGAAACTAGTGGTCCGGAGTTCAAATCCCGGTTTGGGTAAATGTTTGTGTGATGAGCATGCATATTAGTTCTCGAGTCTTGGATGTGTTTATGCTCCTAAGTGAATATCTATTTCTAGGTATAAGTTTGTCTATAGTTGTCTAGTAGGTACCCATTGTATGTACAAGCCTAGAGCTTAGTTTGGGACTAGGTGTATGTGTAACATTGAAAAGGTATCTATCCACCATATTTAAACTTAATTTTACAAGAGACTGGGTTCTTTAGTTAATAATAAAACACAATAATAGTAATGAGGGCGCCACTGGACGCTCGACATTTGCTCGGTGCAGTCTTAACTGAAATAGGTTGTACGTTTATGTATTTGGTTTGGTGTGATGTACATACATACATAAATAAATATTAGGGGACATACATTAAATCACGCCTGTTTCCCAGAGCGGTAGGCAGAGACCACTTCTTTCCACTTTCCAATTTCTTTCGCTTCTTCCACATTCATACATCGAGTCATGCACGCACGTCGTGTGATGTAAATATTAAATAAAATGAGCTTTTTTCTCAATTTCAGGTGTAGCAGCCGCAGACATGTACATCTAGTCAACGAGTAGACAGAAATTACAAGAATTGACTACGTTGACAAATTGAGGTTTGTATAAAGCAAACATTGTTTTTAAAAAAAAATCGTTATTTACTGAGAAAGTTAAGACTAAGTAGAAAGACTGCACCGAGCAAACGCCGAGCGTTCAGTTGCGCCTTGCGCCCATATTATATTATTGTGTTTTCTAATTAACTAAAGAATCTCCTTGCAATCAGACGATACTTTTTTGTGGCGCAAGTAAAAACACAATTTATGGGATACGTAACATACTTTAATAACAATTACCCTTTGAGTAGTCAACGTAACGGGAAAAGGTGGCCACTTTTTTCTGTTAAGTTGATAACTCGAAGGTGAATTGTTATTAAACTATGTGATATACCCTATAAGTTGTGTTTCATTTGTAGTACAAAATCCTACCAGGCAATTTCAAGAAAATACTTGAGTTTATTAGGAAACACAATAATAGTAATGAGGGCGCCACTGTACATCCGGCGTACGCTCGGCGCAGTCTTAATAAACTGCTTATAGCTAAAGAGATTAAACGCCACTTGGTCTTTTCTACGTCACAGTTAGTGCTAGCAAAACGCGGTTACAAACAAAATGACGTCATTCCGACCACTACTTCAAAGCGGGCGTAGCAAACACTGATAACATTAGATATTTATTTATTTTCTCAAAATAAAAGAAGTTTATTGGAAAAATAGTACGTTTTTAAAGAACTAAAGCGCTTTTTTGGTTGGTTTTATTAACCCCCGACCCAAAAAAGAGGGGTGTTATAAGTTTGACGTGTAAGTGTGTGTCTGTCGGTTTTTTTATTTGAAAGCAGATTTTCTAGCGGTGATTCTTATTGTTTCCTTGTTTGACAATTTCAATTGACACTGACTATAGGTTTTTTTTTAACTTAAGGAGTCAAAGGCACCGGGTCTCAACGAAGACGCCCATGGTCACCAGCAGCCCCAGGAGAACAGTCCCAGCGTTGCGGCGTTCGAGAAAAGAGTATGCTCTCTCCAAGTTCCACATGTGATCCGGAAATATCTGGTTCCATATGGTTACAGGAAATTCGATACATTCCCTTGAAGGGATACAAGTTGAGCTCATTTGCGATAGATTTTGTGATATGATACCCTAGATGGAAGTGATTAGTGTCTGAGATACTTAATTACATTTCTACATAGATATTTTAATGATTGAAACTTATTTTATTACTAGCTGTACCCTGCGCGCGTTGCTACGCCACTAACTAAAATAAATATAAAAGCCGCGTCGACTTCTTCACGCTTCACTTCAACGTACTTAAAATAACTTAAGAAGCCAAATGAAAATTGAAGACGAACAATCAATCGACTAACCAAGAATCGAATACAAGACACTGGCAAATCAAATAGATTGCCATACCCCGGCAACACGGGGAGAAAAAAAAAAGACAAATGCATAGCTCGTCGTACCAACTTAGAAACCTTCGTAATCATCACATAGTCAAATGCATAGTTTACGATTCTATAAAGGACATACAGACGAATATTCATTTATATATATATAGAAGTAAGGTACATCAACAACACACATATTAATACAATTACATTAAAACTAAATTATACTCTCTAATCTCTCTATTTTTCTCTTTAAGTTATGGCTAAAATAATGTACTTAAGACTGCGCCGAGCGTACGCCGGATGTACAGTGGCGCCCTCATTACTATTATTGTGTTTTCTAATAAACTAAAGTATTTTCTTGAAATTGGACGAAATGTTTTTGTATTACAAATGAAAACACAGCTTATAGGGTATATCATATAGTTTAATAACAATTCACCTTCCAGTTATTAACTTAACTAAAAAAGTGGCCACCTGTTCCCGTTAAGCTGACTACTCATAGGGTAATTGTTATTAAAGTTTGTTACGTATCCCATAAATTGTGTTTTTACTTGCACTACAAAAACATTTCGTCTGATTCAAGGAAATTCTCTAGTTAATTAGAAAACACAATAATAGTAATGAGGGCGCCACTGGACGCTCGACGTTTGCTCGGCGCAGTCTTAAGCAGAAATATTTACTGTATTTATTTTATTTGCTCAATAAAGTATTTCATTTCTTTTATTTCAATCTAATGCATCTTTATAGTGAATGTTTTAAAACAAATATATGATAGTTAAATTAAAGTTAAATATGACAAAATCTATCGAAAATTAGCTCTACGTTTACTTCTCCAAGGGAATGTATCGAATTTCCTGTAACCCAGGGTAAAGCGGTTTTTAAACTTCATTTGTGAACGTTTCGTCTTCTGACTTTCCTTTATTTATATGCAAATATTTTATATATATGTATATGTACGGTCGGCCAAGAAAGTGGTGAGATCTGATTATCACTAAGGTGGACACGTGTCACTGTCATAATATTATTGCAAGAGAAAATCTAACTTGGTGTATACCGTAGGGTGGTAGACCACAATTTTAGCCGACTGTGCTGGTGTACAGTCAACAGCATAAATAAGTGATAACTTCTGTACCTTGTCGCTTTCAATCGTTTCACAATGTATAACATTTCAAACACGACGTTCAAATTACAAGGTCAAATGATCACTTATTTATGCTGTTGACTGTACATATTTATTGACTTACGTATATGTGTAATAGTATTAGTATAGTATAGTATACAAGTATTAGTATAGTCAATTTGGTACAGAAATACACTCGCCCAAAGATCAACTGGATAAGTTCTCCACTACTTTAATTTCTGTCACTGTAATATTGGTGTGACGTTTTCGTACATACAGTGTTTACATACATACACAAGTTCCAAACTTGGTATAAATAGACATGGGGGGTCCCCATTTATTTATACCAACTCCGGCGCTTCATATTAATCATCGATGAAGAAGAAATACAGCTTCCTGCTGTAATACGGTGGAGGAACCCGACAGGTATTTATTTTGAATATAATTGATACATTTGAAAAATTGGTGCACTGATGGTTCCGTAAACACAGGTGATGCAACCAGTAATGAACAAGGCACTTGAATAACAGTGACAACTCACTCAGAACTCAAAGAAAAAAAAACTATTTTATGATTTAAAAAAAACCGTTAAAGTTTCTTGCGGCAATTTTTCCCCGCAATTATAGTCTAATCTGAAGCACTATGCATTTTTTTCTAAACTGGTTTGACTTCCCAGAATTATTGTAGAACAAACGTTATCTTATCTGTAAGTTCTATGGGTAAGTATATCTATTTAAAAAAAAAAAAAATTTAATGGATTCCAAAAAAAACAATCCTAGTTTTTGAATTTCGAACAAATTCAACAGTTGGAAACGAAAATTATATCTAGTGACAGGGTTAGCTGTTAAGATAAATAGGGTGTTCTAAAAACCGACGGCCAAATTCAGTGAGCTCAATTTTTTTTTATAAAAAGAACAATAGAAGAGGGTTTTTAATTATTTTTTTTTCAGTTTGGTATAAACAAATAAAATTTAAATACATTTATTTAATTTTTTTTTGTATAACTTTAGTTAATAATGTTTTGTGTACACAGCACCTTTTATTTTCTTATCATTTTAAGTTTAAGAGGAAATGCTACTTGTTAAACTTTCAAGGGCTCTATTCTACTGCGTGAAACTATGTCGCTTTTGACATGTTATCATAACGTTGTTAACTCGGCCACGATTACTGTCAAGTACTTACCTATTATTTTATCGAAGACCTTTCTACGAACGCATCATTACACATAATTTTTATTTCATCGAACGTGATTCATTGCCTCATGAGTTAGTTTTTTTTGGTAGTCACAAATCTAACCTAACCTAACCTACGTAATTAATGTTTAAGATATCCTGAAAACATCATGGTTTCAGCATAAAATAGCGTTCGATGAAATGAAATTCGACGAAATGGTACAATTGATGAAGTGAAATTCGACAAAATTATGGGTTACCAAATAAAAGGCTAACGTTGAAAAATGTCAAAAGCATATACAGTATGTAAACTTACTAAAACCATTTATTTGAACCCGAGCATGTCTAGGCGATAGATTAGGTTGGGGTATATAAATTATTGAAATCTTAACACTTTTTCAAATTTAAATAAAGAATGCACTAAACGCAAGTTCAATAATCTGTTACGATGAAAACATTACATACGGGTCTTATAATGGGCACTGAACAACGATGTAAACATTACACATGGGATGATACTTTTAGAGTTAACCGACTTTGAAAAAGGTGAGATGTTATAATTTTTATGCAATGATAAAATTAAAAATATTCGACACACACTAGCAAAAAATGTAGTAAAACACTTAACTCAATTAGCCTAGCAACTGGTTGAAAGAGATGGTTTTAGTAAGTTTACATACTGTATAGCGTAGATACATTATCATATTATAATCATATTTTCAAGAAAACTAGAAAGCATACAGTCCGCTTTTCCTCTTAAATGTAACATTTTTCTTCATTTCAGTTGAAGAGTTCCTTTAATTATGACATGTTTTAGTTCTTGTACTAGTACCACTCGACTATAAGTTACTCTGGGTTATTTTACACAAAATCGATCATGCTGTAGACACCTAGACTCAGGTGATTTTCACAGCGAACTGAAAACAATGCATTTGACGAATGTAAATCATGAAAGGCATTAAAAGCTTAAATTTGACGGGTATTTCATGGAAGTCTGTTAACAACATTTTAGTACATCAATCTGCCGTTTGGTGTTTTGTGCAATGTATTTTACAAATCGGGAGTTTGATAAAAATAATTTCATTAACAAAAAAAGTTGTTTGCCAACTTCATCTATAAATACAGGGGGTTGATTTTTGTGTTGTCAAAAGTGACAATATTTAAACAGTAATTATAAATACCGTAAAACCACACAACTATGGTCCTAGCCTGCAACTAAAGTCCAATTTTCCTCATTACATTATTCTAACATATGATACCTTACTGCTATTATTGCTGGCTATATGTACTGTTTGACCTAAAATCGATTGCTCTAAACTCTAGCTACAGCTTAAGCTATCATATTTTTAGAGTAATGTGATAAGTAAAATTGGATTATGGTTGTAGGCCAGGACCATAGTTGTGTAGTTTTACGGTAATCCAAACCATTATTTAAATGCTCTAAATTCTCTATGAACTTAGGTGCCAATAAAATAAATGTGAAAACATAAGGTTTTTTCACTTTTTTTATGTCGTGTCAAAATTTTATTACGATATACGCGGTTAATAAAAGCACACCATAGTTTTATAGTCATTATAGTCGAGTGATACTTGTGTTCTTTCTTTTAGCCCTAGCTTGGCCCCACTTAACTGAAACCCGTAGATCCGAACTTGTGCGCACCGTCGTTTGGGTACGGTTGACCGACTACGTAGTCATGCGATTGACCAACTACAATTGAATATAGTCGTCTAAGGTAGACCCTATAGTCTATTGATTAGACTATAAAACACAACATGCGGTCTTTAAGTCAGTTTTATCTTGGACAGCTAAGACTATTGAAGTATCACTTTTAACGTGATACGTCGACTATAAAGTAAGAACTTTTTGACTATAAGTCATTTGGATGACTTATTGCGACAGAAATTACCTTAATTACGGTTTTTATGCAGAGACAGTCTAGTATTTGACGGCGATTATAGTCATGTAGTCGCGTCAGCCGTCCGGCTATATAGTCGCCAGCACGTACCCACACAAGTTTGGTATACGCGGCCGCAGTTTTGGCGGGAAATCGACGTTCTTCGTTTTTTTTCTTTTTTTCTGTGTCTTTCTTTCCTTTAATTTTTGTCTTATGTAGATATCACACTAGTATTCACAACGGCTTAAATTTTTGACTCTGGGAATATGTGACTCTCGTTATAATCAGATTAGGTGTTTTATACATTGCAAGTGTTTAGCAACAAGCTTTACGCCATACCAGTATAAATTGACCTCAAGAACCAAAGATTCCTGCGAATCTAGAAGCCAACATATTTTGGTACGACGTAAAACTTATCAGTAACCTCACCTTTGTTTTATAAGAGTACAGTCGACGCCATAAATATGTTTACACTTTAGTACCTCGTCACTTTACCCGCTATGACAATTTCAAATGGCAGTTTAAACATGACGCTAAATAGACAAGGTACTAAAGTGTAATCATATTTATGGCGTCGACTGTACAAGATTATTATTGGACAAAAGCCTGTGCTTAACGAACTGAGATCTCACCTCGTTGTGAATATAGTGTGGTATATTTCCCGTTGTTTTTGTTTATTTGGCTCTTTTTTATTTGTATTGATTTTTGAGCACCGTAGAGATGTCGTAAGACATAATATTTGTTTTTTTTATTCGTGGAAATTTAACTCACCATTACGTTTCAACAGTTATTCGTTTTATTATACATACATCACAACCAGCTATGAAAATTTTAATACGTTTATATTTATCTAAGTCGGTTCCCTAATGGTATGCGACTCGTGTTTAAAGTAACATGCTGTATATAAAGTGCATTGACACTGCAAAAATTGTAATACCTAATAACTTCTCTTAGACTAAAGCACGTGATTGTTACTTCCATGTTAGGTTAGGTAAATATGAAGACCAATTTGGGAGGAGCGAGTTTAGCCACTGCTGGGTGAGGTAGTAGGTTGTATAGTAGTGCATTACACCAATTTGGAGACTGTGCAGCCTGCTAACTTTCCTAGCGGTGGCAGAGCGACAAAGAAGAGAAGAGAGAAGAGAAGAGTATAGTGCCATTATTTGAATTGACCTGTGGTTTGTGTCGCTATAGGTTTATCTGTTGGCATGATTATTTTAATTCCTAATGTTACGCATATTTTCTTAAATGTATTTGTTTACGTTAAAGGTGTCCAATACCTTATTTAACCAATTTTGGACATTAAAATTGTATAAATAAAGCCTATAATGTGTTACAAATCCAAACATCAAGGACTTTAAATGTTGATCCACCATTTGATCTTGTATTTTACAGCGTCAAGTGACGAGATAGAAATTACATAGGAATTAATCGTTGGTTTTATGCGACAAGGTTCTATAGTGGTTCATCAATTAAAGCCCGTGACCGTACATGACAAAGTTTTAGCAAAAAATGAATTATGCGTTACATTATTCTTAGCCCATTATAGGCTAATTTTTTTGGTGATTTAAATTTAACTTGAATTTTAATTTATAAACAACTAGCGACACCTCGCTTCGCTTCGGATTATGTGAGTTTTCTGTAACATCCGTACATGTAACAGAGTTTATTATACATAAAAACCTTCCTCTTGAATCACTCTACCTATATTAAAAAACCACATAAAATCCGTTGCGTAGTTTTAAAGATCTAAGCATACATAGGGACAGACAGACAGCGGGAAGCGACTTTGTTTTATACTATGTAGTGATAAAGTACAAATGCAGTATTCGCATTTTTGTGTTCCGGTTTGGGGATAAGACAGCCGGTGAAATGACTAGCATAGCAGTCTTAGGATTGCATTGCAGTTTGCAGTCTTGTGAATGCGAATGTCTATGGGTCACAGTTTCCACTTACCATCAGGTGGCCTGTGTGCTCGATTGTCTTCTATATGTATATGCAAAAAAAAAAAAAAATAATTACGAAAAAGACGCTAATAAACGGCCCCGCTAGCCTATAATGGGTTAGGAACAAAACTAATTAAGTACGTGAAGCAAAGTTATTAGCAATATCTTGAATGTAAACCTTTTGTTGCTGCGGCCCTAGTATGGCAGCGTCTATATCGCGTATCATAATGTGGATAAAGCATCCGTCACTCTCGTACGATAATAGTAAAGTAATGTCACCTATCATTGTGTGTGTGCCGTCCTTTGAACCGATGTTCGAATTTCAAACCGAAAACCCGTTACTATTTTACACACTAGTATACTGTCATTCGCTCATTCAATCCATTCGTGCCAACTCTTGTGAATCGACCAGGGTAGTGATTCGGACTGTCGAGTGACACCAAGCGGCGAGATTAAGTAGTCCCGTCAGTGCGAACAAAACACATTGTAGCGCGTGCATTTTCAATTAAGCAGCCTTATACGATCGACCCATCGTGCTGCTAAATTGAAAATGCACGCGCTACAATGTGTTTTGTTCGCACTGACGGGACTACTTAATCTCGCCGCTTGGTATCACTCGACAGTCCGCACGACCGGCGTTGTTTACAGAATCACTACCCTGTAATTAACGTGTCAGAAGGTGGCGAATGCGTTATCCCAATTTTGCCGCGATAAACCCAGCTATATTAGGGCCCCAGGATACTCGTATCTGTGTTTGTGCGACTGTATCTGGATATGTTTCAGCTACGAATAGGTGAACACCGGGCTTCAGCTGATATGATAACCCGCGGGGTGGCTCCGGATGCAGCCCATGCTGAGCGGAGTCCTATTTCACTTCACAGTACAGTGCAATATTTCTAATTTTGCTCTAATGTTATCTTGTTTTTCTGTTGTGTTGCAGTCTTTGTCAAATAAATGTTATGAGTTTGAGTTTAAGTTATTGTTTTTTTTTATTTAATTGCAAATGTAAAATAATACACCCTTTTGTTTTCATTTCGATCTTAAAATCGAGATTATTAAAGGCATCGCTTTATGCCTAGAACGCAATAAGACCATAGCCCCTTGCCAAGATGCACTACGCTAACTAGTGTTTCTATTCGTTTAGTTTTTAAACCAATCGTGTCGCAGGTAGATCACGTGACTTATCGTATCACGTGATCTACCGGTGACGCGATTGGTTTAAAAACGAAACGAATAGAAACACTAGTTAGCGTAGTGCATCTTGGCAAGGCCCTCAGTTCGCTTTACGACTAAATCTCAAAAAGTGTGAGTCGCTAAGTGAACCCATTGTTAGGGTTCTGTAGTCAAACTAGGAACCCTTATAGTTTCGCCATGTCCGTCCGTCCGTCCGTCCGTCCGCAGCCTAGCTCAAAGACCATAAGTACTAGAAAGCTGTAATTTGGGCAATATTGGGCATGAATATAAATATAAGTCACGCTAACAAAGTGGTAAAATAAAGTCTTGTTTTTTTTATAATGTACCTGCCTCTCCTACACGTAACGCGGGGATGTATTTTTTGTCGTCTGTACCCCAGTGTGGGGTTGTTGTTGCATAGGTATTTGAAAAATATTGCGGGTTTGTTGAAACAGTAAAGAAATATTAATCTTTAAAGAGCTAATTTGTCTTAGAGTCAAGTGTCGTCGCCCCCCCCCCCCCCTACAGCCAAAAATACAAAAACTATTTTTTTTTCAATACCTTGAATGAAAGCACAAATAATTAATTTAATAGAAAACCTATCAAGACTAAGTAGACTTCATTGGTTCTGTTTAAATATTTTTACCTTATCTAAAACTCATTTGCGGTGTCGGTAAACTGACCGCGACCTATGTCGATGTATGGGCATAACAGTTTCCCAAAGCCTTTTAAAAAAAAATTTAAAATTTCGCAAAGTCGCAAAGCGATCTGGTCGTATTGCGATCTAGGCACAAAGCGATGTAGTCAGATCAAGATGTAGCTGCAAAGCGATCAGCCGCCTATTTCGGTGACAATTCGGTAGACATTGCAAACTTAACACGCTGATAAATCACTGGGTTTCACATAAGCTGCGCAGTGTTCAATGAAAGGTTACCTGTCACCTGTCATTGTCATGATGGTGAAATAGGGGGCTGGTCGTATTATTAGCTACTTAGTCCTAACGCGATGTGCAGCTAAAGCCTCTATACCCCTCCGCTCTAAGTGCTCCATTGTGTGTTGCTAACTTTTTTTATGAGTTTCAGGTACCTACTGCTTCGTGCCGTTTGGGGTGCAGAGACCAGGAAAACCTATTTAATAACTGTCAATTGGTTAACTTGAAGAACTGTTCGTAACTTCACCGAAGGATGTCCTGTTCCGGGGCAATGCATCAGCAGCGGCCGCGGCGTCAGCTGTGGGTGTGACAAGGAGAAGAAGAAGAAGGAGAAGAAGGAGGAGAAGAAGAAGGAAAAAAAGAAGAAATACATTTATTTGGCAAACGATTTTACTACCTTAAGATACATAACAAAATAAATAGGTATAATTGCATACAAATATGGATCAAGCGGCATGAAGTCAAGTCACTTAAGAGCGCCACGACGCTGGTGCAAACACTAATAACGTTGTTCTTTTCTATCACTCAAAATCGTTTAGGTTCACATCCCAGTTCGTTCACATTCCTACTTCGTCCACAATCCCACTTCGTCCACATTCCCATTTCATTCACATTCCTACTTCGTCCAAATCCCATTTCGTTCACACTCCTACTTCGTCCACAATCCCACTTCGTCCACATTCCCAATTCGTTCACATTCCCACTTCGCCCACATTCCCATTTCGTTCACATTCCTACTTCGTCCACAATCCCACTTCGTCCACATTCCCATTTCATTCACATTCCTACTTCGTCCAAATCCCATTTCGTTCACACTCCTACTTCGTCCACAATCCCACTTCGTCCACATTCCCAATTCGTTCACATTCCCACTTCGCCCACATTCCCATTTCGTTCACATTCCTACTTCGTCCACAATCCCACTTCGTCCACATTCCCATTTCGTTCAATTTCCTACTTCGTCCACAATCCCACTTCGTCCACATTCCCATTTCGTTCACATTCCTACTTTGTCCACAATCCCACTTTGCAAACACAAGGCAAACCTTAAAGTTGTTGCCTTAACTTTATTTTTAAAATAAACAATGCAGATGCTCTTCTTTATAAAGCTACAAACAAGTAATAATAAAATAAGTAAGTAATAGTAATAATTTTAGAAGTCTAAACTGGCAACATTGCTCAAGCGGCCGGTCGTCATTGGTCGAGTTTGTGAAATGCAAACTGTAACCTGTAAATTGTTAAATTGTGAGGAGGGGTAACAACCTTTCGCAGCTTGTAAATTAGTATTGTATATGTTACTCTGTGTAAATAAAAAAGTTATTTTTACATAAAACGATACTTAATATTTAATAATAAGTAGGTAATCTTAAACCGAAAGTATCGGTTTTATTGTCAAAGCAGCATAAATCGACCCGGTTTATGTCCTGCAAATACTAGTTTTCAAGCTAATCGACTGGAGTTTTTTATTATGTATATTTAATTAACGTAATTAAGACCTTGTGGCATTCCTCTACCAGTCAGTGTAATTGTAAAGAAAATTGTAACATTATGTAATTGCATTGAGAAAGTTTTACACTATTTATTTATTTATTTATTTATTTATTAACCATTGTCTTAACCAACTCTTAAATAAACAATGTATAAATGTACTTTGTTTCTTATTTAAATCGAGTGCCTACCTGTCCGAAAACCCAAAAATGGGTTAATTTTAAAAGTATTGTACCTTATTAAGACATCATTAGGAAAAGTAAAAATAATATGTAACGAATAATTGACATGTGAGTGATTTATATTTTAAATTATTCCTTAATCAGGTCTGAATTTGATACAATATTTTTAAAACCCCACGTATACTTAAGTCCATACTCTGATTTGAAACTAGGTCAATTTGTTTGAGAAATTGCCTAATTCTATTGACAATAGACTCAAAAACTTGTGTTTTTAAACTAAGCGAGCCAAAACAAAAGCTAGTTGTATGCTATACAATGTAACGGCAAAACTATAGGTATTATTTTGTCGTTACACATAAAAAGCAACAATGAAAAGTAACGCAACAAAAAAACGGTTTGTCCGTTGAAAATCGCACTTAAAAAACCGATTCGAATTTCAAAACTATTCAATACTTTTAGCAATAAAAAATCAATACAACTAATCAAAAGCCGGGTGTTGTAAAAAAACACCCTTTTGCACCCCTTGCAAAAAGGGTTTTTTGTTGAAATCCTGCTTTTGCAAGCTTTTTTTATTTGATATAGGAAATTTGTGATATTTAATTTTGTTAATAATGGGGTGATATCCGAGGGCTCAATTGATCGAGACCGGGGAAGTTTGGAACAGATGTCTAACCCTGAGGCGGTGCGATCACGGAACATGTAAGTATGTAATTATTAAACTAGTAAATATACACAGTCATTAATTATGATCAGAGTCAACATAGCAGATTGTGCATAAACAAGCCATTTTATACAAGACTGAAATATGGATAAATAAGTCGAGGATAATACTATACTTTCGAAACTGGGCAAAATTCTATTTTAGCATACCTACTTGTAAAGAAGGACTTAAAGAGCACGTAGGTGTGTGGTTATTAGTAGGTATAGTATGGTTTTGTAAACCGTTCCGTGAGTCACCAAAACGGTACTGGCTGAAAATCAGCGCTGTAGGTGTCTGATGCCTCGCATAATGCTGAGCCAGTGTCCGATTCGCTGCCGCGAGGACACACTCCTTGCTGTTTCTGTCACATTGTTTGTTTTCTTTAATTTGTCTATTTGTGTGTCTTCTGTGTAGTGAATAAATGTATTTCTTCTTCTTCTTCTTCTTCATGAGAAGTGAAAAAGAAATAAGGGGGATCTCACACAAATCGACCTAGTCCCAAACTGAGCTCTAGGCTTGTTATAGGTGAACATTGCACGATCAGATCGAGGACGTTTTAAGAAAGGGCCAGGTCAGGAGAACGTGTATGAAGGCACTATGAGTGTCAAGGAAGCGAGATAAATTTGTAGATTGACGGAGAGGATTGAATCTGGTTTGGGTTTTGAATTTGATATATTAAACCTATTGGCTTATGAAGTCAGTGTATCACGAGCTCTACCAGCAAAGACCCTACTTTACTCGTTAAAACCATATCGCTTTTGACATTTCGTATCACTGTCAACGTTACGATAGCTCTTAGAGGCGGGCGAATTAAAAACAATACCATAAGCATAACATGTCAAAATCCCAATGTTTATTTACATACATACATACATAAGCGAAAGAAATTTGTCAAGATCGTAGCAAGTGGAAAGAAGTGGTCTCTGCCTACCCCTCTGTGAAACAGGCGTGATTTAATGTATGTATGTAGGTATGTAGATTTGATTTCAAAAATCTTATATTTTCATATTTAGTAAGAAGTACTATTGCGTAAATGGGAATAAAGACGATAAAAATGACTGTTGTACCTACCTAGTAAGCTTTAATCTTCTTTACAGAGAGTTAACGATTTTAATATCTATGGCATCTTAACCTACTAGTTACAAACTTCCGTGAAGACAATCTATAAGTACTTTCTAGTTCACAGAAAGTCGCTAAACCTACTTAGCGTTAGAAATCTAATTTTATCTAACTTTCTAGATTCTAGACTTTCGCAGGTCAGTAACGCCATCTTGTGGCGAGTAGAAGTACTTTAGCCTTACAGTTAGATAGAAGATGGCGTCTTGTTCGTTGCCAACTTCAAGATGATGTAAGTTTACAATAAAGCTCGTTGGCACGATAAGAAGTGATTATATTAATTAATATATTTAGTTGTAAACATTTTTATAAATAATTTGAAAACTATCTGAGAGGGTTTGAAATTTAGGTTTTTTATTTTAAAGAAACGTGTGAACTCACTTTAAAAGCATTCGCTTTGTCATCATATCATGACTAACTTCATTTGCAATGACGTTACAGTTTTGAAAAATGGCTGCCGCCGTCAAGTTCGCTGTTATCGATGTAAATGATTTCCTAACGAAAAAACAGGCTGCGGAACCTGCTTTAGCATCTGATTGGGCTGAACTAGAGCAACTATACAACAAAAAGTAAGTATTGAATTTGAATTGCCTCACATTTGGTTAGTTTTAGCGTTGTAAACAATCATAACCTCTTCCTTTGTATTTTAGATTATGGCACCAACTTACGCTAAAACTGCAAGTTTTGGTGAACCATCCTACTCTGCAGGCCGGCGACGGCTTAATTCAGCTGTATAATAACTTTTTGGCTACATTCGAGAACAAGTAAGTCAATATGCAAGTCATTGGATTGGTTTAGACGTGAAATTTCCCTTGTAGCATCGAATTTTGGGTTAATGATATTCTGTTGGTTAAACACTACTCCCAACACTTCCGAACATTTATCTAATCTAAAGCTATCAACAATATAAAAAGTGAAATGAACTGGAAGGCAACATTTTTTTTTTGTTTGTTACAAGATCTTAGATTAACTCTTTGTTACATACATCTTCATAAGATGCCCTTTTAAATTTGATGCCTGATTTTAGACAGGTTTCTAGAAATAGGATGTAAATACTTTCTTAGTGATCATTGGGTTCCTATTTTACTTTGTTATGACTTATATAAGCTAAATACAAATATAATACAAACTAACGATTTACTATAAAGCAAAGCGTTTCTAAAGAATTAACAAACTGTTTCAGAATCAATCCCCTCTCGCTAGTTGAGATCACATCACACATTGTCAAGCAGTTTGACAACAAGAAGGATGCAATTGCGTTCTTGGAGAAGGTGGAGGCCAAAGTCAAATCTAACGATGAGGCACTCACCCTTTGTAAGGTAAATATTACTGTCTACACAACATAACTTATAAGAACCATACTTGCCGGACTGCTGATTGATCTTCCAGTCATTCTATACTATTGGTTGACCAGTAGGGTACTAGACCATTGACCCTGTCCTAACCAACATGAGTCCCTGTTTTCCAACAGAATTTTTGCTTATGTTTTTTGAAGACTGTTTTTCAATTGCATATTAAAAATCTAAATTCAGATGTTGATGGATGAAACATGTTACACTTACAAGATAAAGCTGTGTCACCTGAATTCATACCAGATAACCCTTATTCTAAATTAAACTGGAGTTTTCAGGAAGTAATAAGTAATAATATTAAATGTGGTAGACAATAAGTTGTAAGTCATTTCATAATGTACTAATTATCATCATGGATGAATGAAAAATACTTTTTGAAAAAAATTCAGTTTAGGCATATGCAGGGCCAGATTATCCATTAGGCAGTGAAAGCAACTGACTAGGGGTGCCGCGCTCTGCAAAAAAAAAAGAGTTTTAGGAAGCAAAAAAGTAAAGGAGCCCCCAAAGTTGAATTGCCTACAGGCCTTAACATGGTTAGTCCGGCCCTAGGCATATGAACATTAAATTTTTATCCCCATACTTGTATTTATTATATCATGTATATTGCAGAAAACCATTATTTCTTGTATAAACCATTATTAGTAGATGATTGAATGTTGGGAAGATAAAGCAAAACCACAGTTTAATTATTTCATATATTTTCAGCAAATAATTTGAGGTGAGCATCTGCATTATTTCTTTAGCTTCTATATAAGCTCTTTTCAATTCCAGGTCCTCCAAGGAGAGATATACCTGGAACAGCTGAATGACCTGGATGCCACGGAGAAGATCATTGAAGAGCTGGAGGGATCTCTGGAGGATGCTGATGGAATTACCCCTGTACATGGCAGGTTTTATAAACTGGCCTCTGAATATTACAGGTAAACATTGCGTGTAGATGTGCACTAGTGGTCTGGAATGACGATGTAATTTTCAAGTTAGTAGTGACCTTAATTGCTTGTCATGGGTTCCCATTACAGTACGGGCAGCACAAGTTGTATTTTGTCGCTCAGTGCGTCTGTATTGTTACTGACTAGATAGAAAAGGAGATCAGAGCAACAACAAAGCGTAGGCAACTTTTGCTAGATGTACTGGGTTGAGTTGAAATATGGAATACTAGCTGTTGCCCGTGACTTCTTCCGTGCAGAAAAATAAAACATTACTGTAGGATTGTAATGGTGAAAGAATTTTTCAAATCGGTCAAAAAGTTTTGAAGCCTATTCAATTTAAAGTAACAATCAATCAAATCTTTCCTCTTTATTATATTAGTGTAGACATATTTAGTCTGCTAAAGAGTTGATCTGATGATGTAGTCTGAAGGTGGCAACAGGATTTCTGCTGTACTTAACGTGAACCTACTGACTTCAAATTGAATTCATTTGTTTGGTGTTTTTATGCAAAAAACTTATTAAAAAAAAAAATTGATGTAAATGTTAAGACTGCACCGAGCAAACGTCGAGCGTCCAGTGGCGCCCTCATTACTATTATTGTGTTTTCTAACTAACTAAAGAATTTCGTTGCAATCAGATGATACGTTGTTGTAGCGCAAGTAAAAACACAATTTATGCGATACATAACAAACTTTAATAACAATTACCCTGTGAGTAGTCAGCTTAACGGGAAACGGTGGCCACTTTTCGTTAAGTTGATAACTCAAAGGTCAATTGTTATTAAACTATGTGATATACCCTATATACCCCCTAAGTTTCCATTTGTAGTACAAAAACCTACCGACCAATTTCAAGAAAATACTTTCGTTAATTAGAAAACACAATAATAGTAATGAGGGCGCCACTGTACATCCAGCGTACGCTCGGCGCAGTCTTAATTTGATTTGTTCGTTTGTGACGGTTGGCAGGGTCCGCGGGCCGGTGGCGCGGTACTACCGCGCGGCGCTGCGCTACGTGGGCTGCATGGAGGGCGGCGCGCTGCTGCCGCCGGCCGAGCGCCGCGCCACCGCCGCGCGCCTCGCCATCGCCGCCGTGGTCGCGCCCAACGTATACGACCTCGGCGAGCTCGTGAGTCACCTTACCTTTTTTTTTTGACAGGTGGAAAGGTCTTTACGCATCGTCCCTAGTATGGTAGGGTATGACGGACGGCGTAGCCTAACCTAACTTTTTTTTTATTTTTTTTTATGGTATAGTGTAGACAAACTAGCACACAGGCCACCTGATGGTAAGTGGAAACTGTGACCCATAGACATTCGCAATCACAAGACTGCAATGCAGTCCTAAGACTGCAAATGCGTTGCCAACCCTGAGGACTAAGATGGAATGCCTCCATGCTAGTCATTTCACCGGCTGTCTTATCCCCAAACCGGAACACAACAATGCGAACACTGCTGTTTGGCGGTAGGTTAATGGATAAGATGGTGGTAGCGATCCGGACAGACCCTGCACAAGGTCCTAACCTAAGTCTCATGCACTCATTGGTCAAAATATCTATTCACCTGTCCACTATAAACCGCTAATATCCGTTGATAT